>CM053267.1:60575328-60882818 GCA_028583415.1 Protea cynaroides | reverse complement strand
ATTGTAAGGGATCAGGGCAATATATTAATCGGAAGAAGTCAAGCCACACCTTTAGTCCGAATACCCAAGCTCGATTTAAAAGGTGGTTTTCAAAAATTCTCAAAATTCATTGTGGCGATGGACCATCCAAGTACTTGGGTCTCCCTGTACAATTCGAACAATCCAAGAAGATCCTATTTAATGAATTTTAAGATAGAGCTATTAGAAAATTAAAGGGTTGGAAAAATAATTTTCTTTCACATGCTGGCAAAGAGGTTTTTTTTTCGGAAGGCAGTAATGGAGATAAATTTGTGGCATGATTAAATGTTGGTAAGCATTAATTCTCAAGATATCAAAAAGAAAATTCCGGACGAATTACCTTCTGGAATGCTATAAAAACCAGGAATCGTAAGAAAAAAATTCATCAGATGCAATTTGTCTTATTGAAGCAAAGCAATGGAAGTAAAGAGAGACCTTGCTCAAAAAATGCTCTTGTTTCTAGTTATTGTGGGATTGTGCACAAGCAATGGTTTCGGAATAAGCGAGTATGAAGATATAAGGAGGAAAACTCCACCACCGCACGTCGACAGTAGCATGAGGAAGACTCCAACAGGATCAAACCCACTACATCATCATGAAGCTCCTACACCTATCTACAGAAGCATGAGGGATACTCCAACGGGTCCAAATCCACTACATAATCGATACCCTCCACCTCATTTTTAAACCAAGAGGACTGGTCCACTTGGTCTAGACCCAAATCATCAAGAAGCTCATGCACCTGTCTACAGAAGCATGAGGGATACTCCAACAGGTCCAAATCCACTACATAATCGATACCCTCCACCTAAGTTTTATACCAAGAGGACTGACCCATCTGGTCTAGACCCACATCATCATGAAGCTCCAGCACCTGTCTACAGAAGCATGAGAGATACTCCAACGGGTCCAAATCCACTACATAATCGATACCCTCCACCTCAGTTTCATACCAAGAGGACTGGTTCATCTGGTCTAGACCCACATCATCATGAAGCTCCTACACCAGTCTACAGAAGCATGAGGGATACTCCAACAGGTCCAAATCCACTACATAATCGATACCCTCCACCTCAGTTTCATACCAAGAGGACTGGCCCATCTGGTCTTGACCCACATCATCATGATGCTCCATCACTTGTCTATAGAAGCTTGAGGGATACTCCAACGGGTCCAAATCCACTACATAATCGATACCCTCCACCTTAGTTTCAAATCAAGAGGACTGGTCCATCTGGTCTAGAACCACATCATCATGAAGCTCCTGCGCCTGTCTACAGAAGCATGAGGGATACTCCAACAGGTCCAAATCCACTACATAATCGATACCCTCCACCTCAGTTTCAAACCAAGAGGACTGGTTCATCTGGTCTAGACACACAACATCATGAAGCTCCAGCACCTGTCTACAGAAGCATGAGGGATACTCCTACGGGTCCAAACCCACTACATAATCGATACCCTCCACCTCAATTTCAAACCAAGAGGACTTTTTCATCTGGTCTAGACCCACATCATCATGAAGCTCTTGCACCAGTCTACAGAACCATGAGGGAAACTCCAACGGGTCCAAATCCACTACATAATCGATACCCTCCACCTCAGTTTCTTACCTAGAGGACTGGCCCATCTGGTCAAGACCCACATCATCATGAAGCTCCAGCGCTTGTCTACAGAAGCATGAGGGAGACTCCAACGGATTCAAATCCACTACATAATTGATACCCACCACATAGCTATAATTAGTACTTGTAATGATGAAATATTTCTGAAATTCTAAATAAAAATAATTCCATAGTTCTTCTTGTACTTAACGGGAGCCATGGATAAGAAGTATTAAAAAGGATGGTGTTTATTGGTTCATTATTTATGCCGTGTTTGTAATTTTCTGGTTTGACATTTGAAGCCTAGACAACCTTCCTTCTCACGAGCCAATATCATAATAGAACAATGATATATCTGCGCAAGTAATAATTAATGCAGAATCTAGAAATGGGGCCTTATTTTTATTCTATTATTCATAGTTCTTTGATTCCATGGTTGCTAGTGCTTTTCTTCAGATTCAATTGACTTTTCTTGGTATGACTCAACCTAATGAGCTTTCCTAGAACTGCCATTTTTTGTTTTACTTAATACCACATCTGTTTACCAATTTTGAATCAGAAAGGTGTAATGCTTTGTGACATTTTACATCTTAAATTTTTTTCAATGGTTAATTTCGTGTTGTATAATATAGTATTAGTATTATCACACCAAGTTGTAGAATATGGTGGTCTCTAAAAAGGGGAAAAAATCATCTTATTTGATGTCCTGAAAATAAACACTGAAAACAAAAATTAACATATAAAAAATTGCACATGTAATGCCTATGTGAAAGCATTATTGGAGTACGACCTCTCAAACTCTTGAATCGATTGGCTTCGAAGTTGTGATGCCAATACTGGTTTCTTTCAGGCTTCTACAATCCAAAGAAGAAGCAGTTATGAAATTCTCAAGCTTCGTCTTCCTTCAAGTTTGCGGATTAATAATGATGGGGAGCTCTATTCGAAAATTCATAGACATTTTGAAAATCTTTTTACTACCTCAATAGTTCTAAATGCCTTATCAAAAACTCTTGATACGATCCAGTCGGTGATTCCAGATTCTTTGAATGATTCTCTGTGTTCTATTCCAGATTTGGTTGAAATTCATAAGGCATTATTTTCCATGGCCCCTCAAAAATCTCTAGGATGATTCCCTCCAATCTTTTTCCAAAATTTTTGGGATTTATTTAAGAATGACTTGATCCTCTTTATTCAGAATTACTTTAGATCTGGATTCTTGCCACTAGATCTTAATTGTCCTTATCTTTGCTTGATTCCAAAAACTTCTAATCCTAAAATTGTGGATCAATTTAGACTGATTAGCTTAGGTGGGGTGAGCTTCAATATTATTTCAAAAATATTGGCTTTAAGACTTAATTCTTTCCTGTTCGAATTTATCTTTCCATCCTAGTCAGCCTTCATTCCTAACCATTTGATTTCTGATAATGTTACAATTGCTCAAGAAACCTTCCATTTTATCAGGAAAAGAAGGAAAGCAAAATACAAATTTATGACTCTCAAATTAGATAAGCAAAAAAACCTATGATAGGCTGGATTGGAGATTTATTAAAGGCATTCTTTTGAAATATAGACTTCGTCCATTTTGGGTTGATCTGGTACATGGCCTGTATCACCTCAGTGTCTTATACTTTAATTGTCAACGGATCTGGACATGGAAATATTACTCCCTCAAGTGGTATTCGACAAGGGGACCCACTTTCCCCTGCGATTTCAATTCTCTGTGCCCAGGCACTATCTTCGATTTTACAAGCTGCCGAAATTGAAGGGAAAATTAAGGGCCTAAAAATCCATAATATAATGGAGCATATTTTGCACATTCATTATGCAGATGATTGTCCTATCTTCTCTAATGTCAATCTGAATGAAATCATGGCCCTTAATGATTGTATTAATCAATATTGTAAGGCATCAGGGCAGAATATTAATCGGAAGAAGTCAAGCCACACCTTTATTCCGAATACCCAAGCTCGATTTAAAAGGTGGTTTTCAAAAATTCTCAAAATTCCTTATGGCGATGGACCATCCAAGTACTTGGGTCTCACTGTACAATTCGAACAATCCAAGAAGATCCTATTAAATGAATTTTAAGATAGAGCTATTAGAAAATTAAAGGGTTGGAAAAAGAATTTTCTTTCACGTGCTGGCAAAGAGGTTTTTTTTTGGAAGGCAATAATGGAGATAAATTTGTGGCATGATTAAATGTTGGTAAGCATTAATTCTCAAGATATCAAAAAGAAAAATCCGGACGAATTACCTTTTAGAATGCTATAAAAACCAGGAATCATAAGAAAAAAAATCCATCAGATGCAATTCGTCCCATTGAAGCAAAGCAATGGAAGTAAAGAGAGACCTTGCTCAAAAAATGCTCTTCTTTCTAGTTATTGTGGGATTCTGCACAAGCAGTTGTTTCGGAATAAGCGAGTATGAAGATATAAGGAGGAAGACTCTACCACCGCACGTCGAGAGTAGCATGAGGAAGACTCCAACAGGATCAAACCCACTACATCATCATGAAGATCCTGCACCTATCTACAGAAGCATGAGGGATACTCCAACGGGTCCAAATCCACTACATAATCGATACCCTCCACCTCAGTTTCAAACTAAAAGTACTGGTCCACCTGGTTTAGACCCAAATCATGATGCTCCTGCACCTGTCTACAGAAGTATGAGGGATACTCCAACTGGTCCAAATCCACTACATAATCGATACCCTCCACCTCAGTTTCATACCAAGAGGACTGGCCCATCTGGTCTAGACCCACATGATGCTCCAGCACCTGTCTACAGAAGCTTGAGGGATACTCCAACGGGACCGAATCCACTACATAATCGATACCCTCCACCTCAGTTTCATACCAAGTGGACCGGTCCATCTGGTCTACACCCACATCATCATGAAGCTCCTGCACCCGTCTACAGAAACTTGAGGGATATTCCAACAGGTCCAAATCCACTACATAATCGATACCCTCCGCCTCAGTTTCAAACCAAGAGGACTGGTTCATCGGGTCTAGACCCACATCATCATGAACCTCCTACACCTGTGTACAGAAGCATGAGGGATACTCCAACAGGTCCAAATCCACTACATAATCGATACCCTCCACCTCAGTTTCATACCAAGAGGACTGGCCCATCTGGTCTAGACCCGCATCATCATGATGCTCCAGCACTTGTCTATAGAAGCTTGAGGGATACTCCAACGGGTCCAAATCCACTACATAATCGATACCCTCCACCTCAGTTTCATACCAAGAGGACTGGTCCATTTGGTCTAGAACCACATCATCATGAAGCTACTGCACCTGTCTACAGAAGCATGAGGGATACTCCAACAGGTCCAAATCCACTACATAATCGATACCCTCCACCTCAGTTTCAAACCAAGAGGACGGGTTCATCTGGTCTAGACACACAACATCATGAAGCTCCAGCACCTGTCTACAGAAGCATGAGGGATACTCCAACGGGTCCAAATCCACTACATAATCGATACCCTCCACCTCAGTTTCATACCAAGAGGACTGGTTCATCTGGTCTAGACCCACATCATCATGAAGCCCTTGCACCAGTCTACAGAACCATGAGGGATACTCCAACGGGTCCAAATCCACTACATAATCGATACCCTCCACCTCAGTTTCATACCTAGAGAACTGGCCCATCTGGTCTAGACCCACATCATCATGAAGCTCCAGCGCTTGTCTACAGAAGCATGAGGGAAACTCCAACGGATTCAAATCCACGACATAATTGATACCCACCACATAGCTATAATTAGTACTTGTAATGATGAAATATTTCTGAAATTCTAAATAAAAATAATTCCTTAGTTCTTCTTGTACTTAACGGGAGCCAAGGATAAGAAGTATTAATAAGGATGATGTTTATTGGTTCATTATTTATGCCGTGTTTGTAATTTTCTGGTTTGACATTTGAAACCTATACAACCTTCCTTCTCACGAGCCAATATCATAATAGAACAATGATATCTCTACGCGAGTAATAATTAATGCAGAATCTAGAAATGGGGCCTTATTTTTATTCTATTATTCACAGTTCTTTGATTCCATGGTTGCTAGTGCTTTTCTTCAGATTCAATTGACTTTTCTTGGTATGACTCAACCTAATGAGCTTTCCTAGAACTGCCATTTTTTGTTTGACTTAATACCACATCTGTTTGTCAATTTTGAATCAGAAAGGTGTAATGCATTGTGACATTTTACATTTTAAATTTTTTTCAATGGTTAATTTCGTGTTGTATAATATAGTATTAGTATTATCACACCAAGTTGTAGAATATGGTGGTCTCTAAAAAGGGTAAGAAATCATCTTATTTGATGTCCTGAAAACAAACACTGAAATAAAAAATTAACATATAAAAAATTGCACATGTAATGCCTATGTGAAAGCATTATTGGAATACGACCTCTCAAACTCTTGAATCGATTGGCTTCGAAGTTGTGATGCCAATACTGGTTTCTTTCAGGCTTCTACAATCCAAAGAAGAAGCAATTATGAAATTCTCAAGTTTCGTCTTCCTTCAAGTTTGCGGACCAATAATGATGAGGAGATCTATTCGAAAATTCGTAGACATTTTGAAAATCTTTTTACTACCTCAATAGTTCTAAATGCCTTTTCAAAAACTCTTGATATGATCCAGTCGGTGATTCCAGATTATTTGAATGATTCTCTGTGTTCCATTCCAGATTTGGATGAAATTCATAAGGAATAATTTTCCATGGCCCCTCAAAAATCTCCAGGATGATTCCCTCCAATCTTTTTCCAAAATTTTTGGGATTTAGGTAAGAATGACTTGATCCTCTTTATCCAGAATTACTTTAGATCTGGATTCTTGCCACTAGATCTTAATTGTCCTTATCTTTGCTTGATTCCAAAAACTTCTAATCCTAAAATTGTGGATCAATTTAGACTGATTAGCTTAGGTGTGGTGAGCTTCAATATTATTTCAAAAATCATGGCTTTAAGACTTAATTCTTTCCTGTTCGAATTTATCTTTTCATCCTAGTCAGCCTTCATTCCTAACCATTTGATTTCTGATAATGTTACAATTGCTCAAGAAACCTTCCATTTTATCAGGAAAAGAAGGAAAGCAAAATACAAATTTATGACTCTCAAATTAGATAAGCAAAAAAACCTATGATAGGCTGGATTGGAGATTTATTAAAGGCATTCTTTTGAAATATAAACTTCGTCCATTTTGGGTTGATCTGGTACATGGCCTGTATCACCTCAGTGTCTTATACTTTAATTGTCAACGGTTCTGAACATGGAAATATTATTCCCTCAAGAGGTATTCGACAAGGGGACCCACTGTCTCCCTGTACAATTCGAACAATCCAAGAAGATCCTATTAAATGAATTTTAAGATAGAGCTCTTAGAAAATTAAAGGGTTGGAAAAAGAATTTTCTTTCACATGCTGGCAAAGAGGTTTTTTTTTGGAAGGCAATAATGGAGATAAATTTGTGGCATGATTAAATGTTGGTAAGCATTAATTCTCAAGATATCAAAAAGAAAAATCCGGACGAATTACCTTTTAGAATGCTATAAAAACCAGGAATCATAAGAAAAAAATCCATCAGATGCAATTCGTCCCATTGAAGCAAAGCAATGGAAGTAAAGAGAGACCTTGCTCAAAAAATGCTCTTGTTTCTAGTTATTGTGGGATTCTGCACAAGCAGTTGTTTCGGAATAAGCGAGTATGAAGATATAAGGAGGAAGACTCTACCACCGCACGTCGAAAGTAGCATGAGGAAGACTCCAACAGGATCAAACCCACTACATCATCATGAAGCTCCTGCACCTATCTACAGAAGCGTGAGGGAAACTCCAACGGGTCCAAATCCACTACATAATCGATACCCTCCACCTCAGTTTCATACCAAGAGGACTGGCTCATCTGGTCTAGACCCACATCATCTTGATGCTCCAGCACCTGTCTACAAAAGCTTGAGGGATACTCCAACGGGACCGAATCCACTACATAATCGATACCCTCCACCTCAGTTTCATACCAAGTGGACTGGTCCATCTGGTCTAGACCCACATCATCATGAAGCTCCTGCACCTGTCTACAGAAGCTTGAGGGATACTCCAACAGGTCCAAATCCACTACATAATCGATACCCTCCGCCTCAGTTTCAAACCAAGAGGACTGGTTCATCTGGTCTAGACCCACATCATCATGAAGCTCCTACACCTGTGTACAGAAGCATGAGGGATACTCCAACAGGTCCAAATCCACTACATAATCGATACCCTCCACCTTAGTTTCATACCAAGAGGTCTGGCCCATCTGGTCTAGACCCACATCATCATGATGCTCCAGCACTTGTCTATAGAAGCTTGAGGGATACTCCAACGGGTCCAAATCCACTACATAATCGATACCCTCCACCTCAGTTTCATACCAAGAGGACTGGTCCATCTGGTCTAGAACCACATCATCATGAAGCTCCTGCACCTGTCTACAGAAGCATGAGGGATACTCCAACAGGTCCAAATCCACTACATAATCGATACCCTCCACCTCAGTTTCAAACCAAGAGGACTGGTTCATCTGGTCTAGACACACAACATCATGAAGCTCCAGCACCTGTCTACAGAAGCATGAGGGATACTCCAACGGATCCAAATCCACTACATAATCGATACCCTCCACCTCAGTTTCATACCAAGAGGACTGGTTCATCTGGTCTAGACCCACATCATCATGAAGCTCTTGCACCAGTCTACAGAACCATGAGGGATACTCCAACGGGTCCAAATCCACTACATAATCGATACCCTCCACCTCAGTTTCATACCTAGAGGACTGGCCCATCTGGTCTAGACCCACATCATCATGAAGCTCTAGCGCTTGTCTACAGAAGCATGAGGGAGACTCCAACGGATTCAAATCCACTACATAATTGATACCCACCACATAGCTATAATTAGTACTTGTAATGATGAAATATTTCTGAAATTCTAAATAAAAATAATTCCTTAGTTCTTCTTGTACTTAACGGGAGCCAAGGATAAGAAGTATTAATAAGGATGATGTTTATTGGTTCATTATTTATGCCGTGTTTGTAATTTTCTGGTTTGACATTTGAAACCTATACAACCTTCCTTCTCACGAGCCAATATCATAATAGAACAATGATATCTCTACGCGAGTAATAATTAATGCAGAATCTAGAAATGGGGCCTTATTTTTATTCTATTATTCACAGTTCTTTGATTCCATGGTTGCTAGTGCTTTTCTTCAGATTCAATTGACTTTTCTTGGTATGACTCAACCTAATGAGCTTTCCTAGAACTGCCATTTTTTGTTTGACTTAATACCACATCTGTTTACCAATTTTGAATCAGAAAGGTGTAATGCTTTGTGACATTTTACATTTTAAATTTTTTTCAATGGTTAATTTCGTGTTGTATAATATAGTATTAGTATTATCACACCAAGTTGTAGAATATGGTGGTCTCTAAAAAGGGTAAGAAATCATCTTATTTGATGTCCTGAAAACAAACACTGAAATAAAAAATTAACATATAAAAAATTGCACATGTAATGCCTATGTGAAAGCATTATTGGAATACGACCTCTCAAACTCTTGAATCGATTGGCTTCGAAGTTGTGATGCCAATACTGGTTTCTTTCAGGCTTCTACAATCCAAAGAAGAAGCAGTTATGAAATTCTCAAGTTTCGTCTTCCTTCAAGTTTGCGGACCAATAATGATGAGGAGATCTATTCGAAAATTCGTAGACATTTTGAAAATCTTTTTACTACCTCAATAGTTCTAAATGCCTTATCAAAAACTCTTGATATGATCCAGTCGGTGATTCCAGATTATTTGAATGATTCTCTGTGTTCCATTCCAGATTTGGATGAAATTCATAAGGCATAATTTTCCATGGCCCCTCAAAAATCTCCAGGATGATTCCCTCCAATCTTTTTCCAAAATTTTTGGGATTTAGGTAAGAATGACTTGATCCTCTTTATTCAGAATTACTTTAGATCTGGATTCTTGCCACTAGATCTTAATTGTCCTTATCTTTGCTTGATTCCAAAAACTTCTAATCCTAAAATTGTGGATCAATTTAGACTGATTAGCTTAGGTGTGGTGAGCTTCAATATTATTTCAAAAATCATGGCTTTAAGACTTAATTCTTTCCTGTTCGAATTTATCTTTTCATCCTAGTCAGCCTTCATTCCTAACCATTTGATTTCTGATAATGTTACAATTGCTCAAGAAACCTTCCATTTTATCAGGAAAAGAAGGAAAGCAAAATACAAATTTATGACTCTCAAATTAGATAAGCAAAAAAACCTATGATAGGCTGGATTGGAGATTTATTAAAGGCATTCTTTTGAAATATAAACTTCGTCCATTTTGGGTTGATCTGGTACATGGCCTGTATCACCTCAGTGTCTTATACTATAATTGTCAATGGAGTTGAACATGGAAATATTACTCTTTCAAGAGGTATTCGACAAGGGGACCCACTGTCTCCCTGTACAATTCGAACAATCCAAGAAGATCCTATTAAATGAATTTTAAGATAGAGCTCTTAGAAAATTAAAGGGTTGGAAAAAGAATTTTCTTTCACATGCTGGCAAAGAGGTTTTTTTTTGGAAGGCAATAATGGAGATAAATTTGTGGCATGATTAAATGTTGGTAAGCATTAATTCTCAAGATATCAAAAAGAAAAATCCGGACGAATTACCTTTTAGAATGCTATAAAAACCAGGAATCATAAGAAAAAATCCATCGGATGCAATTCGTCCCATTGAAGCAAAGCAATGGAAGTAAAGAGAGACCTTGCTCAAAAAATGCTCTTGTTTCTAGTTATTGTGGGATTCGCACTGCGGTTGTTTCGAATAAGCGAGTATGAAGATATAAGGAGGAAGACTCTACCACCGCACGTCGAAAGTAGCATGAGGAAGACTCCAACGGGATCAAACCCACTACATCATCATGAAGCTCCCCGCACCTATCTACGAAGCGTGAGGGAAACTCCAACGGGTCCAAATCCACTACATAATCGATACCCTCCACCTCAGTTTCATACCAAGAGGACTGGCTCATCTGGTCTAGACCCACATCATCTTGATGCTCCAGCACCTGTCTACAAAAGCTTGAGGGATACTCCAACGGGACCGAATCCACTACATAATCGATACCCTCCACCTCAGTTTCATACCAAGTGGACTGGTCCATCTGGTCTAGACCCACATCATCATGAAGCTCTAGCACTGTCTACGAAGCTTGAGGGATACTCCAACAGGTCCAAATCCACTACATAATCGATACCCTCCGCCCCGGTTTCAAACCAAGAGGACTGGTTCATCTGGTCTAGACCCACATCATCATGAAGCTCCTACACCTGTGTACAGAAGCATGAGGGATACTCCAACAGGTCCAAATCCACTACATAATCGATACCCTCCACCTCAGTTTCATACCAAGAGGACTGGCCCATCTAGTCTAGACCCACATCATCATGATGCTCCAGCACTTGTCTATAGAAGCTTGAGGGATACTCCAACGGGTCCAAATCCACTACATAATCGATACCCTCCACCTCAGTTTCATACCAAGAGGACTGGTCCATCTGGTCTAGACACACAACATCATGAAGCTCCAGCACCTGTCTACAGAAGCATGAGGGATACTCCAACGGGTCCAAATCCACTACATAATCGATACCCTCCACCTCAGTTTCATACCAAGAGGACTGGTTCATCTGGTCTAGACCCACATCATCATGAAGCTCTTGCACCAGTCTACAGAACCATGAGGGATACTCCAACGGGTCCAAATCCACTACATAATCGATACCCTCCACCTCAGTTTCATACCTAGGGGACTGGCCCATCTGGTCTAGACCCACATCATCATGAAGCTCTAGCGCTTGTCTACAGAAGCATGAAGGAGACTCCAACGGATTCAAATCCACTACATAATTGATACCCACCACATAGCTATAATTAGTACTTGTAATGATGAAATATTTCTGAAATTCTAAATAAAAATAATTCCTTAGTTCTTCTTGTACTTAACGGGAGCCAAGGATAAGAAGTATTAATAAGGATGATGTTTATTGGTTCATTATTTATGCCGTGTTTGTAATTTTCTGGTTTGACATTTGAAACCTATACAACCTTCCTTCTCACGAGCCAATATCATAATAGAACAATGATATCTCTACGCGAGTAATAATTAATGCAGAATCTAGAAATGGGGCCTTATTTTTATTCTATTATTCACAGTTCTTTGATTCCATGGTTGCTAGTGCTTTTCTTCAGATTCAATTGACTTTTCTTGGTATGACTCAACCTAATGAGCTTTCCTAGAACTGCCATTTTTTGTTTGACTTAATTCCACATCTGTTTACCAATTTTGAATCAGAAAGGTGTAATGCTTTGTGACATTTTACATCTTAAATTTTTTTCAATGGTGAATTTCGTGTTGTATAATATAGTATTAGTATTATCACACCAAGTTGCAGAATATGGTGGTCTCTAAAAAGAGGAAAAAATCATCTTATTTGATGTCCTGAAAACAAACACCGATGAATACGACCTCTCAAACTCTTGAATCGATTGGCTTCGAAGTTGTGATGCCAATACTGGTTTCTTTCAGGCTTCTACAATCCAAAGAAGAAGCAGTTATGAAATTCTCAAGCTTCGTCTTCCTTCAAGTTTGCGGACCAATAATGATGAGGAGCTCTATTCGAAAATTCATAGACATTTTGAAAATATTTTTACTACCTCAATAGTTCTAAATGCCTTATCAAAAACTCTTGATACGATCCAGTCGGTGATTCCAGATTCTTTGAATGATTCTCTGTGTTCCATTCCAGATTTGGATGAAATTCATAAGGCATTATTTTCCATGGGCCCTCAAAAATCTCCAGGATGATTCCCTCCAATCTTTTTCCAAAATTTTTGGGATTTAGTTAAGAATGACTTGATCCTCTTTATTCAGAATTACTTTAGATCTGGATTCTTGCCTCTAGATCTTAATTGTCCTTATCTTTGCTTGATTCCAAAAGCTTCTAATCCTAAAATTGTGGATCAATTTAGACTGATTAGCTTAGGTGGGGTGAGCTTCAATATTATTTCAAAAATCATGGCTTTAAGACTTAATTCTTTCCTGTTTGAATTTATCTTTTCATCCTAGTCAGCCTTCATTCCTAACCATTTGATTTCTGATAATGTTACAATTGCTCAAGAAACCTTCCATTTTATCAGGAAAAGAAGGAAAGCAAAATACAAATTTATTACTCTCAAATTAGATAAGCAAAAAAACCTATGATAGGCTGGATTGGAGATTTATTAAAGGCATTCTTTTGAAATATAGACTTCGTCCATTTTGGGTTGATCTGGTACATGGCCTGTATCACCTCAGTGTCTTATACTTTAATTGTCAACGGATCTGAACATGGAAATATTACTCCCTCAAGAGGTATTCGACAAGGGGACCCACTGTCCCCTGCCATTTCAATTCTCTGTGCCCAGGCACTATCTTCGATTTTACAAGCTGCCGAAATTGAAGGAAAAATTAAGGGCCTCAAAATCCATAATATAATGGAGCCTATTTTGCACATTCATTATGCAGATGATTGTCCTATCTTCTCTAATGTCAATCTGAACGAAATCATGGCCCTTAATGATTGTATTAATCAATATTGTAAGGCATCAGGGCAGAATATTAATCCGAAGAAATCAAGCCACACCTTTAGTCCGAATACGCAAGCTCGATTTAAAAGGTGGTTTTCAAAAATTCTCAAAATTCCTTATGGCGATGGACCATCCAAGTACTTGGGTCTCCCTGTACAATTCGAACATTCCAAGAAGATCCTATTAAATGAATTTTAAGATAGAGCGCTTAGAAAATTAAAGGGTTGGAAAAAGAATTTTCTTTCACATGCTGGCAAAGAGGTTTTTTTTTGGAAGGCAATAATGGAGATAAATTTGTGGCATGATTAAATGTTGGTAAGCATTAATTCTCAAGATATCAAAAAGAAAAATCCGGACGAATTACCTTTTAGAATGCTATAAAAACCAGGAATCATAAGAAAAAAATCCATCAGATGCAATTCGTCCCATTGAAGCAAAGCAATGGAAGTAAAGAGAGACCTTGCTCTAAAAATGCTCTTATTTCTAGTTATTGTGGGATTCTGCACAAGCAGTTGTTTCGGAATAAGCGAGTATGAAGATATAAGGAGGAAGACTCTACCACCGCACGTCGAAAGTAGCATGAGGAAGACTCCAACAGGATCAAACCCACTACATCATCATGAAGCTCCTGCACCTATCTACAGAAGCATGAGGGATACTCCAACGGGTCCAAATCCACTACATAATCGATACCCTCCACCTCAGTTTCATACCAAGAGGACTGGCTCATCTGGTCTAGACCCACATCATCTTGATGCTCCAGCACCTGTCTACAAAAGCTTGAGGGATACTCCAACGGGACCGAATCCACTACATAATCGATACCCTCCACCTCAGTTTCATACCAAGTGGACTGGTCCATCTGGTCTAGACCCACATCATCATGAAGCTCCTGCACCTGTCTACAGAAGCTTGAGGGATACTCCAACAGGTCCAAATCCACTACATAATCGATACCCTCCGCCTCAGTTTCAAACCGAGAGGACTGGTTCATCTGGTCTAGACCTACATCATCATGAAGCTCCTACACCTGTGTACAGAAGCATGAGGGATACTCCAACAGGTCCAAATCCACTACATAATCGATACCCTCCACCTCAGTTTCATACCAAGAGGACTGGCCCATCTGGTCTAGACCCACATCATCATGATGCTCCAGCACTTGTCTACAGAAGCTTGAGGGATACTCCAACGGGTCCAAATCCACTACATAATCGATACCCTCCACCTCAGTTTCATACCAAGAGGACTGGTCCATCTGGTCTAGACCCACATCATCATGAAGCTCCTGCACCTGTCTACAGAAGCATGAGGGATACTCCAACAGGTCCAAATCCACTACATAATCGATACCCTCCACCTCAGTTTCAAACCCAGAGGACTGGTTCATCTGGTCTGGACACACATCATCATGAAGCTCCAGCACCCGTCTACAGAAGCATGAGGGATACTCCAACGGGTCCAAATCCACTACATAATCGATACCCTCCACCTCAGTTTCATACCAAGAGGGACCGGTTCATCGGTCTAGACCCACATCATCATGAAGCTCCCGCACTGTCTACGAGCATGAGGGATACCCTTCGGGTCCAAATCCACTACATAATCGATACCCTCCACCTCAATTTCAAACCAAGAGGACCGGTTCATCCGGTCTAGACCCACATCATCATGAAGCTCTTGCACCAGCTTCAGAACCATGAGGGATACTCCAACGGGTCCAAATCCACTACATAATCGATACCCTCCACCTCAGTTTCATACCTAGAGGACTGGCCCATCTGGTCTAGACCCACATCATCATGAAGCTCCAGCGCTTGTCTACAGAAGCATGAGGGAGACTCCAACGGATTCAAATCCACTACATAATTGATACCCACCACATAGCTATAATTAGTACTTGTAATGATGAAATATTTCTGAAATTCTAAATAAAAATAATTCCATAGTTCTTCTTATACTTAACGGGAGCCATGGATAAGAAGTATTAAAAAGGATGGTGTTTATTGGTTCATTATTTATGCCGTGTTTGTAATTTTCTGGTTTGACATTTGAAGCCTAGACAACCTTCCTTCTCACGAGCCAATATCATAATAGAACAATGATATATCTGCGCAAGTAATAATTAATGCAGAATCTAGAAATGGGGCCTTATTTTTATTCTATTATTCATAGTTCTTTGATTCCATGGTTGCTAGTGCTTTTCTTCAGATTCAATTGACTTTTCTTGGTATGACTCAACCTAATGAGCTTTTCTAGAACTGCCATTTTTTGTTTGACTTAATACCACATCTGTTTACCAATTTTGAATCAGAAAGGTGTATTGCTTCCTGACATTTTACATCTTAAATTTTTTTCAATGGTTAATTTCGTGTTGTATAATATAGTATTAGTATTATCACACCAAGTTGTAGAATATGGTGGTCTCTAAAAAGGGGAAAAAATCATCTTATTTGATGTCCTGAAAACAAACACTGAAAACAAAAATTAACATATAGAAAATTGCACATGTAATGCCTATGTGAAAGCATTATTGGAATACGACCTCTCAAACTCTTGAATCGATTGGCTTCGAAGTTGTGATGCCAATACTGGTTTCTTTCAGGCTTCTACAATCCAAAGAAGAAGCAGTTACGAAATTCTCAAGCTTCGTCTTCCTTCAAGTTTGCGGACCAATAATGATGAGGAGCTCTATTCGAAAATTCATAGACATTTTGAAAATCTTTTTACTACCTCAATAGTTCTAAATGCCTTATCAAAAACTCTTGATACGATCCAGTCGGTGATTCCAGATTCTTTGAATGATTCTCTGTGTTCCATTCCAGATTTGGATGAAATTCATAAGGCATTATTTTCCTTGGCCCCTCAAAAATCTCCAGGATGATTCCCTCCAATCTTTTTCCAAAATTTTTGGGATTTAGTTAAGAATGACTTGATCCTCTTTATTCAGAATTAATTTAGATCTGGATTCTTGCCACTAGATCTTAATTGTCCTTATCTTTGCTTGATTCCTAAAACTTCTAATCCTAAAATTGTGGATCAATTTAGACTGATTAGCTTAGGTGGGGTGAGCTTCAATATTATTTCAAAAATCATGGCTTTAAGACTTAATTCTTTCCTGTTTGAATTTATCTTTCCATCCTAGTCAGCCTTCATTCCTAACCATTTGATTTCTGATAATGTTACAATTGCTCAAGAAACCTTCCATTTTATCAGGAAAAGAAGGAAAGCAAATTCCAAATTTATGACTCTCAAATTAGATAAACAAAAAAACCTATGATAGGCTGGATTGGAGATTTATTAAAGGCATTATTTTGAAATATAGACTTCGTCCATTTTGGGTTGATCAGGTACATGGCCTGTATCACCTCAGTGTCTTATACTTTAATTTTCAACGGATCTGAACATGGAAATATTACTCCCTCAAGAGGTATTCGACAAGGGGACCCACTGTCCCCTGCCATTTCCATTCTCTGTGCCCAGGTTCGATTTTACAAGCTGCTGAAATTGAAGGAAAAATTAAGGGCCTCAAAATCCATAATATAATGGAGCCTATTTTGCACATTCATTATGCAGATGATTGTCCTATCTTCTCTAATGTCAATTTGAAAGAAATCATGGCCCTTAATGATTGTATTAATCAATATTGTAAGGCATCAGGGTAGAATATTAATCGGAAGAAGTCAAGCCACACCTTTAGTCCGAATACCCAAGCTCGATTTAAAAGGTGGTTTTCAAAAATTCTCAAAATTCCTTGTGGCGATGGACCATCCAAGTACTTGGGTCTCCCTGTACAATTCGAACAATCCAAGAAGATCCTATTTAATGAATTTTAAGATAGAGCTATTAGAAAATTAAAGGGTTGGAAAAATAATTTTCTTTCACATGCTGGCAAAGAGGTTTTTTTTTGGAAGGCAGTAATGGAGATAAATTTGTGGCATGATTAAATGTTGGTAAGCATTAATTCTCAAGATATCAAAAAGAAAAATCCGGACGAATTACCTTTTAGAATGCTATAAAAACCAGGAATCATAAGAAAAAAATCCATCAGATGCAATTCGTCTCATTGAAGCAAAGCAATGGAAGTAAAGAGAGACCTTGCTCAAAAAATGCTCTTGTTTCTAGTTATTGTGGGATTCTGCACAAGCAGTTGTTTCGGAATAAGCGAGTATGAAGATATAAGGAGGAAGACTCTACCACCGCACGTCGAAAGTAGCATGAGGAAGACTCCAACAGGATCAAACCCACTACATCATCATGAAGCTCCTGCACCTATCTACAGAAGCATGAGGGATACTCCAACGGGTCCAAATCCACTACATAATCGATACCCTCCACCTCAGTTTCAAACCAAGAGTACTGGTCCACCTGGTCTAGACCCAAATCATGAAGCTCCTGCACCTGTCTACAGAAGTATGAGGGATACTCCAACTGGTCCAAATCCACTACATAATCGATACCCTCCACCTCAGTTTCATACCAAGAGGACTGGCCCATCTGGTCTAGACCCACATCATCATGATGCTCCAGCACCTGTCTACAGAAGCTTGAGGGATACTCCAACGGGACCGAATCCACTACATAATCGATACCCTCCACCTCAGTTTCATACCAAGTGGACCGGTCCATCTGGTCTAGACCCACATCATCATGAAGCTCCCGCCGCGCCTACGAAGCTTGAGGGATACTCCAACAGGTCCAAATCCACTACATAATCGATACCCTCCGCCTCAGTTTCAAACCAAGAGGACCGGTTCATCTGGTCTAAACCCACATCATCATGAAGCTCCTACACCTGTGTACAGAAGCATGAGGGATACTCCAACAGGTCCAAATCCACTACATAATCGATACCCTCCACCTCAGTTTCATACCAAGAGGACTGGCCCATCTGGTCTAGACCCACATCATCATGATGCTCCAGCACTTGTCTACAGAAGCTTGAGGGATATTCCAATGGGTCCAAATCCACTACATAATCGATACCCTCCACCTCAGTTTCATACCAAGAGGACTGATCCATCTGGTCTAGACCCACATCATCATGAAGCTCCTGCACCTGTCTACAGAAGCATGAGGGATACTCCAACAGGTCCAAATCCACTACATAATCGATACCCTCCACCTCAGTTTCAAACCAAGAGGACTGGTTCATCTGGTCTAGACACACATCATCATGAAGCTCCAGCACCTGTCTACAGAAGCATGAGGGATACTCCAACGGGTCCAAATCCACTACATAATCGATACCCTCCACCTCAGTTTCATACCAAGAGGACTGGTTCATCTGGTCTAGACCCACATCATCATGAAGCTCCTGCACCTGTCTACCGAAGCATGAGGGATACTCCTACGGGTCCAAATCCACTACATAATCGATACCCTCCACCTCAATTTCAAACCAAGAGGACTGGTTCATCTGGTCTAGACCCACATCATCATGAAGCTCTTGCACCAGTCTACAAAACCATGAGGGATACTCCAACGGGTCCAAATCCACTACATAATCGATACCCTCCACCTCAGTTTCATACCTAGAGGACTGGTCCATCTGGTTTAGACCCACATCATCATGAAGCTCCTACGCTTGTCTACAGAAGCATGAGGGAGACTCCAACGGATTCAAATCCACTACATAATTGATACCCTCCACATAGCTATAATTAGTACTTGTAATGATGAAATATTTCTGAAATTCTAAATAAAAATAATTCCATAGTTCTTCTTATACTTAACGGGAGCCATGGATAAGAAGTATTAAAAAGGATGGTGTTTATTGGTTCATTATTTATGCCGTGTTTGTAATTTTCTGGTTTGACATTTGAAGCCTAGACAACCTTCCTTCTCACGAGCCAATATCATAATAGAACAATGTTATATCTGTGCAAGTAATAATTAATGCAGAATCTTGAAATGGGGCCTTATTTTTATTCTATTATTCACAGTTCTTTGATTCCATGGTTGCTAGTGCTTTTTTTCAGATTCAATTGACTTTTCTTGGTATGACTCAACCTAATGAGCTTTTCTAGAACTGCCATTTTTTGTTTGACTTAATACCACATCTGTTTACCAATTTTGAATCAGAAAGGTGTATTGCTTCCTGACATTTTACATCTTAAATTTTATTCAATGGTTAATTTCGTGTTGTATAATATAGTATTAGTATTATCACACCAAGTTCTAGAATATGGTGGTCTCTAAAAAGGGGAAAAAATCATCTTATTTGATGTCCTGAAAACAAACACTGAAAACAAAAATTAACATATAAAAAATTGCACATGTAATGCCTATGTGAAAGCATTATTGGAATACGACCTCTCAAACTCTTGAATCGATTGGCTTCGAAGTTGTGATGCCAATACTGGTTTCTTTCCGGCTTCTACAATCCAAAGAAGAAGCAGTTATGAAATTCTCAAGCTTCGTCTTCCTTCAAGTTTGTGGACCAATAATGATGAGGAGCTCTATTCGAAAATTCATAGACATTTTGAAACTCTTTTTACTACCTCAATAGTTCTAAATGCCTTATCAAAAACTCTTGATACGATCCAGTCGTTGATTCCAGATTCTTTGAATGATTCTCTGTGTTCCATTCCAGATTTGGATGAAATTCATAAGCCATTATTTTCCGTGGCCCCTCAAAAATCTCTAGGATGATTCCCTCCAATCTTTTTCCAAAATTTTGGGATTTAGTTAAGAACGACTTGATCCTCTTTATTCAGAATTACTTTAGATCTGGATTCTTGCCACTGGGTCTTAATTGTCCTTATCTTTGCTTGATTCCAAAAACTTCTAATCCTAAAATTGTGGATCAGTTTAGACTGATTAGCTTATCTGGGGTGAGCTTCAAAAATATTTCAAAAATCATGGCTTTAAGACTTAATTCTTTCCTGTTCGATTTTATCTTTCCATCCTAGTCTACCTTCATTCCTAACCATTTGATTTCTGATAATGTTTCAATTGCTCAAGAAACCTTCCATTTTATCAGGGAAAGAAGGAAAGCAAATTCCAAATTTATGACTCTCAAATTAGATAAACAAAAAAACCTATGATAGGCTGGATTGGAGATTTATTAAAGGCATTATTTTGAAATATAGACTTCGTCCATTTTGGGTTGATCTGGTACATGGCCTGTATCACCTCAGTATCTTATACTTTAATTGTCAACGGATCTGAACATGGAAATATTACTCCCTCAAGAGGTATTCGACAAGGGGACCCACTGTCCCCTGCCATTTCCATTCTCTGTGCCTATGCACTATCTTCGGTTTTACAAGCTGCCGAAATTGAAGGAAAAATTAAGGGCCTCAAAATCCATAATAGATTGGAGCCTATTTTGCACATTCTTTATGCAGATGATTGTCCTATCTTCTCTAATGTCAATCTGAAAGAAATCATGGCCCTTAATGATTGTATTAATCAATATTGTAAGGCATCAGGGCAGATATTAATTGGAAGAAGTCAAGCCACACCTTTAGTCCGAATACCCAAGCTCGATTTAAAAGGTGGTTTTCAAAAAATCTCAAAATTCCTTATGGCGATGGACCATCCAAGTACTTGGGTCTCCCTGTACAATTCGAACAATCCAAGAAGATCCTATTTAATGAATTTTAAGACAGAGCTATTAGAAAATTAAAGGGTTGGAAAAATAATTTTCTTTCACATGCTGGCAAAGAGGTTTTCTTTTGGAAGGCAGTAATGGAGATAAATTTGTGGCATGATTAAATGTTGGTAAGCATTAATTCTCAAGATATCAAAAAGAAAAATCCGGACGAATTACCTTTTAGAATGCTATAAAAACCAGGAATCATAAGAAAAAAATCCATCAGATGCAATTCGTCTCATTGAGGCAAAGCAATGGAAGTAAAGAGAGACCTTGCTCAAAAAATGCTTTTGTTTCTAGTTATTGTGGGATTGTGCACAAGCAATGGTTTCGGAATAAGCGAGTATGAAGATATAACGAGGAAGACTCCACCACCGCACGTCGACAGTAGCATGAGGAAGACTCCAACAGGATCAAACCCACTACATTATCATGAAGCTCCTGCACCTATCTACAGAAGCATGAGGGATACTCCAACGGGTCCAAATCCACTACATAATTGATACCCTCCACCTCAGTTTCAAACCAAGAGGACTGGTCCACCTGGTCTAGAGCCAAATCAACATGAAGCTCCTGCACCTGTCTACAGAAGCATGAGGGATACTCCAACATGTCCAAATCCACTACATATTCGATACCCTCCACCTCAGTTTTATACCAAGAGGACTGGCCCTTCTGGTCTAGACCCACATCATCATGAAGCTCCAGCACCTGTCTACAGAAGCATGAGAGATACTCCAACGGGTCCAAATCAACTACATAATCGATACCCTCCACCTCAGTTTCATATCAAGAGGACTGGTCCATCTGGTCTAGACCCACATCATCATAAAGCTCCTGCACCTGTCTACAGAAGCGTGAGGGATACTCCAACAGGTCCAAATCCACTACATAATCGATACCGTCCACCTAAGTTTCAAACCAAGAGGACTGGTTCATCTAGTCTAGACCCACATCATCATGAAGCTCCTACACCTGTCTACAGAAGCATGAGGGATACTCCAACGGGTCCAAATCCACTACATAATCGATACCCTCCACCTCAGTTTCATACCAAGAGGACTGGTCCATCTGGTCTAGACCCACATCATCATGAAGCTCTTGCACCTGTCTATAGAAGCATGAGGGATACTCCAACGGGTCCAAATCCACTACATAATCGATACCCTCCACCTCAGTTTCATACTAAGAGGACTGGTTTATCTGGTCTACACCAACATCATCATGAAGCTCCTGCACCTGTCTACAGAAGCATGAGGGATACTCCAACGGGTCCAAATCCACTACATAATCGATACCCTCCACCTCAGTTTCATACCAAGAGGACTGGTCCATCTGATCAAGACCCACATCATCATGAAGCTCCTGCGCTTGTCTACAGAAGCATGAGGGATACTCCAACGGGTCCAAATCCACTACATAATCTATACCCTCCACCTCAGTTTCATACCAAGAGGACTGGTTCATCTGGTCTAGACCCACATCATCATGAAGCTCCTGCACCTGTCTCCAGAAGCATGTGACATTCTCCAACGAGTCCAAATCCAATACCTAATCGATACCCTCCACCTCAGTTTCATACCTAGAGGTGGCCCATCTGGTCTAGACCCACTGGTCTAGACCCACATCATCATGAAGCTCCTGCGCTTGTCTACAGAAGCATGAGGGAGACTCCAACGGATTCAAATCCACTACATAATCGATACCCACCACCTAGCTATAATTAGTACTTGTAATGATGAAATATTTCTGAAATTCTAAATAAAATTAATTTCAAAGTTCTTCTTGTACTTAACGGGAGCCTTGGATAAGAAGTATTAAAAAGGATGGTGTTTATTGGTTCATTATTTATGCGGTGTTTGTAATTTTCTGGTTTGACATTTGAAGCCTAGACAACCTTCCTTCTCACGAGTCAATATCATAATAGAACAATGATATATGTGCGCAAGTAATAATTAATGCAGAATCTAGAAATGGGGCCTTCTTTTTATTCTATTATTCACAGTTCTTTGATTCCATGGTTGTTAGTGCTTTTCTTTATATTCAATTGACTTTTCTCGGTATGACTCAACCTAATGAGCTTTCCTAGAACAGACATTTTTTGTTTGACTTAATACCCCATCAGTTTACCAATTTAGAATCAGAAAGGTGTAATGCTTTGTGACATTTTACATATTAAATTTTTTTCAATGGTTAATTTCGTATTGTATAATATAGTATTAGTATGATCACACCAAGTTGTAGAATATGGTGGTCTCTAAAAAGTGGAAAAAATCATCTTATTTGATGTCTTGAAAACAAACACTGAAAACAAAAATTAACATATAAAAAATTGCACATGCAATACCTATGGGAAAGCATTATTGGAATACGACCTCTCAAACTCTTGAATCGATTGGCTTCGAAGTGGTGATGCCAATACTGCTTTCTTTCAGGCTTCTAATATCCAAAGAAGAAGCAGTTATGAAATTCTCAAGCTTCGTCTTCCTTCAAGTTTGGGGACCAATAATGATGAGGCTATTCGAAATTCATAGACATTTTGAAAATCTTTTTACTACCTCAATAGTTCTAATTGCCTTATCAAAAACTCTTGATACGATCCAGTCGGTGATTCCAGATTCTTTGAATGATTCTCTGTGTTCCATTCCAGATTTGGATGAAATTCATAAGGCATTATTTTCCATGGCCTCTCAAAAATCTCCAGGATGATTCCCTCCAATCTTTTTCCAAAAATTTTGGGATTTAGTTAAGAATGACTTGATCCTCTTTATTCAGAATTACTTTAGATCTAGATTCTTGCCACTAGATCTTAATTGTCCTAATCTTTGCTTGATTCCAAAAACTTCTAATCCTAAAATTGTGGATCAATTTAGACTGATTAGCTTATGTGGGGTGAGCTTCAAAATTATTTCAAAAATCATGGCTTTAAGACTTAATTCTTTCCTGTTCGATTTTATCTTTCCATCCTAGTCAGCCTTCATTCCTAACCATTTGATTTCTGATAATGTAACAATTGCTCAACAAACATTCCATTTTATCAGGAAAAGAAGGAAAGCAAAATCCAAATTTATGACCCTCAAATTAGATAAGCAAAAAACCTATCATAGGCGGGATTGGAGATTTATTAAAGGGATTCCTTTGAAATATAGACTTCGTCCATTTTGGGTTGATTTGGTCATGGCCTGTATCTCCTCGGTGTCTTATACTTTAATTGTCAACGGATCTGAACATGGAAATGTTACTCCCTCAAGAGGTATTCGACAAGGGGACCCACTGTCCCCTTCCATTTCCATTCTTTGTGCCCATGCACTATCTTCGGTTTTACAATCTGCCGAAATTGAAGGAAAAATTAAGGGCCTCAAAATCCCGAATAGATTGGAGCCTATTTTGCACATTCTTTATGCTAACGATTGTCTTATCTTCTCTAATGTCAATCTGAACGAGATCATGGCCCTCAATGATTGCATTAATCAATATTGTAAGGCATCGAGGCAGAATATTAACTTGAAGAAGTCGAGCCTCACCTTTAGTCCGAATACCAAAGCTCGATTCAAAAGATGGTTTTCTAGAATTCTCAAAATTCCTTATGGCGATGGACCATCCAAGTATTTGGGTCTCCCTGTACAATTCGAACAATCCAAGAAGATCCTATTTAATGAATTTTAAGATAGAGCTATTAGAAAATTAAAGGGTTGAAAAAATAATTTTCTTTCACATGGTGACAAGGAGGTTTTTTTTTGGAAAACAGTAATGGAGATAAATTTGTGGCATGATTCAATGTTGGTAAGGATTAAATCTCAAGATATCAAAAAGTAAAATCCTGACGAATTACCTTTTAGAAAGCTATAAAAATAATCATAAGAAAAATGCAATGGAAGTAAAGAGAGACCTTGCTCAAAAAATGCTCTTGTTTCTAGTTATTGTGGGATTGTGCACAAGCAATAGTTTCAGAATAAGAGAGTATGGAGATATGAAGAGGAAGACTCCACTACCGCACGTCGACAGTAGCATGAGGAAGACTCCAACAGGATCAAACCCACTAAATAATTGATAACCTCCACTTCAGTTTCATACCAAGAGGACTGGCCCATCTGGTCTAGACCCACATCATCATGAAGCTCCAGCACCTGTCAACAGAAGCATGAGGGATACTCCAACGGGTCCAAATCCATTACAAAATCGATACCCTCCACCTCAGTTTCATACCAAGAGGACTAGTTCATCTGGTCCAGACCTACATTATCATGAAGCTCCTGCACCTGTCTACAGAAGCATGAGGGATACTCCAACAGGTCCAAATCCACTCCATAATCGATACCCACCACCTCAGTTTCAAACCAAGAGGACTAGTTCATCTGGTCTAGACCCACATCATCATGAAGCTCCTACACCTGTCTACAGAAGCATGAGGGATACTCCAACAGGTCCAAATCCACTACATAATCGATAACCTCCACCTCAGTTTCATACCAAGAGGACTGGTCCATCTGGTCTAGACCCACATCATCATGAAGTTCCTGCACCTGTCTAGAGAAGCATGAGGGATACTCCAACGGGTCGAAATCCACTACATAATCGATACCCTCCACCTCAGTTTCATACCAAGAGGACTAGTCCATCTGGTCTAGACCCACATCATCATGAAGCTCCTGCACCTGTCTACAGAAGCATGAGGGATACTCCAACGGGTCCAAATCCACTACATAATCGATACCCTCCACCTCAGTTTCATACCAAGAGGACTGGTCCATCTGGTCTAGACCCACATCACAGAAGCATGAGGGATACTCCAACGGGTCCAAATCCACTACATAATCGATACCCTCCACCTCAGTTTCATTCCAAGAGGGCTGGCCCATCTGGTATAGACCCACATCATCATGAAGCTCCTGCGCTTGTCTACAGAAGCAAGAGGGAGACTCCAACGGGTTCAAATCCACTACATAATCGATACCCACCACCTAGCTATAATTAGTACTTGTAATGATGAAATATTTCTGAAATTCTAAATAAAAATAATTCCATTGTTCTTCTAGTACTTAACGGGAGCCATGGATAAAAAGTATTAAAAAGGATGGTGTTTATTGGTTCATTATTTATGCGGTTTTTGTAATTTTCTGGTTTTACATTTGAAGCCTAGACAACCTTCCTTCTCACGAGCCAATATCATAATAGAACAATGATATATGCGTGCAAGTATTAATTATTGAAGAATCTAGAAATGGGGCCTTCTTTTTATTCTATTATTCAGAGTTCTTTGATTCCATGGTTGCTAGTGCTTTTCTTCAGATTCAATTGGCTTTTCTTGGTATGACTCAGCCTAATGAGCTTTCCTAGGATTGCCATTTTTTGTTTGACCTAGCACCACATATGTTTACCAATTTTGAATCAGAAAGGTGTAATGCTTTGTGACATTTTACATCTTAAATTTTTTTCAATGGTTAATTTCGTGTTGCATAATATTGTATTACTATGATCACACCAAGTTGTAGAATATGGTGATCTCTAAAAAGGGGAAAAAATCATCTTATTTGATGTCCTGAAAACAAACACTGAAAACAAAAATTAACATATAAAAAATTGCACATGCAATGCCTATGTGAAAGCATTATTGGAATATGACCTCTCAAACTCTTGAATCGATTGGCTTCGAAGTGGTGATGCCAATACTGGTTTCTTTCAGACTTCTACAATCCAAAGAAGAAGCAGTTATGAAATTCTCAAGCTTCTTCTTCCTTCATGTTTGCGGACCAATAATGATGAAGAGCTCTATTCGAAAATTCATAGACATTTTGAAAATCTTTTTACTACTTCAATAGTTCTAAATGCCTTATCAAAAACTCTTGATACGATCCAGTCAGTGATTCCAGATTCTTTGAATGATTCTCTGTGTTCCATTCCAGATTTGGATGAAATTCATAAGGCATTATTTTCCATGGTCCCTCAAAAATCTCCAAGATGATTCCCTCCAATCTTTTTCCAAAAATTTTGGGATTTGGTTAAGAATGACTTGATCCTCTTTATTCAGAATTTCTTTAGATCTGGATTCTTGCCACCGGATCTTAATTGTCCTTATCTTTGCTTGATTCCATAAACTTCTAATCCTAAAATTGTGGATCAATTTAGACTGATTAGCTTATGTGGGGTGAGCTTCAAAATTATTTCAAAAATCATGGCTTTAAGACTTAAGCCTTTTCTGTTCGATTTTATCACTCCATCCTAGTCAGCCTTCATTCTAACCATTTATTTCTGATAATGTTACAATTACTCAAGAAACCTTCCATTTTATCAGGAAAAGAAGGAAAGCAAAATCCAAATTTATGACTCTCAAATTAGATAAGCAAAAAACCTATGATAGGCTGGATTGGAGATTATTAAAGGCATTCTTTTGAAATATGGACTTCGTCCATTTGGGTTTGATCTGGTCATGACCTGTATCACCTCGGTGTCTTATACTTTAATTGTCAACGGATCTGAACATAGAAATATTACTCCCTCAAGAGGTATTCGACAAGGGGACCCACTGTCCCCTGCCATTTCCATTCTCTGTGCCCAGGCACTATCTTCGGTTTTACAATCTGCCGAAATTGAAGGAAAAACTAAGGGCCTTATAATCCATAATAGATTGGAGCCTATTTTGCACATTCTTTTTGCAGATGATTGTCTTATCTTCTCTAATGTCAATCTGAAAGAGATCACGGCCCTTAATGATTGTATTAATCAATATTGTAAGGCATCAAGGCAGAATATTAATCGGAAGAAGTCAAGCCTCACCTTTAGTCCGAATACCCAAGTTCGATTGAAAAGGTGGTTTTCAAGAATTCTCAAAATTCCTTATGGCGATGGACCATCCAAGTACTTGGGTCTCCCTGTACAATTCGAACAATCCAAGAAGATCCTATTTAATGAATTTTCAGATAGAGCTATTAGAAAATTGAAGGGTTGGAAAAATAATTTTCTTTCACATGATGGCAAAGAGGTTTTTTTTTTTGGAAGGCAGTAATAGAGATAAATTTGTGGCATGATCCAATGTTGGTAAGCATTAATTCTCAAGATATCAAAAAGTAAAATCCGGACGAATTACCTTTTAGAAAGCTATAAAAACCATGAATCATAAAAAAAATATCCGTCACATGCAATTCGTCTCATTGAAGCAAAGCAATGGACGTAAAGAGAGACCTTGCTCAAAAAATGCTCTTGTTTCTAGTTATTGTGGGATTGTGCACAACCAATGGTTTCGGAATAAGGGAGTATGAAGATATGAAGAGGAAGACTCCACTACCGCATGTCGGCAGTAGCATGAGGATGACTCCAACAGGAACAAACCCACAACATAATCGATACCCTCCTCCTCAGTTTTATACCACTGTCTACAGTAGCATGAGGAAGACTCCAACGGGTCCAAATCCACTACATAATTGATACCCTCCACCTCAGTTTCTTACCAAGAGGACTGGCCCATCTAGTCTAGACACACATCATCATGAAGATCCTACACCTGTCTACAGTAGCATGAGGAATACTCCAACGGGTCCAAATCCACTACATAATCAATACCCTCCACCTCAGTTTCATACCAAGAGGACTGGTCCATCTGGTCTAGACCCACATCATCATGAAGCTCCTGCTCCTGTCTACATAAGCATGAGGGATACTCCAACAGGTCCAAATCCACTACATAATCGATACCCACCACCTCTATTTCAAACCAAGATGACTGGTCCATCTGGTCTAGACCCACATCTTCATGAAGCTCTTGCACCTGTCTACAGAAGCATGAGGGATACTCCAACGGGTCCAAATCCACTACATAATCGATACCCTCCACCTCAGTTTCATACCAAGAGGACTGGTACATCTGGTCTAGATCCACATCATCATGAAGCTTAGGATTCAGGCATCAATCAAACAGACAGGATTATGTACATTCCATTTAGCCTAGTGTTAGGACATCTATAACCTTAGGTTTTAGAGTATTAAAACACATATAACCTTAATTTTATATAGTTGTTTAAGTCATGAGGGTGTCAATTTTGGGATTGTATCGGTAACTCGAACCGAACTGATAGTGGACATGTTTTAAGCTAGCTTGTAATAATACTTCTTAGTCTTGGTCCGATCTAGGCTTGCCCAAAACCAAACTGCTATGGTGGACCGACTAAGCCTGAACCGATAGAACCCGAATTGAACTTCATCTTGACCCAAATTAAATTGAATGTAAGAGATTTGGATATATGGTGGTCAATCCCATCAGCACCAAAGTAAGATGGCATCCTTTACCGGGCCAGTAAATAGATTCGAAACCAAACCAGCCTGATAAACCCAGTCTAATATCAAACCGACGCCGGAGCGGCTGTTAATTAATGTGCACAGTGTAGCCCATCCGGCCGGAACCTTTTAGTGGACATGTTTTGGTGAAACCTTATAAAGGACGGACACCGATTTTGCCCAAACAGAAACCAGCCCGTTGACACCCTATATTTTAATGTTTCGTCTCTTATTTTCTTACATATGCGATACATTTATTTTAAATTAAGGTTTTCTCTCCTTTTCCTTGCAATTTGAATTCTAATTCCATTTTTTAAATTTAAATCAGATTTTAATTGAATATTAGAATTCGGATTCATATTTGATTTTTATACATCTGTCGGATTTTGGATCGGATTCGAATATGATAGTTGAAAAACATTTGAATTTGGGTAGGGATGTATCTGATTCGAATTTGATCCGTTTACATCCCTAGTAGATTTGGGTTCCTAACAAAGCATTCACCTTTTTTTTTGCTAACGACGGGTATCTAGACCTTTGCCCTGACAAGTCCCGTGATCCCATACTGACCCCACAACCACATGAACCGGGTCATTCTGAGGTTGAATGAGAACCATTCCACTTGCACCCATGGTGAGAAAAACAAAGCATTCACCTATTTACTATTAAAATTGACAGGAAACGATTCATGTTTGGCAGTATGCTCTTATGTCTAGACACTAGAGAGCAGAAATGACCAACCCACCCCCCTTACTTGGATGTCCATGTATACATCCATTGGTTCCATGCTAATGTAAGAGCCACCAACGGGATAGAGAACCCTTTCCTTAATATTGATTATCATTCATTTAAATTTGACAATGATAGATTCATTTAGAGTCCAGATCACCAGCACTTACTAGTAGAGTAATTACTCTTCTAGTACACTCTTTGGACGACAAGTGTCCTATGGAATTAACAGCGTTCACTAAATAAATTCTTTTTTTAATTCCTTTTAATTAGGTAATTGATTTGGTGAATTGGAAATCATATTTTTTTAGATAAGTAATCTATTAGAAATAATACTCTAACCATTTTTAAGGTAAGTAAATCAATTAAAATTAAAACTCTTAACTATTTTTAAAAAGAAAAATAATTAGACATGCAACTCTAATAAAATTATGATTTTTTAATTCAACCGTGCATTATCTCATTAAAAAAATTCGTGATTTCCCTTTTCTCTTTCCAACTCTTTTTTTTCTTTAGATTTTGTGATTTTAATTAACAGAGCTTTATCTAATTATAACAAAAATAAAAATGTTTTTTTTTTTAGATTTTGTCTCTGATTTAATTTGTATGTTGGGTTTTACGGGGGTTTCTAAAGATACCCAACTTAATCCCCATTTCCATTGCTAATTGTATACTAAATATTGAATTTTTTTCTATTTACCTCAAAAAAAAAAAAATGGTTGAATGTTGGTTATGTGTAGTCTATCATAAAATAATTAAATCTCTTTATCTCTAAAAAATCGTGATTTTATTAGAGTTACGTTTCTAATTATTTTGCTTTTTAAAATTAGTTAAGAATTTTATTTCTAATTGATTTACTTACCTTAAAAATGGTTTGAGCTTTATTTTTAATATATTACTTACTTTAAAAAAATGTAATTGCCAATTCACTAAATCAATTACCTAAATGAAAGGAATTAAAAAAAAATTTATTTAATTAACTGGAAGTTAACAACGTTAACTCCATAGGACACTTGTCGTCCAAAGAGCGTACTAAAAGAGTAATTACTCTAGTGCAGGTGATCCAGACTCATTTAGTTATGATGCATCCACAATCAATAATCAAAGGAACAACTAGTTTTTGAATAGGATCAATGTCCTCCCCAATTTAAAAGATTTATGATTTATTTGGAAGGAAAAAATTTTTTTTACTGAAACCATGATGAATTTATGCATGATAGAAGGCATGTCTTCTCTCAAAAGCTCGTAAAGAACCCCTTTATGAAATCTGTCATTCTTTCTATGTCGAATTATGTATCTTTGCATTTTAAGCTACCTAAACATAACCTTAATGCTATTAAACAAGCAGTTGCTCGGTTTTATTGGTGTGAGAACAATAGGAATAAAGGGATTCACTGGCTTTTCCTGGGATAGAATGTGTCTAACCAAGGAGAAGGAAGGCTTGGGACTGAGGGATCCTGATCTTCAGAATAAGGCCCTTTTAGCAAAATTGGCATGGAGAGTTTGGCAGAATCCTAAGGCTGGGTGGGTAAAGTTTCTCAAGGCCATCTACCATCCCATACAGATTTCCTACGAGCTACTATTGGCCATTCCCCTTCATGGGCTTGGCACAGCATCATTGAGGGAAGGGATATCCTGCTTAAAGGCCTTCTTTGGAAGGTTGGAAATGGGGCTCAAATCATGATTTGGGAAGATGGGAGGCTACCAGGTTTTTGGAACTATAAAATCCAGTTGGCACACCCGATGACTGATCTCATGTTTGTTTCTGACTTAATTAATCATTCATCATCCACGTGGAAAGTTGATCTCTTATCTTCTTTGTTTCTTCAGAGGAAGTAGATATGATTTTACCAATACCTTTCAGCATTTTTCCAACAAAGGACAAACTCATATGGGGGGCATCGAAGAATGGTAATTTTAGTGTTAAATCAGCCTATCACATGTTGTCAAATATGAAAGAAGTTGAATAGTCATCTCTGCCATCTTCCTCACATATGAACTCTTGGAAATCCATTCCCAAGGCAGTTTAGACGAACAGTTGGAATTGCAAAGCTCCCCCTAAGGTCAAAGAATTTCTTTGGAGATGTTGTTTATCTGCTGTGGCTTCTTCTGTTGGTCTCAACCGAAGGCAGATTCCAGTAAATTTACTGTGTAAAAGATGTAGAACTGAGGATGAAACAATTGATCACATTCTGTTAACCTGTCCTTTTGCCAGGACAGCTTGGCTGGGCTCTTCTATGTCCTTTGTTATTCCATAGATTAGGGATCTCTCTCTTCCTAGGTGGTTGCAACACTTAGCTTCTGTAAGTGTGGACTCCAAGAGGCTTGGTCGATAGGTATTTACCTTTTCAGCCCTTTTATGTTGGCATCTCTGGAAAACTCGAAATGAGCTATATTTTGATCATAAGGCTACTTCTCCTGTTAAGGTTTTCTTCGCACACAGAAAGCGTACGAGGAATTCATTAATGTGGTTTTATCACCACAATCACACTCCACTGTTCACTGTTGCCAGTCTCCTTCTGATGTTTCGTGCTCCCTCCCCCCCCCCGGGGGCCCGCGACAGTGCTGCAAGCTCAACATTGATGCTTCTTTTGATCCAGTAACCAAGAAGGGAGGCCTAGGCTTTTGTGGTTCGTGATGCTAATGGCTTACCTTGTTTGGCAGCATCTCAATCGTCTCTGTTTTCTTCAGTGGAGATAGGAGAAGCATTGAAACCCAGAGTTGGTTTACAAGAGGCTCTCAAGGGTAGTCTTTATCCTTTTGCTGTTGAATCTGATTCATAAGAATTGGTAAACCTTATGCCACTCTCAGGCTACTAACTTTTACTTATTGTCTATAGTTGTTGACATTTTAAAATTGCCTTCTCAAGGCCAGGTTTTAAGTTTTCACCATATACCAAGGGTGGTCAATGAAGTGGCAAATACCCATGCCATGCGGGCTTTGTCCATTTCAGGGATGATGACATGGCCTATTACCATTTCGTGGCTACTAAGTCCATGTATGTCTAATGCTACGGTTGTTTCCTGTTCTTTTGTTCAATAGAAGCTTTTATTACCACAAAAAGAAAATAAATAAATAAATAGAAGATGTTTGTTTTTTGGATATGGACACAATAATGAGACCTAAAGGCTCTATAATTTATTAGTCATGTGTTGTCATTGTTGGCAACTTGGTTGATGTGGCAATGTAGATGATCATACAGTCAAAGAAATGAGGAGAGAGAGCGTCAGTGCAGGATAGAGAGTGTATGTGCAAGTGGCAGTGATGTTTGTGCAACTGGTAGTGGTGAACCAGCCTTGGATATGTGTTCTACAATGTTCTATAGATTTCTAGAGAGTGATTAAGAAGGCATGTAGTGAGTTGACTGGGTTTCAGTTTGAGTTGACAAGGTGAGAGCAATTTCGATGTGCGATCAAGCTCTATATGCGCTATACAGAGTTCTAAGGTTGAAACAAGGTGTAGACTGTGTGTGGTAGTGCGTGTGACCATACCGCAAAGTTTCGGGTCTGAATTCTATGGTTCCATAGAGTTTTGATTTTGAGGCTAGTTTTGGTGGGTCCCATAGCAGGTTCATGGAGATCCGGCATTGGAAAGACAAAGAGCATCGAGTTAGCTTTGCAATGCAACTTGAATCACTCAATTCCGACATCGGATGAGAGAGATTTCGTGATTTTCGTCGAACAGCGTGAAAAAGACCAAAAATAAGGTGGTCACAATGAGTTTATAATGATAGAGAAAACAGTAGCATTTTGAAAAAGTCCAGGGGGCTTTTTGAAATTATGAAAATTTGAAGGATCTGTCAGTAATATCACAAATGGAATATAATTCCTTTCGGACGGTTCAAAGTAAGCCACATCATCAAGATCCGCATCTTACGGATCTCAAAATGGTAGGCTTGAGTGCATCTCAGCGGATGGAATTAGATTCTCCCACAAGCGACCTAAATGGCTGGTTGCAATGTAATAGAATGAGCCGCAAATCACGAAAGTCAACCGTGATTCTGTGTGACACGCATACAACACTGCGGCGACTGTGATCATAGTCAAATGGTCATCATTTTCTTTGATATTTAATTAGAATATGCGACGGTGTAGACGAAATCCAGCCTATTTATCTCGGATCTAGCGACTATGATTGAAGATTCTGGTTCAGTCAATCGAAACTCGACAACCAACTCTATCCTATCAGCGATGGCAGTTATAGGGAGTGGCGCGTAGATGGTGTACCTGTTGTGAAGATTCTAATGAAATGGATGTGATCACTGCCGATGTTTGTTGATGGGATTAAACCGATATGATAGCCAGAAGACCATCCCGTCTTTTTCAAATGATCTAACGGTCTGTTTTAGAGATTTTGGATCGAGCCAATCAGAGCTCGACAACTCCAACGGTCCTATCAGTGGGGGTTTGGCAAGGTGCTTCGTGGGCATATGGTAAGGCCTTAGAAGATGCTTTTTTATTTGTTTTGATTCGCCAAGACTGTAACGGCTATATCTCGGCCATCTAGAGTCCAAATCAGACGATTCGAATTGCTACGAGCTCATTTTTGAATGCTCTATAGTCTGAGAGAGAAAAATTATCAGAGAAGAGGTGAGCTGCTCTGAATTTTAGTGTGAGAAACACTCTACAAGGTTAGGTTGATGGTTTAATGTTTTGATTCTTTATACCTACCTCCCATGGATTGTTTGGGACTCCATTGAGGAGTATTAGAGGACCATAATGGTAGTGAGCCATTAATGGAGCTAATGTGAGCTCACAAGAGAGAAGAAGTGGTTTTGGAGGGTTTTTTGTTTGGGGGTGAGCATTCAACAACCCACCAACCTCTTTCAAGCTTGTAAATGATGCATTAAAGAGAGGTGAGAGGTTGGTGGAGCATTGTTGTACATTCATTGTGGCTGTTGCTTGTAAGAAGGAGAGAGATGGTTAGAAAGCTAGGGTTTGCCTAAGGAGTTGAGTTTTTCCAAATGAGGAATTGAGGTTTCCCAATATTGGGAGTTTTGGGAGATTCCACTAAGCCGTTGGAAGTATCAGAGTCATCTTTGAACTCCTGGAAGCTATGGTTGTGAGATTCTCTAACTTTATTATTGTTCATTGCTTTTAATACATGTATGCTAGTTGTAGGTGATTATATTGAATGCCTAGCTAGTGGGGGAAAATTATAGAGCATTGTTATAAGTCTAAAACTGATACTATTTGCTTTTCGTGGGCGCAGGTTAAGTGTGGTGTGTACAACGTGTGCTAAACACTGGTACTTGATACCTGAATTATTGGCTCATTCGTGCCCTCCTGATTTTATGGCGTGTAAAGTGGGTGTATATACTCCTTGCTGTGTAAATAACTAAAAGAATCGTATTGAGTATATACGGAGTCCGTAGGGCATTACTTCGTGGACTAGTTAGCCATCACACACTGTAGTGGTGAACTACGTATATATGTGTTGTGGATGTTGTGTGTAAATTTTTATATTCTGTATGTTGTGAAGTGCGTGGAATGGTTTACAGGATGGGTGTGCACGGTATGATAGACCTGACCACTCGGTGGTAGCAAAGTGGTTGTGCATACGACTGTATGTGTATATGTGTGATTGAGTTTCAATGGTTGTGTGGTTGTAGTCAGTGAGTGAAGCATTAACTCAAGGCAGCGTATGTCTTCAAAAGAAATATCTAGGAATAATTTTTGAAGACATTGATTCACCCCCTGCCCCTCTCTCTCTCTCTCTCTCTCTCTCTCTCTCTCTCTCTCTCTTTGTGTCAACTTGTGATCAACATAATCGTCAGAGATGATGTAGATGTTTTAATGAAGGTGAAGAATATCATGGATGGCATGAATAGTGATGGTCAAATAGTTGACCATGAAGATGGCCCATGTAAGGTTGAAGATTTTGTTAGGGATGAAATTATAATGGACAGCTCTTGAGTTTAGTATGGATCCCAAGACAATTTTTGAGGGTTTTTTTTTTTTTTTTACCCTGTTTGTCTGTTTATCTATAATGTTTCATTTTCAACATTTTCAGCACTACAAATCTTTCAGATCTGTTTTTAGGGGAATGAAGATGGCCCAACTCACCACCAGCGGTGGTTCATGTTTGATTTATCAGATTCCTTTCTTATAGTCAACGAAACAAATTTTGTTTTGATTAGATAGGGAATGCTTTTTTACCATCGAAATTAACATAATTTATTATTGGTTAACTTCAATCATACTGATCAAACCTTACATGGAAATCCGCAAGATATGAGTTTGACTTTGATTTCAGTTACTTTATAATTACAAGAAAGAGGTATAAAGGGAAGGGAAAGAGGTTTCTTAAGACACCACCCATGATTTTTTGAATGCCTGTACTCTCTAAGTGATGGGAGATCAATCTGCAGTCGCATAAAGCCAAAAAGCCAAAGTAAATGATTGAAAAAAATTCACGCACTTTCTCTGAGGTTTACCATAAAGGCCATCACCTTCCATTGAATCTATAATATAAAGTCAAACAGCCAAAGTAAATGATTGGAAAAATTTCACGTACCCTTCCTAATGTTTACCATAAAGGCAATCACCTTCCATTATCTTCAATGAAAGGAAAGACAAAAGAGGTTTAAAACTGATGATTATAGTGTTTTTAGAACGAGGGTAAAAATGTCATTAGGCAACTTAACAATGTAGGGTGCGGTGGTCATTATTGACGGTAATAAGGGTGGTTGATATTATGGTAAACTTTAGGGGAGGTGTGTGAAATTTTTTCATTTTGTTAACCTTTTAACAATGAAAGTTGATTCATGAACCTCTTTCATGCTCTCGTAGTATTGTCACGTAAAATATAATGATTGAATTATATCATTCAACTTAGAATCTCTTACAATTTTATGACAGTATGCTCTTAAATCAGCTATTACTATTGTGTTTGCCATAATTTAAAATGTTAATTTAAACAATCACAATCCAAATCTACTATTAAAAAAATCAAAACATTATAATTGAATACTATCTGAAAATTAAAAAAATTTTAAGCATTTGTTGGTGTGATTTTAAATTAAATTGTACGTAACATTTATTTACTAAAGTTTATTAACATGTTATATGAACAATCATGATCCAAAGCAAATGTTGAAAATATAATAATGTGATGTTGAACCATATCATTTCAATTAGAATCTTCTGTAGATATTCGAACCTCGAGCATTTTGGGTATCTCATCATCATACATTTACTCTTTCACACAATTTATGCTTAGGTATTTGAAATCATGTGTTTAAGGGTGTCAACGGGCCGGTCCGGGCCGGTTTCGGTCCGGGCTGAATCGGTGTCGGGTTTTATAAGCCCAACCCAAAACATGTCCATTAAGAGTTCGGGCTGGGTTGGGCTGCGCTGGACACAATAACAATCGGGCTGGTCCGGTGTCGGTTTGTTATCGGGTTGGGTTTATTGAGGTGATTTCGGGCTGGTTCGGTCCGGACCAGGCTTATCAAGCTTATCGGGCCTATTTTATATGTAAGATATATGGCCTATTTTATTATTTCTATCTATAAAATTAGAATCATTCATTCTATATGCATATAATTCCGTAAATTGTAACAATTAACATACTCTTTTCAACTATAGATTCATATAATCTTTCCGATCAGGAAGTAAACTATAACAGTGTAATATAATCCATCAAAATTTAAAACCATTAAAATTAAGAAACTGGGTCCGAATGGACCTTACCGGTGTTTGGGTTAAGTATTATTGGTTCGGGCTAGTTCGGGCTTCTTAACGGGCTGGTCCGGTTTGGTTTCGGTTTGGGCTGAAACGGTGTCGGGCTTTACAAGCCGAGACCGAAACATGTCCATTAAGGTTCGGTCCGGGTTGGGTTCGGGTTATATCGGGCTGGCTCGGTCCGTGCTACCGGTCCGGGCCCATTTTTGACACCCTTACATGTGTTAAAATAATTAAGAGAGAGAGAGAGAGAGATGATATTAGTCCAAACTATAAAAGTGGATGGCATTAGGTGGTAGATGATATAATGTGTACGTGTAAATTTACACATGATTTCAAAGTAGTACGTGTAAACCATTAGGTGGTAGATGATATAATATTGGAAAATTTACACGTACTACTTTTATAGTTTGGACTAATATCATCTACCACCTAATGGTTTTTGACAACTACGCCCGCTCCCATTTAACTGGATGGCATGCACACTAGCATAAACACATGGAGAAATAATACAATATTGAAAAAATTACATGTACTACCCCTATGGTTTGGATTAATATCATCTGCCACCTAGTGGTTTCTGACGATTATACCGTTCCCATTTAACTAACAGTTGAAACTCAAAAATTTGAAACTAGTAGGTGGTAGGTGTAATTAATCCAAATTACAAGGATAGTCAATGTAATTTTTTCAACAATATTTGGTAAATATACAAGATATTTATTTAATTTTTAATGAAACAAGCTAAACTAGAAAGTAAAGTAAACGGGAATTTTATTAATGTAACAAGGGTCTGTTATTTATCCAAACATAACTAGACACCAATTACACTCCTACTTTTACCAAAAAAACCCTACCCTCCAAAAACTATGAAGGCATGATTGGAAATAAATTTATGAAGATAATTGAGTGAAATCACAATCACATTCACTGTTAGAAATAAAGGAAAATCGATAAAAAGCGAGAACTTTAACTAGATTTAAAAAAAAAGGTGAATTCATTATTGAGAACAACCCATCTTAAAGTCCTCTCTCGACTCTCTCATCACAACAACAATGTTCATTTTTGGCGACGGATATTTTCCGTTGCTAAAATGAGGTTTCCGTCGTTTATATTTACCGACGGACCAGTTTCCGTCGTATATTCTGTCGGCGTAGCTGCCGCGGGTATAAACTCATATTTTTACCGACGGAAAATTAATTTCCGTGGCTAAAATATTATATTTTTAGCCACAGAAAGTAATTTCCCGTGGTTGAAGTTGTTAATATTACCGACGGTAACAAATGTTCTGTCGGTAAAAATATCTATAATTACCCACGCGTTGTCTATTACCGTGGAGTATAATACTACATTTTTTCCCACGGACATTTAGATTTCCATGGGCATAAATTTGTATATTTACCAACGGAAACTTAATTTCTGTGGGTAAAAATAATATTTACCAACGGATATTTATTTACCGTGGGGAAAAATAATTTTTTTTTTTTAAATTTTCCCAAGCGATTCCCATACTAAAATATTCCTGTTATAAACACTGAAAACTATATATCCTGTCATAAAACACAAGCAAAACACAAAAGACTAGAAAAAAAATAACAACTGAAATCTAGAAGAATTCCAAGTGAATTGAAATTTATAACTGATATTCCAACCTTTACAGGGAAATAAGCTAAGTTAAAAAAAAAATGCATTGTATATATACAGTCCAAAGTACAAAAAAAAAAAAAATACATTGTATACAATAACATTCCAAAATCTTGTAACTCCAATCCACCAAAATGCTTCTCAGCTTCCTTCCCTTGTCTGAGAATCACCGCACCATTTTTCATTTCTTAAATACAAAAAGAAGGCATTCAACCATTTCAAACATCCCATTGAACTTCTTCAAAAACCTAAATCATGAAATGCATTGAGCAAACAAATGTCAGCCTTCCATGCTTGCTGTTTGTTAAAGTCACATAAAAAAGAAAATAAGAAAAACAAAGCAGTTATATGAGATTCTACATGTACCACCACAAACTTTAGAATTTCAATATACCAATGTAAAAGATTATCAAGAACAAATAACAGATGTCCAGAGTGTAAAACTAAAAAAAATAAATTGGCTAACGACAAAGTAGTTCTCGATCAACTGCTGTGAAGAGTCATGAATGCTCATGGTTTCTTAATTTTATCAGAGGGGGTTCTCCAAGCCGTCAGTTTCATTCTAAAGCATATTTTTCATGCTAGTACGCATAGATGCAATCAAATTGTTGAAATGCATTGATTGTGTGGTCTGGGCATTACATGAACATTTGTACTCTGCTCCCACTCTGAAAGGAACATATCAGTTAGTTTTCATACTACCAAATCTCCTCTTATTTAGTGGGTTCTCTTAAAGAGGAACAAGTTGTAATATACATTTGGAAGTCCTTCCTATTCACTGCCGATGTCTTAGTCGATTGAGCAATTATTACACTAGTTAATATACATTTTAAAGGTTTTTCTGGGGTTTCTTTTCCAGCATCATACTTCTTAGATAGCTACTAAATATGCTTACTATTATTGTTTTTCTATCTATCTTAAAGAAAACCATCTCAGTTTATCCTTCATTCTTTGCATGCTGCAGATGTTGTTGTAGCGCCTCCCTTTGTATACATTGTCACAACCCAATTCTGATCAAACCAGAATGGTGTGAGTGAACCGTCATCGAACCAACGGTTCACACCAAGATCTCGAATAGGCAGTGTCCATTCATACAAACCATTACACATAACCAACAATCAGAATATAAATATTACAGCGGAAGACTTTAAATAGAATGAATTGAGTATCTATTGGTATTTAAATAAAATATCCAATTATTCAAATCCAAACATAAACTATAATATCTTTTACATCTCTTAATACCAAACAAAAATAACGGGAACAACTAAATAAAAATCCATCACAAGTACACACAGAAAGGGCACTCGCATGAAGCATCATGCTCGTCCTCCCCTGCTTGTACATCCAGAGCAGCAACGTCACCATACGCCGGAGCGTTCACATAGTCGTCAACAGTGTAACCTGTATCAACATCTAAAACAATGTGTACACAAAGGGTGAGCTCACAACACAGCTCAGTAAGACAATCAGACAGTTTCACAATATTATGCATGAGTAACAATCATTTTATGCTGTGGTCTGGTTTTAAGTTTGCAATGTGCTATAGAAAGGTTTGGTGGCCCCCGCACCTCTATACACGAGTGTGTGGCACCTCATGGATCACACCCCCATTGGTCCACATGCACCCATCATGGAATAGAGATAGAGTTAAGATACCCACGTACCTCCCTTAATACTCTACCCATACCAGTACCTAAGCCCCTACTGGTCAGGGCTCGCAAACTGGGCTCGCAACTAACCAACCCTATATGTCATCAATGTATGCTCTATCCCAGCACAGCAGTCTACGGCATAGAGATAGAGCTAAGACATTCCCACACCTCCCCTGATGCCCTATCCGCAACTAAGTCACTAGGATAGATACATAACGCAGGTAGACCCTATCCCAACATCACTCCCTACGGCATAGAGATAGAGCTAAACCTACATGCAAATTTCGGGACGAAATTTCTTTTAAGGGTGGTGGAGTTGTAAGACCTGCACTCTGAAAACCCGGTCTAAACCTTGGTTTTGTGTCATGACAGGTCTTCTGATCATCACCGGGCCAGACGGGGCAAGCGGATAACAAACAGGTACAAAATCGGACCGAAGTCGACCAATTATACCTGATTTTAGGTATACCGGTCGATGGTACCAGTCTTGGTACCGGTCGACCGGTATGGCCTGCGCAGCTATGTGCGGGAATCTAGAAATTGGTCTCTGCGGGTCCCGCTTTCCTGATTTCGAATCCTAGAAGTTTCCTAATCCTAGTAGGGTTACTAAACCCTATTTCTAGCCTATAAATACACCCTTAAACCTCCTCAAATCCTTTCCATTGTCTCTCACAAACCCTAGAGAAGAGAAAGAGGTTGGAAAGGAGAAGGGGCTAGGAAGAAGAAGGAGGTGCCGTCATTACCGTTCGACGAAGCTCACGCTACGCCTGTCAACGGTAAGTGTTCGAATCAATCTTCTTATCCTATGTTACTTGTGTGGGTGGATCAATACCATGCAAAGTAGGTATTGATCTAAAACCCTAAATTGGCCAATAAACCCTAAGTTGCCGTCAAACCCTAGATTTGAGTTTCGAGATGATATTCATCGAAATAAGACTTGAATGAGTTGGGGATAACTCTAACTCAAAGCTTAGACTTAGAATGGATAGGAGAAACCCTGAAAATCCATGGAGGATGATCGTCGGCAGTCAAAAAACCCATGTATGGTCTCCCGGAGAGATACTGGTCGACTATACCGGTTACACATAGTGCGACCGGTATGTTGCGACCGCTATCCCTCGGGAGGTTGTCTGTGGGGACCGGCTGACCATACCAGTCACCAGTCTTTTCCACAGAGCTGCGACAGGTACATGCCACCGGTCAGCTCTGTGAGGGTATTTTGTAACCGTGTTGGTTTTCGACCGACATGAAACCCTAAGAAAAATATTCTAATGAAACCCTAATGATGTTGTAGGACTTTGTGACATATCGTTTGAATCTTGCGACGTGGAGCAAGTAACAAACGAGCGTCAGATAAGGGAATCTGACCTAAACCTAATAATTAATGGACAGTAAATTATTGTTAATCACCTGATTATATGTGATGTGTTGTTTGTGCATATTCACATGCCATCCTTTACTTTCAGTTATTATTACTGTTCATGCATTGATAGGATGTGATTGTTAGGCATGTGATTGTTTTCGTTAGTGTGTGGAGTGGGGCATGGGCCTGGGATCGCTCTTCACACTAGCACCTTTTGTAGTATTATGTCTTAACATGCTTGGTACGGGTGGGGTATCAGGGGAAGGTCGTGGTACGGTGGTCTCCGATATTGATGTTGGCCTAGCCATGGTTATGTGGCACTGTGGTCTCCGAGTCGACGCTGGCTTGTCCACGATGCTTTAGCTCTATCTCTATGCCGTAGGGAGTGATGTTGGGATAGGGTCTACCTGCGTTATGTATCTATCCTAGTGAGTTAGTTACGGATAGGGCATCAGGGGAGGTGTGGGAATGCCTTAGCTTTATCTCTATGCCGTAGACGGCTGTGCTGGGATAGAGCATACATTGATGACATATAGGATTGGTTAGTTGCGAGCCCAGTTTGCAGCCCCGGCCGATGGGGGCTTAGGTACTTGGTATGGGTAGAGTATCAGGGGAGGTATGTGGGTATCTTAGCTCTATCTCTATTCCATGATGGGTGCATGTGGGCCAATGGGGGTGTGATCCATGAGGTGCCACACACTCGTGTATAGAGGTGCGGGGGCCACCAAACCTTTCTATAGCACATTGCAAACTTAAAACCAGACCACAGCATAAAATTGATTCTTACTCATGCATAATATTGTGAAACTGTCTAATTGTCTTACTGAGCTGTGTTGTGAGCTCACCCTTTGTGTACACATTGTTTTTAGATGTTGATGCAGGTTATACTGTTGATGATTACATGAACGCTCCGGCGTATGGAGGTGTTGCTGCTCTGGATGTGCAAGCAGGAGAGGACGAGCATGACGCTTCATGCGAGTGCCCCTTCTGCGTGTACCTTTGATCGAATTTTATTTATTTCTTTATTTATTTTCGATTGGATTAAATGGATGTATGGATATTATTTTATGTGTTTGAATTTGGATAATGGGATATTTATTTAAGTTATCAATAGATACTCAGTTCATTCTATTTAAAGTCTTCCGCTTTATATTTATATTCTGATTGTGGTTATGTATAATGGTTTGTATGAACGGACACGGCCTATTCGAGATCCTGGTGTGAACCGTTGGTTCTATGGCGGTTCACTCACACCATTCTGGTTGGATCAGAATTGGGGTGTGACAACTTGGTATCAGAGCTCTCGGGCTCTGTTCTAGCAAACCATATTGCACTTAACTGAGTCGATGGACTGAGTTAGGAAAAAATTAAAAATCTTAATACAAACGCACCCTAAGCATTGTTTGATACCTGAGATGGACTAAGAAAGAAAATAATGTACTATACTAAATGTGGAACTTAACATGTGCACATACACTAGTTAGGAAAAATCATGGAAATTTCCATTAATTAAGAAAATTATAGCAAATGATATAGTGCTACAGGGTACAGTCCACAAACCGGACAGTTACCCTATATTATAAACAGTCATAAGTGAAAAAAATAAAGGGGACAATCATGGGGTAGGGGGCCTGGGAGGAATAGGGTCTGCTATATCATAGTCTCGCTCGTAAGCAACCCTGAGCCAGTGCACCTGATCCTGTGTGACCCTGAGACTGCGAGCCAACTGCGCCAAGTCGCGGCTCATCTCGCGCTGTGTGTCCCTGATCTCCATCATCATACCCATCATGGTGTCGAAGGGAGGCTGAGATGGTCCAGCGGTAGATGTAGATGGTGGTGCTGCAGGTGTAGGCTGTGGAGCTGACGCTAGTACTACACAACTCAGTAAGACAATCAGACAGTTTCACAATATTATGCATGAGTAACAATCATTTTATGTTGTGGTCTGATTTTAAGTTCGCAATATGCTATAGAAAGGTTTGGTGGCCCCCGCACCTCTATACACGAGTGTGTGGCACCTCATGGATCACACCCCCATTGGCCCACATGCACCCATCATGGAAAAGAGATAGAGCTAAGATACCCACGTATCTCCCCTGATACTCTACCCATACCAGTACCTAAGCCCCTACTGGCCAGGGCTCGCAAACTGGGCTTGCAACTAACCAACCCTATATGTCATCAATGTATGCTCTATCCCAGCACAGCCGTCTACGGCATAGAGATAGAGCTAAGGCATTCCCACACCTCCCCTGATGCCCTATCCGCAACTAACTCACTAGGATAGATACAACGCAGGTAGACCCTATCCCAACATCACTCCCTACGGCATAGAGATAGAGCTAAAGCATCGTGGATAAACCAGCGTCGACTCAAAGACCACAGTGCCACATAACCATGGCCAAGCCAACATCAATATCGGAGACCACCGTACCACGACCTTCCCCTGATACCCCACCCGTACCAAGCATGTTAAGACATAATACTACAAAAGGTGCTAGTGTGAAGAGCGATCCCAGGCCCATGCCCCACTCCACACACTAACGAAAACAATCACATGCCTAACAATCACATCATATCAATGCATGAACAGTAATAATAACTGAAAGTAAAGGATGGCATGTGAATATGCACAAACAACACATCACATATAATCAGGTGATTAACAATAATTTACTGTCCATTAATTATTAGGTTTAGGTCAGATTCCCTTATCTGACGCTCGTTTGTTACTTGCTCCACGTCGCAAGATTCAAACGATATGTCACAAAGTCCTACAACATTATTAGGGTTTCATTAGAATATTTTTCTTAGGGTTTCATGTCGGTCGAAAACCAACACGGTTACAAAATACCCTCACAGAGCTGACCGGTGGCATGTACCTGTCGTAGCTCTGTGGAAAAGACTGGTGACCGGTATGGTCAGCCGGTCCCCACAGACAACCTCCCGAGGGATAGCAGTCGCAACATACCGGTCGCACTATGTGTAACCGGTATAGTCGACCCCCGATATCTCTCGGGAGACCATACATGGGTTTTTTGTTGCCGACGATCATCCTCCATGGATTTTCGGGGGTTTCTCCTATCCATTCTAAGTCTAGGCTTTGAGTTAGAGTTATCCCCAACTCATTCAAGTCTTATTTCGATGAATATCATCTCGAAACTCAAATCTAGGGTTTGACGGCAACTTAGGGTTTATTGGCCAATTTAGGGTTTTAGATCAATACCTACTTTGCATGGTATTGATCCACCCCCACAAGTAACATAGGATAAGAAGATTGATTCGAACACTTACCGTTGACAGGCGTAGCGTGAGCTTCGTCGAACGGTAATGGCGGCACCTCCTTCTTCTTCCTAGCCCCTTCTCCTTTCCAACCTCTTTCTCTTCTCTAGGGTTTGTGAGAGACAATGGAAAGGATTTGAGGAGGTTTAAGGGTGTATTTATAGGCTAGAAATAGGGTTTAGTAACCCTACTAGGATTAGGAAACTTCTAGGATTCGAAATCAAGAAAGCGGGACCCGTAGAGACCAATTTCCAGATTCCTGCACATAGCTGCGCAGGCCATACCGGTCGACCGGTACCAAGACCGGTACCATCGACCGGTATACCTAAAATCAGGTATAATTGGTCAACTTCGGTCCGATTTTGTACCTGTTTGTTATCCGCTTGCCCCGTCTGGCCCGGTGATGATCGGAAGACCTGTCATGACACAAAACCAAGGTTTAGACCGGGTTTTCAGAGTGCAGGTCTTACAACTCCACCACCCTTAAAAGAAATTTCTTCCCGAAATTTGCATGTAGGTTCTACAACTCCCCCACCCTTAAAAGAAATTTCGGCCTCGAAATTTGAACGTACCTTGATCGTCGAAAAGGTTAGGGTACTCCTTCCTCATCGCGCTCTCTTCTTCCCAAGTAATTTCCTCCACATTTTGGCTTTTCCAATGCACCTTCACATAATGGATATCCTTGGTTCGAAGTTGCTGAACTTTTCGACTCGAGAGCATCACGGGCACCACTTCGAATGTTAAGTCTTCAGTCAAGTCTGGAGGAACAGCGATCAAGATATGCGATGGATCTCTGACATACTTCTTCAGTAATGATACATGGAACACATTATGAACGCTAGACATAGATGGTGGTAGAGCCAATTGATATGCTACATTACCACGTCGGGTCAATATCTCATACGGCCCCACATACCTGGGGCATAGCTTCCCCTTTTTACCAAACCGTTTCGGACCTCGCACCGGTGATACCTTCAAGAACACTTTGTCACCCACTGCAAACTCCAGATCTCGATGTCGGTTATCCGCATAGTGCTTCTGTCGAACTTGAGCTGTCTTTACTCTCTCTTTGATCTGATCAATCACTCGGCCAGTTTCTTCAACAAACTCTGGTCCTATAATTCTTCTTTCTCCCACCTCGTTCCATAACAGAGGTGTACGACACTTCTTCCCGTAGAGTGCTTCATATGGGGCCATCTGAATTGTAGCCTGATAGCTGTTGTTGTAAGCGAACTCAATAAGTGATAGCTTCTCATCCCAAGCTCCTTTGAAATCTAATGCACAAGATCAGAGCATATCTTATAAAATTTGAATAGTTCGCTCTGACTGTCCGTCCGTCTATGGATGAAAAGTTGTACTGAACTTCAACTTTGTTCTCATAGCTTTCTGTAATCCTTCCCAGAACTTTGATGTAAAACGGGGATCTCTGTCAGATACTATACTCTCTGGAACGCCATGAAGTTTGACTATATTATCAACATATAACTTGGCCAGTTTCTCCATGGTATACTGAGGTCTGACCGCAATAAATCGAGTTGTCTTGGTGAGTCGATCTACTATAACCCAAACTGCATCCACTGACCTTGGTGTCAAAGGTAAGCCAGTGACAAAATCCATGGTGATACAATCCCACTTCCATGCAGGTTTCGATAATGGCTGTAGTAAATCTGCGGGTCTCTGCCTTTCTGCTTTAACTTGTTGACAATTCAGACACTGGAACACGAAACGAGCTATATCGGCTTTCATACCTCTCCACCAATACAGTCTTCTTAAATCATGGTACATTTTGGTACTCCCTGGGTGTACCGAATATGGAGTGTAATGAGCTTCAGTCATAACTCGATCCCTGATATCGCAGTCTTCACTCTCAGGTATACATAACCGCCCACGATACCTGAGTACCTTGCCTGAATCCAAGGTCAAGTCAGGATTGCTCATACCCTTCTCTAAGTCTTCTTGCACTGTCTTGAGATATGGATCCTGAAGGATTGCTACCTTGACTTCATCCACTAGATCCGGTGAGATCTTCAATGCGGCGAACATCACAGTGAACTTATGAATCAAGCCTTGCTCAACTGGATCTTCTGCACTTTCAATTATATGCTCTTCATCACCTTCGATTGAACTAGAGGCTGCGGCACACAATGCAGCATTTGTACTTGGTCCTGCCTCAGGTTTCGATGCCCATTTTCTGCTTAAGGCGTCAGCCACGACATTTGCTTTACCCGGATGATACTGGATGTCACAATCATAATCTTTCAACAATTCCAGCCATCTCCTCTGTCTCATATTCAGATCCTTCTGAGTGAAAAGATAAGTTAAGCTCTTGTGATCTGACTTGATCTGAAACTTCTCATCGTACAAGTAGTGTCTCCAAGTCTTGATTGCATGAATAACCGCTGCTAGCTCCAAGTCATGCGTAGGATAGTTCTTCTCATGCTCCTTTAACTGTCTTGATGCGTAAGCAATCACCTGTTCTCCTTGCATCAATACACACCCGATACCCAACCCCGAAGCATTCGTATATAAAATAAATGGTACGCTTGGTTCTGGGATGGTCAAGGTCGGTGCAGAGACAAGTCTTGACTTCAAAGTCTGAAAACACTTCTCACACTCATCTGTCCATAAAAATTTCTCTCCCTTCTTGGTCAATCTGGTGAGTGGAACCGCGATCCTGGAGTAATCTTCCACGAATCTTCTATAATAACCAGCCAACCCAAGGAAACTATGAATTTCCGTAATAGATTTTTGTGCTTCCCATCCTACTATAGCAGCTATCTTGCTTGGATCAACCTTGATACCGTCTTCAGATACTACATGGCCCAAGAAAGCCACTTCCTTCAGCCAAAACTCACACTTCTTGAACTTGGCATAAAGCTTCTCTTGTCTCAGTCGTTGTAGGGCTGCCCTCAAGTGCGATGTATGAGTCTCCATGTCTTTAGAGTAGATCAATATGTCATCGATGAATACGATGACCGAAGTGTCCAACATATCATGAAACACTCGATTCATCAGTTCCATGAATGACGCTGGAGCATTGGTCAACCAGAAAGACATAACTAGAAATTCATAATGCCCATACCTTGTCCTGAAAGCAGTCTTCGGAATATCTCCGGCCTTGATCTTCAGTTGGTGATACCCCGATCGGAGATCAATCTTCGAGAAAACCTTTGCACCCTGCAATTGATCGAACAGATCGTCGATTCTAGGCAAAGGGTACCGATTCTTGATCGTCAAATTGTTCAGCTCACGGTAGTCAATGCATAGCCGTACACTTCCATCATTCTTCTTGACAAATAATACAGGTGCTCCCCAAGGTGATATGCTAGGTCGTATGAAGCCCTTATCCAACAATTCTTGTAACTGGGTCTTCAACTCCTTTAACTCGGTAGGGGCCATCCTGTATGGTGCTTTAGACACCGGCGCCGAACCTGGCATAAGGTCTATCACAAATTCTGTAGCCCTGTCTGGTGGTAAACCTGGGAGATCTTTAGGAAATACATCTGAAAACTCTCGTACCACCTCTAGATCTTCCATCTTTGGCACCTCAGCATTTATGTCGACTATAGATACTAGATACCCCACTCCCCCTTTCTCTAAGCATCTCTTAGCTTTTAGGGCGGAGAGAATCAGTTTCCGCTTCCTAGGTAACTTAGTCCCAGCGAAGCTATACTCCTTTCCCTCTTTGTCAGTAAGCACAAGCTTCCTTTCACCACATATTAGGATGGCTGAATGACGGCCTAGCCAATCCATCCCCAGGATGACATCAAAGTCTGCCATCTCGAGTAGTACTAGGCTTGCTTCTAAGTCTCGGCCCTCAATACATACAGTACATGGTCCATAATATTCGGTCAAAGCCACTTCGACTCCTAGTGGAGAGCGAACTATCAAGCTTGGGTTCAAATGCTTGATTGGTAACTCCATTCGCTTCCCAAAAGAAATAGAAACAAAGGAGTGCGTGGCCCCAGAGTCAAATAATACTCTGACGGGTATACCAGCTACATTTACAATTCCTGGAATTTTTTTGTTATCCATTAGTTCTACATGCTCATACAAAATGAAAGAATAAGCCAAATAGTAAGGGATAGAGTCGTACCAGTTACCACATCAGGTGATGCGGCTGCCTCTTCAGTGGTGACCACATACACTTTTCCTTACTGGGGAGGTTGCTTCTTAGGTAGAGTGCAGTTCCTTGCGACATGTCCCAGCTGTTGACAGTTATAACATTTGATATTTGGGTTGTGTCCAGCGAACTGTGGCACAGGTGGTGCCGGGTTGTTTCTCACAGGTACTGTAGCGGTCTGAGCCTTGTATGGGCGGAATGGTCTAGTATTACCGCCACCCGAACTCTCACTAGCAGGTCTCTTCACTCCCCTGTTCTGAGCAAAAAAGTTGTCCCTCCGACACCATGATGGGTATGATTATGGAGATCCGGGACGCTCAGCGTGAGATGAGCCGCGACTTGGCGCAGTTGGCTCGCAGTCTCAGTGTCACACAGGATCAGGTGCACTGGCTCAGGGTTGCTTACGAGCGAGACTGTGATATAGCAGACCCTATTCCTCCCAGGCCCCCTACCCCATGATTGTCCCTCTTTATTTTCTTCTCTTTTGCATATGACTGTTTATATAACAGGGTAACTGTCCTGTTTGTGGACTGTACCCTGTAGCACTATATCATTTGCTACAATTTTCTTAATTAATGAAAATTTTCATGGTTTTTCCTAACTAGTGTATGTGCACATGTTAAGTTCCACATTTAGTATAGTACATTATTTTCTTTCTTAGTCCGTCTCAGGTATCAAACAATGCTTAGGGTGCGTTTGTATTAAGATTTTTAATTTTTTCCTAACTCAGTTCATCGACTCAGTTAAGTGCAATATGGTTTGTTGGAACAGAGCCCGAGAGCTCTGATACCAAGTTGTCACACCCCAATTCTGATCCAACCAGAATGGTGTGAGTGAACCGTCATCGAACCAACGGTTCACACCAGGATCTTGAATAGGCCGTGTCCATTCATACAAACCATTATACATAACCAACAATCAAAATATAAATATTACAGCGGAAGACTTTAAATAGAATGAACTGAGTATCTATTGATAATTTAAATAAAATATCCAATTATTCAAATCCAAACATAAACTATAATATCTTTTACATCTCTTAATACCAAACAAAAATAACAGGAACAACTAAATAAAAATCCATCACAAGTACACACAGAAAGGGCACTCGCATGAAGCATCATGCTCGTCCTCCCCTGCTTGTACATCCAGAGCAGCAACGTCACCATACGCCGGAGCGTTCACATAGTCGTCAACAGTGTAACCTACATCAACATCTAAAACAATGTGTACACAAAGGGTGAGCTCACAACACAGCTCAGTAAGACAATCAGACAGTTTCACAATATTATGCATGAGTAACAATCATTTTATGCTGTGGTCTGGTTTTAAGTTTGCAATGTACTATAGAAAGGTTTGGTGGCCCCCGCACCTCTATACACGAGTGTGTGGCACCTCATGGATCACACCCCCATTGGCCCACATGCACCCATCATTGAATAGAGATAGAGCTAAGATACCCACGTACCTCCCCTGATACTCTACCCATACCAGTACCTAAGCCCCTACTGGCTAGGGCTCGCAAACTGGGCTCGCAACTAACCAACCCTATATGTCATCAATGTATGCTCTATCCCAGCACAGCCGTCTACGGCATAGAGATAGAGCTAAGACATTCCCACACCTCCCCTGATGCCCTATCCGCAACTAACTCACTAGGATAGATACATAACGCAGGTAGACCCTATCCCAACATCACTCCCTACGGCATAGAGATAGAGCTAAAGCATCGTGGACAAGCCAGCCTCGACTCGAAGACCACAGTGCCACATAACCATGGCCAGGCCAACATCAATATCGGAGACCACCGTACCACGACCTTCCCCTGATACCCCACCCGTACCAAGCATGTTAAGACAAAATACTACAAAAGGTGCTAGTGTGAAGAGCGATCCCAGGCCCATGCCCCACTCCACACACTAACGAAAACAATCACATGCCTAACAATCACATCTTATCAATGCATGAATAGTAATAATAACTGAAAGTAAAGGATGGCATGTGAATATGCACAAACAACACATCACATATAATCAGGTGATTAACAATACTTTACTGTCCATTAATTATTAGGTTTAGGTCAGATTCGCTTACCTGACGCTCGTTCGATAACTTGCTCCACGTCGCAAGATCCAAACGATAAGTCACAAAGTCCTACAAGATTATTTGGGTTTCATTAGAATATATTGTTTAGGGTTTCATGTTGGTCGGAAACCAACATGGTTACAAAATACCCTCACAGAGCTGACCGGTGGCATGTACCGGTTGCAGCTCTGTGGGGAAGACTGGCGACCGGTATGGTCAGCCGGTCCCCACAGACCAGCCTCCCGAGGGATACCGGTCGCAACATACAGGTCGCACTATGTGCAACCGGTATAGTCGACCGGTATGTCTCAAGAAGACCATACATGGGTTTTCGACTGCCGTCGATCATCTTCCATGGATTTCCAAGGTTTCTCCTATCCATTTTAAGTTTAAACTTGGAGTTAGAGTTATTCCCAACTCATTCAACTCTCGTTTCGATGAATATCATCTCGAAACTCGAATCTAGGGTTTGACGACAACTTAGGGTTTATTGGCTAATTTAGGGTTTTAGATCAATACCTACTTTGCATGGTATTGATCCACCCACACAAGTAACATAAGATAAGAAGATTGTTTCGAACACTTACCGTTGACAGGCGTAGCGTGAGCTTCGTCGAACGGTAATGGCGGCACCTCCTTCTTCTTCCTAGCCCTTCTCCTTTCCAACCTCTTTCACTTCTCTAGGGTTTATGAGAGACAATAGAAAGGATTTGAGGAGGTTTAAGGGTCTATTTATAGGCTAGAAATAGGGTTTAGTAACCCTACTAGGATTAGGAAACTTCTAGGATTCGAAATCAGGAAAGCAGGACCCGCAGAGACCAATTTCCAGATTCCCGCACATAGCTGCGCAGGCCATACCGGTCGACCGGTACCAAGACCGGTACCATCGACCGGTATACCTAAAATCAGGTATAATTGGTCGACTTCGGTCCGATTTTGTACCTGTTTGTTATCCGCTTGCCCCGTCTGGCCCGGTGATGATCGGAAGACCTGTCATGACACAAAACCAAGGTTTAGACCGGGTTTTCAGAGTGCGGGTCTTACATACATTGACCAGGTAAAGAACTCATTAGCAGATCGATTTGAGATATCTACTCAGAATTCTTGGACTGGTAAAGGTGGAGCTTTAACAGGAGAAATCAGGTTGTTTGCTTCTCTTAATTGAATCAAAGAACTATTGTTTTTTTTTTCTCCTGCCCCTGACTCCCATTTTCTTTTTTTGAGTTAAGAAGGCAAACAACTTTGACTAGAAGTTCCCTCATACAATCTTCTTACCTCATATGCATGGATGCTGCTATAAATGAATTGACACAAGCACATTTTCACCATAATGCAAACTCACAAAAAATGGATATGTAATGACACCATGACATGAGTGATTTACCTCTCATCCTGCCTATTTATGGGCTGGTGTGAAATCCTATTCAAATTTATTCTAATTTATGGACATTTTACACCCATGCTGGAGGGTAGACCTATTTTTTGGGGGCAAGGTGGCAGTTCTAGTTGATCACTGCTCTACCCTGGTTTAACACTTTCATGTAACTGTCCTTAGTATAGACTGTGTAGTATTCTTAATCCTGATTCAGTGGCTCATATCACGGAGTTGATTCAGCTCTTTAGGGGTACAATAGGCTTTTGACATAAATTCAGCTACAGGATTTCATTAGTTTTCCAGGAATTAAATCCCATCATCCAATCTGACCACCAGGCTTGGTTTGGGTTTTAGGACACTATAGAAAGATTGAGGCAGTTCTGGTTGATTGTTTTCTTTAACCTGGCTGCGATCCCCTAGTTGAGTGGCTTTAAACTTGGAATATTGCAAACTACTGTTAGCTGAGCGAAAGTTTCAGTTTTCCAGAAAACGTAGCAGTCCATAATACTGTCTTCTTCTATTTGCTAAACTTAAATATGCCTAGTTTGTAAAAGTATTGAAGGTGTGGAAAATGAGGTAACAAACGAGTAATAAAAGAAGGGTATTTCCCAACTAAAATTGAGGGGCAGGGGTTTTATTTTGTTTTCATTGATTTTGGATACATGTGGATACTCCAGAGCATTTTTTATGAATTATGATAGAGTTTTATCAGTTTGGTTATATATTCAGAGTCTTCTTACATCTGAAAATTTTTAAGCATGCTCAACTGTCATATATATGTGAGATGGAAACCCTTCGATTTCTTTTCTCTGTGATTTATTTGTGAATGGATTAGTGTGGGTTTAGATCCTCTCACTATTTGGATATTGTTTTGATGCTGCACGTACAAGAGTTCATTGACAATAACTATTTGATGTTGGTGCCAACTGCCAAAGAATCAACCAAAGATGTTTTTACTGGAACTCCATCATTTTAAAATGATCTGTACAACAATGTAATATATGTTGTCTTTGCTACAATTTTGTTTTTTGTTTTGTTTTGTTTTGTTTTTTTATTTTTTAATTCCTGGTTTATGTTTAAACTTATTTACATGTGGTGGTCCTTCTGGATATAAAAATATCCTTAAACTATGGTCAACCACAGCCTATTAAGTATTTCCTTTTTGGAAGTACTTAGGAGTTGAGGGTGATTCTTTGTCTCTTGTTTGCATTACTGACTTCAAACAGAAAAGCTACACCTATGCAATCATACTTCAAGTGAATCCTTAAATTCATATATCATCAAGGATGCAATTCATTCTCCTCGGTTTTTTTGTTGATTATTTTTTAAGTGATTTCACTTACTCCTGTTCCATGAGCTTATTCATTGAATCTAACAGCTTCACTTTATTACTATATCTGTCTTTGCCTTTGTAGTGTGGAGCAATTGAAGGATATTGACTGCAAATGGGTTATTCTTGGTCATTCTGAGCGGAGACACGTTATTGGTGAAGATGATCAGGTATCAGTTCCATATCTATTCGTGGAAGTTTCATACTGGACTGAGTACATTCTTAACTTCACATTATGATAGCAGCTGCTAGTTCAGAACTTGACCTAAGCCCTACCATATTCAGTTTATAGGGAAGAAAGCTGCATATGCCTTGAGCCAGGATCTCAACGTAATGTCTTGCATTGGAGAGAAACTTGAAGAACGAGAAGCTGGGAAAACTTTTGATGTCTGCTACCAACAGTTAAAGGCTTTTGCAGGTTTGCTTTATAGGTTCTCACTATATATGTTTCTTTTCTGAAGGATCATTTCAGATACGCATGTCCTAATTTTGGATCTGTTCATGATGTCCAGATAATATCCCCAGTTGGGATGGTGTAGTTATTGCATATGAACCTGTATGGGCAATTGGGACTGGCAAAGTGGCCTCTCCCCAGCAGGCTCAGGAAGTACATGTAGTTTTGAAGAAGTTAACTTCCAGTAGGACACTAGAGTCTATCTGATTCTAAGTAATAAAACAGAAATAAGATCTGATTTCAGCAGAAGAATCGATGCATAGTTTCAGCCGGTGATTAATCAAGGAATAACTTGGTAGCTAAACCATAATTAAGCGTAAACTAATAACAGAATAAGCATGTGCAGGTTAAACAACTTTCAGATCTGGAATTTAATAACAGAAGAAGATAAGAAGAAAACTGGTTAAGGAATCCCACCAAAATCACAAACCTGGTATCCCACCAAAGTCTTCCCCCTTAGAATCCCACCAAGGTTTCCTGGCATTTCACCAGAATCTACCACATCCCACAGCAGAAAAGTGTTCTGCATCTCACATAATCAAAGCCAAAGCTTGTCTATTAATCTTCAAATTGTTGGTTAGGCTGAAAGCCTTTACATATTTATAAAACTGAACAGAAAAGTGAAAGAAAACAAAATTCTAAGCTGTCTTAAATTCTCCAATCATTGGCTGCTGTTGAAGAGTCCTTATTTGACTCAAACAAGTAATTGATAAAGAACAACAATGAAACAGATAATTAAACCAAAAGCAGCTAGAGACTTGAGACAAGTGGAGAAACTCAACTGGAATCAACACAAAAGGAAAAACCCATCCACAATACCTTGATGCTCAATCAATATGTTTGAATCTCCAACCGAAAGCAGGAGAGAAAAGATGAAAATCGAAGAGTAGAAAAAAAAAAAAAAAAAAAGACAGGTCCGTAGGAAACGTGATACATTCTCCCCTCTGTGCATATGATTGCAGTGCATATAATTGCACAGAGGAAGAAGAAAATATGGAAAAAAATAGAAAAACTCACTTGAGCCAAGGCCCTTTACGATCCTCACCCTTTCTTCTCTGATTCTTTCTTAGATCTCCCCGCTTCACTCCATCTCCTTGCTAGACCTCTCTTTTGTATCGGCTGAGAAAAATTCATAGATCTGCTCTGTTTTGCTTCGCTCAATTTCTCAACCTCATTCAGAACCAGTCGAGAGAACAACACCTTTTCATTGGAATCTTCGAGCTTCTCTCACTCTTTTCCCGCTAGCGGCAGTGATGGTGCCCCCTTTTCTCGGCTACCTTGAAACCCCCTTTCTCGATCAGCTACCTTGTAACAGTGTCTGTTAGGGTTGGAAGATCAAGAGATGGAGTGGTGACGTACGTATAAATTTCTGGCGTACGCGTATAAATTATTATCTCACTCTTTTCGGCCACGAGAATCCAAATCCCGTTGGTTAAATTTCCGTGGCCAAAATTAATTTTTGCCCACGGGAATTTCGATCCCGTTTCTAAATTCTATGCTGCTTGGGTAGATTCTATGATATTTGGCCACGGAAACCTAAATACCGTGGCAAAAAACGATTTTTGCCCACGGAAAACTAAATCCTATGGCTAAAAATGATTCTTGCCCATGGGTATTTAGCTCCTGTCTCTAAACTCTAAGTTTTTTGGTCATGGGGATCTAAATCCCGTTGGTTAAAATCATTTTTGGCCATGGGAATTTGGATCCCGTTGGCTAAAATGATTTTGGCCACGGGAATTTTGATGCCGTCTGTAAAGTCTATGATATTTGGCAACGGGAATCAAAATACCGTGGCCAAAAATGATTTTTGCCGAGGGAAACTAAATCCCCTGGCCAAAAATCATTTTTTCCCACGGGAATTTAATTCCCGTCGCTAATTTCTGTTGTCAAAAATTATAATTGTTGTAGTGCATTCTCCATTCTTATTCATCGGAAAAAAAAAAAAAAAAAAACAAAACTCTCTCATTCTTCATTCTCAACCACTCCTCCTCCATCTCCGGTGAACTCGCAAGAATCCAATCAGGAACCTGCCAAAATATAAATTATATAAGTTGTCTTCTATCTTGATCGAAAAAGCATAGATGTGAGACAATTTATATTGGTCATAGCAAAAAAAATAAAGACCTTTTATATAATAAATATTTTTCAGATATTAAGGGGGAAGAAGTTTAGAAAAACCAAATCAAAATGTCAAGCGACAACAACGTATTGACGAAGAAGAGCTTTTGCAGATCCCCTTGCTCTTATACCTCAATTACTAGAAACCCCAAGCTTCCAAGGCTTCAATGTCAGTTGTTTAATCTTGTTTTGCCCGCGCTGCCTCCTACTTAGTACGCCTAGGATTAGAGCAGGGTGCTCCACCCAAAAACCCTAGCTCCAATCCTGTTGAGGTGCAGAAATCTCTAATTCTGAAATCCTCTACTGCAACTTAAACCCAAAAGCCTAACATCTCTAGCACGAGAGAGCCAATTTAAGGAGAGCTTGATCCTTACTGAAACAAGAGAGAAAGGCAAGGAATATGCTATGTGATATTCAAATGATATAAATGCCATTTCAAGTAAAATGAAATCAAGACTCTAATTTGGCCCACCTAGTTGATCCTTTAATCTCCCATTGGTCATTGCATATTTGCCTTTTCACCATTTTGTTATTTTTTCAAACTCAACTTATCCTTGTTACATGAATAACAACCTGAAAAGTAAAATATAATAACCATATTTGGAACGTTTGGAAAAATTTAAATAATCACGTGAGATAATAATTACTGACTATTTTAGAATAAACTTAACTTCATTTCCCTTCCTTTTGTTTCCTTTACACAAATAGCACATAGCATAAATTACATACATTGCGAAGTCAGATAATATTTGTAGATTAATATTGCCAACTTTTGTGAGTTTCCAACCAATAATCAACATTCCATTTTCTTTTCTTTTCAACTTTTCATTTTCTGTATAGAATTTTAAGAAAATAAGAGAATCTTTTCCAATTGAGGTCTCATACCATCATATTAACTAGAAATAGTGGTGTGGTGGTGGTTGTTCTTTTATTTTTTTTTTTTATTTCCAACACAAAAGGGAAAATTAATCTAGTTGTAAGATAGATAGAAAACCCCTTATATAGAAATTTATTATGATTCTATCTGGTTACAAGTAAAAGCAAAAAAAATAAAAATAAATAAATAAATAAATTCTAAAAAGAAAAAATGAAAGTTTTTTTAAATCATAACCCTTCAATCTACAAGAAACTATTATACTTGGAAATTATAATTTTTAGATTTTTTTTTTATTTTCTTGTTAAATCAAAGGGATTTAATTAAAAAGTAGAGTAATATGTGAGAGAAAAGGTTCTAAACTAGCAATAGAGGCTATGCCAATTTTTTCAAGAAAATAAAAACCTTTCTTCAATAACTAAGTTGATTCTTACTAAAATTTAAAAAAAAAAAAAAAAAAAAAAAAAACTAAGTTGATAAGAAAAATAAGGGCAACTGGTAGTGTGTCGAATGCACCAATTTAATTAAATATTTTTTACTGACCTGATAAATAAACTGCAAATAGGATAAATAAAAGTCGATCCCACAGAGAATGAATTGGTTAAAATTTATATTCTCCTCAAACTAAATATACTAATTAATGCTAAGTAAACACAATAACGAATGAGAGTTTTTGTTGTTTAAATCAAATTGAAAGTAAACAGATAAAATTTAAATAGAAAAATAATTAGATGAGAATATTCAGTCCTTGGTTCAATATCCACCCATACATGCAATGAGTAAAATTAATTGCAACGTTAATCTCTTCATTCCAATCAGAATTAAAAATTCTAGATAACAATAAGCTATGTTACCTGCATTTTTCCTTAAGTACCTCAACTGAAACAAGATCTTCAGAGAGATCTAACTATTGAACAACACTGAATAAGCTCTTAATGTTTAATTCAATGACAGCATTAAGAGGGTGGAAAATATATCAATTAAAGCAACAATCACACACAAGTGGAGATTATTTAACTTAGGTTATATTATTCATAATAATGATGAAACGAAAATTTGAACAAAATCATCTACCACTCTTTGCTACTTGTGATTAAAATCAAGACGATTACATATCATAGATTCTAGATCTAGCAATCAATATTAATTTAACTGATTCAGCAGACCATTACTGAATTATTTAGACAAATATCATAATTAAAAAGAAAAAAAATGATATAAGCAATTCCAATAAAAGGGAAAAGAAGAACAACGTTACTGAATAGAGATTACACCATTGACATGAATTTGGGCTTCAAAATTTCCTTGAACTGAATGAGAAAATTAGTTAGACATTACAATCCTTTGAGAGATAGAAAAATTTTCAACAAAATAGAGAGAGAGATTGAGATCTTTTATCTTAACACTAATACTCTATATAAAACATGACAATCCTTTGTCACTTATAACTCCTTCTTTGTGTAGGATTCCTTTTTCATGTAGGAGTTCTTCTCTATTTAGAATTCTAAAATTGTAGAGTCTTTTTTTCTTTTTTGGAGTCTTTTATTGTAGGTTTAGGTTTCCTAACTTGACTAAGAGACTCTTTATGGAATTTAGATTTACCGTTGAATGCTTTAATTAGATCAGAGGGTTACTTCAATTAGGATTCGGTCAGATTTTTGTGTCAGACTTTGAAGCCACATTTAGAGACCCAAATGAACTCAGATTTTTCCCTCTAATATCAATCCAGAAAGGTTGAGACGTCCTCTACAACTTTACTGAAGATAACTTTTTAATTCTGAAATTCCTTCTATATCAAAAACCTGCATGAAACTCATAAAGTCAATATTAAGGATGCTGAAATTTTCCTATCTTTTAACAATTAATTCACAATGTCTATAAAATATGTCAAATTAATAAAATTCATCCTATTAAGTTCAATAAGACATAAAACACATTAAAAAGCATAGTATAAATGGAATAAAAATATAAAAATCACACACTTATCGACAACCTTTCCAATTGAGGTCTCAGCTATCATACAAATAGTAAATAAGTTCGTGTATTATAACCGAATAATATGCGAACCATATTGATGTAAACACCCCATTTTTTTCATTTTCGGTCGAACAAAGTCCTACTGATGTGTGGACAACGAAGGAAGAGAGGTGAGTGAAAATTTAGGTTTTTGACTACGACCTCGAGGTAGTTTTCGGTGGATCCCACAACAAGGTCACAGGCTGTAATCTGCATGGATGCATAGGTCATGAAATTATCTTCGAAATGAGACCAGAATTGTTCAATTCTGACATCAATGAAGAAGATATGGTCATTTTAGTCGGATGATACGTACAAGGGAGGTTTATAAAATTATCATAAATAATCTCAGGGGCTTTTATGTAAATTATCGTAAGTTGGATTGTTTGAATTTCAAATCATCATATCTTGATCATTCGACATCTGAATCATATGATTTAAGTACCAATATTTCTTATTTTCAGTCCTTTTCAAAGTGGACGTGAAGAATCCCTAGTAGAGGCCATCGATGGGTCCCATGCAAGCTTGCATGCAGAATTATTGATAGAACTTCATTTCTTCATATCTTGGTCGTTCTACATCCGATTCAGATGATTCAAAGTCTATTATTCCTCATTTTTTGTGTTCTATAAAGTGGACATGAAAAATTTGGGACAGAGATCTCCGAAGGGTCCCATGAAAAATTACATATTGAAATGACCATTTAATCTTTGAAAATTCATATTTTGGTCACCCTACATCCAAATCAGTTGATTCCAGTTTCATTATTCCTCATTTTTAATGCTCTACAAAGTAGACGTGAACGATTTTAGGCAGAGGTCCCCGAAGCATCCCATGTAGAGTCATTAGCTGAATTATCATAAAATGGCTTGTTCAAACTTCATAAATTCATAAGTTGGTCATTTTATTTCCAAATGAGGTGATTCAAGCTGTAATATTTTTCATTTTTAACGTTCTACAAAATGAACTTGGAAAATTTGGGGTAGAGATTGTCAAAAAATTTCATGCATAATGGTAGCGGAAATGACCTATGAAATGATAGAGAGAGAAAAAAAATCAATTTTTGGCTTAACCCAGCTCAACCCAACTTTGTCCAACTCAGCTCAATCCAAGTCAGACCAGTCCTGACCAAATCAAATCAGTCCAGGTGTATACATGTGGCCATATATATTGTACTATATATATTCTATTATATAATATTATGTCTATGTATATTAGTGTAATATATGATAATATATAAATATAAAATAAGGAAAAAAAATAAAAAGGAAAGAAAGAGAAGAAGGAAGAGACGTGAGATCCGAAAGATAGTGAGAGAGAGAAGAGAGAAAAGGAAAGAAAGGGAAGGAGAGAAGAGAGTGAGAGAGAGAAGAGGAGAGAGAAGGAAAGAATGAGAGAAAAAGAAAGAAAGGGAAGGAGAGAAGAGACGTGAGAGAGAGAGAGAGGAGAGAAAAGGGAAGAAAATGAAAGATGGGAAAGGGAGATCCGACGTGAGAAGGAAAGAAAGAGAAAAAGGAAAGAAAGAGAGAGAAGAGGAGAGAAAAAAAAAAGGAAAGAAAAAAAAAAGGAAAGATGGGAAAGAGAAGAGACGTGAGAGAGAGAAGAGGAGAGAAAAAGAAAAGGAAAGATGGAAAAGGGGAGAAGATGTGAGAGAGAGGGGTTTTTCGGTTGAAATTGAGATTGAGATTAAGAGGAAAGAATCGGCCAGAAAGGAAGAAGCAAAAGAGAGCCGAGTGAAAACAGGGAGAAGCGGGAGAGAAAAAGAGATGAAGAAGAAGAGGAAGAAGCAGCAAAAAGAAGAAGCAGCAAGAAGATGAAGCAAAAATGAGCAGCAAGAAGAAGCAAAAGAAGAGAGAGGAAGAAGCAAGATCGAGGGAGAGAAGTAGGTCAAGAGATGGGGAGCCATGCTCCCGGTTGTTCACCACCGCCGCAACCACCTTATCTTCTACTTGGCCGACTTGTTGCGACTCAATCGACTCAACTCTCCACTGTATGAACCTGCTCCATTCAAACTTACACAAACCACTTGCTTATCACTCTTGCGCCATGACATCTGTCCGAGCACCTCCATTAGCCATTAAACATCTCCCATCTCCTACCTTGCCACCTGCTATCTTACCTCCACATTACCCAAGCTGTTGAACTCTACACAGAGAACCACCTAATCAATTCTAATCCAAACCCAACCGTGAACCAGCAGCACTTTATCACAGCCACCTCAACCGAGATTTAAAATACCTACCTCATCTTTATCTAAACATCCTAATCCCTTGCACTTCACCTTATCAAACCCAAAGCAAACCCCAACCATAACAGATTGCATACATCGCAAACCAACCTCCATTAAACCTTCCCTATACCATCTTTACTCTGGCTGCCACTGTCATCACTTGTACAGTTGAGAAACCAAGTCAATTCTCATCAACCCAAACCCAATCTGTTTACCTGAATCCATTTGCTGCTCATTACCCTACCACCATATGCCCCTCCATTATAGCACAACACTCACCTCATCATGCACCTCCATACAGTCAATACCTCTATCGAATGCACCCTTATATGCTACTTTCATTCCCACTGCTATATCCATCTCACTGTACCAACATCTCACCAGATCAGTAATCAATCCAAAATCCCATGGCATACCTAAACCGATCACCATTCAATCCCAGCCACCGACCCTCCCTATAACATCCACTTGTTACCTTCATCCATCTTACCCGTAACTAGCCACAATTCTACCATTGAACCTACACACAAGGCCAGCAACTACTCAACCACTTGTCCACCTAATCCCATATCATAACTGTGAACCTCATGGCAACACCTCACCCTACTATCAAACCCCACCAAAACCTTTCTTGAGCACCACCTGTATATGCTGCCAGCTTTGACCCTCTTATCCACTTTGTTGTCCATCCACATGCATAAACCCAATCCTAGTCAGTCCCCACCATTGAGTTGCTACCATCTTATTAGAATTTTATGTGACTGAAATTGGTTCACATGATTTTAATTTTTATGAAATTGATCCCGCTACATGGTTGGAATTGCTATGAAATTGATCTCATTGGCTTGAAATTTAAGATAATTTGAATATAGACCATTGGATGTCAAATTTGATTTTGAACAGTTAGATTGTGATTTTGACTGATTTTAACCATTGGATCTTGATCATATGTGATTTTGAATGATTTTAACCATTGGATCTTAATCATATGTTTTTTTAAGTCATCTAAACCGTTGGATCTTTATTGTGAGTGGTTTTATTGAATTTGAACGGTTGGATTGACCTCATGAATGTTTTAAGTGAATCTGAACTATCGATCAAATATGATCTTGATCACATTGATGATGATTGATGTAAGGACGATGGTTTTTGTAATTGTATGAAATGATTGAAATATAAAAAATGAAATGGAATCGCCACCTAGATAAGGTCTAGGACCTGTATATAATTTCTCATATGGGAAATACTAATGACTCACGTAATGGATTAAGGCTTATGGTCAAACCAAAGGAATAATGGGTAAGTGTCATGTTACAATTTGGGAAGGTGTTAGGCACCCAAATTGTCTAATCCGAAGATTAGTCTCCATATACTATCATTTTCTATCCTATTTTAAATTACAGGAAATGGCTAAACAACTTTTAATAGGCACCAGACCTAGGTTCTAGATGTATTTCAATCTATGAGCAAGCCATATAATTGTGAATATAACAGAAAGAAAAATAAAAATGTGATATAGATCAGAAATAAAATGATTGGATGACGGACCAATCAGCCAATTTCGGATAACAAGTGCACAACTCTCAACATATTAACAGACAAAAATCATTTTTAACTATTGAAGCGTAGTCCAAAGTTTAAATGCAAAAAATGAAAGAAAATGAATGAAATGTAAATTAAAATAATTTAATTTAGGACTGGACTCGAATGGTAAGCACTCAAGCTACCTACGTATCTTAGGATAAGCCCAACGTAATTCAACCGCTTGGGTTGATAAGATGGTAGATCCCTATAGCCACTAATCAAGCTAATAGGTCATCTAGGTTTAGGATATTGAATAGACTCCTACACTCACTAGTCAAACTGGTAGGCCGTCAATGTAAAGTACATCAAATAGACTTCTACAACCACTAGTCAAGCTGGTAGACGGTCTATGTAAAGCACATCGAATAGACTTCTACAGCCACTAGTCAAGCTGGTAGACCGTCTATGTAAAGCACATCGAATAGACTTCTACAGCCACTAGTCAAGCTGATAGACCGTCTATGTAAAAATAGGATTTGAAAGAGATTTTCATGCGATGATGGAATGCTTGCCCAAGATTGAAAACTTCCATGCGATGATGGAATGTTTGCCCAAGATTGAAAGAAATTTCCATGCGTTGATGGAATGTTTGCCCAAGGTTGAAAAGGACTTCCATACGATGATGGAATGCTTGCCCAAGGTTCTATATGAAGATGGAGAATTGAAATGAAACTTGAAATTTGAAAATTGAATTTGAAATTGAATTGAATTTGAAATTGAAAATGAATTTGGAATTGAAACTTGAAATTGAAATAGAAATTTAATTGAATTTGAAATTGAAAATAGATTTGGAATTTAAATTGAAATTGAAACAGAAATTAAATTGAAATTGAATTTTTTTTGAAATTGACATTGAAGTTGGAATGAAAATTGGGATTTAAATTGAATTAAATTTGATTTTTCTTGAAATTTAATTTTTTTTTTTAAAATTATGCTTGCTGATTGAAACAGTAAAATTTGAAAAGAACACAATTTTTGAAATCAGTGTGCTAAATATAAAATATGTTACGATGCAAATTGGGTATTATTGCAACCCTCATTGCAATTGGACTGAGCTTGGGTGATGGATTCCCAAGCAGCCTACGTATCTCGGGGTGAGGTCCGAGAATCAAGCGCATACGTAGTTCAGAATGAACTATGCATAAAAAAAAAAAAAAACAATTTTTATTTGTCAACATGTGAGAGGGTACTTTCGACATTGGACAATAGGCATCGGAGCCTCGCTTTATTTTTACATACATCCGCATGTCTATATTTATTCGCGCATCACAAGCATGTGAGCCCGCATTGCACGGGAATAATTACAAAAATTTATAGAAATTCCTACGGGATACATAAGTAGGGATTTGGGATCAAAACTATTAATACATTTTCCTTTCGCATTATGGGATACATTGAAGGGATAAGGGACGTCCTAGCCTATCCCTCCCGTCACTACGCTAGGGATGGCAAGTGCCGCATGCATATCGTGTTACCTACCCGCATCGAATAATTATGGGTGCACGATGGCCGAACCCATATACCGTATAAAATAAAGACATAGAATTAGGGGCGTTACCTGCCTGTGAGTAGAGGTAGTCAAAAGGTGAAACAGTCTCTTAGCTTCCTGATAGTAGCACCTTCTTTGCTGGAGTGGAATGCATCCAACACTGTTCTAATCTAGGAATTCAACATGGTAATGAATAGGAAAATAAAAATATGGTAATGCATCAAACTTAACAACATAAATCCATAGGAAGTGGCTATGGTCTCTACTGTTACTGGGTTTGTGGTACTCTCATACATACGCAGGGGACTAAGAGAACATAACTCACTATTTCCACAAAACTTAATTAGATCTTAAAGTAAATAATAACACAACATAGAATCCTAGACACGCACCGGGAAAATCTTTATTAGACTATTCTGTGCAACAGACTAAAAGAATACAATTACCAAGGCCGAAATGAGTATACTTCTACTTAATTTCGAAATAAAAAGTAGACCTCAAATGCCCCAAGATTAATGTAATGCTAACTCCAAAGAAAATAAATAGGAATCAATTCTACTGCAGGATCGATTTTCCAATAATACAGATCAATTCAACCAAAAAAAAAACAACAAGGATTGAACAAAGAAATAAGTAACAAAACATTGTATAAGAAAATAAAGAAGATAAGAAAAGATTGCACTTCATGATCAAGAAAAATAAACCAAAGCATAGACTTAATGACGATTAAATCATAACTGTAATTGCTTTAACAGAAAAGAAACGAGAGACAATAGGTTGAAGATATAAACTATCGGATGACAATCGAATCTGAAAATGAACAACAAAAATAAAAAATAAAAATATAAAATGCCATTAGACACAAAAAAAAAAACTACAACCCGAATAGGCTATATATGAACCGTCAATAGACCAATGGTTCAACCAGGATCTTGTATAGGCTATGTAAGAACCGTGTTCTAAAAACCTGGTATAACCCAGGGTTTTATATCGTGACAAGTATTCCAATCATAATCGGACCGAAAGGCGAAGCCAGGTGACGAACCACTCAATTTTCAGGTACGAGAACCTATGTAAAGCTGTAAAAATATATACCGGTCTGACTATACCGGTCTGACTGCAATCGGTATGTGTATACCGGTCTGACTATACCAGTCTGAGTCAGTCAGACCGGTATGTGCGATCGATATGTATATTTTTGGCTGGAGATGGACTCCAGCGGGTCCCTCACTCCGAATCAAAATTTAGAAAGTTTCCAACCGTGGGAAACCTTCCTAAGAACGATCTCCCACTATTAATAGAGACTTTGACACTCCTTTGATCCTTCTCAAAACCTTAGCTGTCTGGAAGAGATCTGAGAAGGAGCAAGGAAGGAGGAGACCGCTCAAGAAAGGGGCTTCCGTCAGGGGAGCACGCCTCCAACCGATGAACACCGCCGGTAAGTGCTCAATCCTCTTAGTCATGATAGGATTTCGGATCAGAGCCGTGAAGCGGCGCAGCTATCCAAAATCCTTGGACTTTAATTAAAAGCCTAGTTTTTCTTTTAGATCTGATCTGATTTGATACGGCATTCTAGTCAAAACCAGAAGGCCATTAGAATACTTGGACCTTAGAATGGGTTAGGAGAAACCCTAGAAACTAAGCCAAAGACCGACGAGGAAGGGAGATCCGAGATCAGGTTCTTGAATCCAAACTGCGGGACATACCGGTTGTACACAAGGTCCTGCGGTATGGGCTTGCTGCACAAGCCCATACCGGTCTCACTGATGGTCTCACTCAGTGAGACCGGTATGTATCGCAACCGGTATATACCGGTGGCACCATACCAGTCTCACTCTACTGAGACCGGTATACTGAGACCGGTATGCCTTCCGAGCCTTGTTTGCTTGACCAAACATGGTTCTGACCAGCTGTGACCTTCATAAATGAATTCTAACTTTAATAAATGAGTTCTAACTTATAGGTATGACTATGTAGGACTTGTAGACAGCGTGAGTAGATCCTGTGACGCTGTACGAAATTGTTATCACGTGACAGGTAAGGGACAAGACCCTAAACTCTAAATAACTAATTAACAGTAAATCGTTGTGACTAAATTGTATATGAATTCATTGCTTGATGTCTGTGCATTTCACATGCCATGTAGTTGCTTCTTTTATTATTATCTATTCATACATTTCATATGCTAGGATTGTTGGATGTTAGGCATGTGTATGATTTTCACTAGTGTGTGGAATGTGAAGGAGAGTGTGCCTTGGATATATCCACAACTAACACCTTTTTTGTATTGCCATCTACCTTAGCGGACTTGGTACGAGTAGGGTATCAGGGGGAGGATGCGGTAGTGTGGATTATTGTCTGCTCGTCAGACTCTAGCCCTATCCCTATGTCGTAGGGAGCCGTGCTGGGGTAAGGCCATAGATATTGTTTGACATATAGGACTGGTTAGAAACGGAACCCACTTGCAAGCCCTTGCCAATAGGGGTTTAGGTATTGGTACGGTGTACGATATCAAGGGGAGGACGCGGTAGTGTGGATTGTTGCCTGACCGCCAGACTCTAGCTCTATCTCTATACCGGAGTGAGTGATGTGGGGCAACAGTAGTAGTGTGGATTGTTGTCTGACTGTTAGGTGTGCTCACACTCTCGTGCATGGAAGTGTGGTGGCTGCCAAACCTTACCATATCAGTTTTGCAAGTTATACCTGACCCAAATTGTAATGTTATTTCATGCATTTTGTATGTTGCATTGGTTTTGTACTTACTGAGCTAAGTTGTGAGCTCACCCGAATATATTCGATTTCTTTTCAGATCTTGATGCAGGGTATACTGTGGAAGACTTTATGACTGCCCTAGCTTACAGTACGGTGGCTGCCCTGGATACACAGACTGTAGAGGACGAGCATGATGCATCATGCTAGTGCTCATTCTGTGTTTTCCTTCAGTGATGATTTATTTTCTTTTAATACAATGTAATATTTATTATTTAAATTTTATGAATGATGGAATCATTTGAATATTTATTTTAATTACAACATAGTACTCAGTTCATTTATCGGTTATTCCGCTGCTATGTATTATTCTTTGATTAAGTTAGACTGCTTGGGAATGATTGGTTGACACGGTCTATTGAGATCCTGGTGTGAACCGTGGTTTAGAGCCGGTTCACTCACACTTCTGGTTCAGCCAGAATTGGGGTGTGACAACTTGGTATCAGAGCCCTAGGCTCTGTCCAGCTAATCATTCTGCATCTAACTGTATCCAATGAGCTGAGTTAAGAAAATTAAAAACTTTAATAAGAACACACCATAAGCTTGTTTGATGAAAGATGTATAATATACTATTAATGAAAGAACAATTATAAGCACTGAAGTGTTGAAGAAAAACAAATAACCATTTTATAATATTAAGTACAAAGTGTGCCACAGAGTACAGTCCACAAGTCGGACAGTTACTCTGTTAACAAAAATAAACCATATATAAATAAAAATAGAACTAAATCAGACTATGGTGGGGTAGCGGGTCTGGGTGGAATCGGATCTGCGATATCATAATCGTGCTCGTACGCCTCTCTAAGCCAATGAACCTAGAACGCCCACACAGTTACAGGAACGCTCATCCCTAACCAGGATCAGGGTGGATATCAGGGTCCATATCAGGATGTATACTATGGTGGGAATCAGGGAGCAAATCAGAGTGGCTACTCTTACCAGCCACAATGGTATGGTCAAACAGGGTATGGACAAGCACCGCATGGACAAGTCCCATATGGACAGAGTAGTCTTTCCAGAACGGTGGATGGATTCTTAAAGCTCAAGCCACCAACTTTTACAAGGAAGCCAGAGTTACTTCAGAGTCAATAGGTGAGAATTCAAAATTTTCGCATTGCATCTTCTTCCTCCTGTGCAATCTTCTCCACGTTTTGTCTTGCCAGGTTATCTTCATATAATAATTATCCCAGCTTTGGAAATATTGTACCTTCCAACTAGTGAACTAGGCTGGTACCACTTCAATAGTTAAACATTTTATCTAATCCAGTGATTCCGTGGTGAATACTTTTGATATGGATCTCCAATGTACTTCTTCAATAGAGAGACACAAAATACATCATGCACACTAGACATGGATAGCGATAACGCTAATTGATATGCAACTTTTCTACCTCTCTCCAAAGTTTATAAGATCCAACACATATATAAAATATGACTTTCCCTTCTTGTCTAATCGTTTCAAATTGTGCATAAGTGATATCTTCAAAAACACTTTGTCACTTATGGCGAACTCAAGGTCTTGGTGTCTTTCCTGACATCTTGAGCTATCCTGACCCTTTTTCTTTGATCTTGTCTACCACTCGATAGTTTTCTTCCATAGACTTAGGTCTTAAAATTCTTCATTCACCGACTTCATTCCAAAACAGAGGGGTTTGACATTTCTACCGTACCATGCTTTATAGGTGATATTTACATTGTAGCTTAGTAGCAACTTCAATTCACAGTAACTTCTCAACCCACGTTCTTGAAATCAATTTCACAACTTGGGGCATATCTCTTAGGATCTGTATAGTCCGCTCCAACTATCCATCAGTTTAAGGTAAAATGCGATACTAAACTTCAACTTTGTCCCCATTGTTTTCTGTAGATCCTCCCAAAACTTCAAAATAAAGCATGAGCTTCTGACCGTTACTAGGTTCTTATACATACCATTCAATCTGGCAATAATATCCATATATAGCTTAGTTAGCCGCTCCAAAGCATACCGAGATCTGATTACTTGCTGCCGGTTATCGTCGCCATCGAACCAGATTTTAGAAACTTCCTTTCAAGAACTTCATACCTTAGGTTGTTGGAGAGGAGAAAAACCAAAATTCAGATCTGGATTCAAGAACCAGATCTGAGAAATACTACGCCGAAGAAAACTGGTTAGAATTGGAGAGCACCGGATCGTCACTTGGAATCGTTGTCGGTCGTCGTCGCACTAAACCACCGCCATCACCGTCGCTATTGCAATTCTTTCTCCTTCCTCCCTCTCTCTCTGCTCTCGACTCTTTGCTTCCGTTTTCTTCTCTTCCTCACTCTCTCTCTCTCTTCTCTTCTACTCGTTGAAAAAATATCCCTTCTTTTTTTTTTTTTTTTTTATATACCCCAAATTTTTATTAACCTAAAATAGCCCTATCTTGGATCTAGGATTTTTGTTTGATTTTGCCGTAGATTTGGAATCTTATTTCCAAAACCACGTGGACAACCTTTTGTATTTATATAAATTGATTTATTTATTTATTATAGTTATTATATCTTATTATTATTGTTATTATTATTATTTACTTTATTTATTTTAAATTTTAAAGCAGAAAATTAATTAACCAAATTTTTTCAATCTAAGTAATTTTAATAATAATTTTAATTTAATAATTTATTATTATTATTATTATGATCTTTCCCCCTTTTTATTTATTTATTTATTATTATTACTATTATTATTATTATTATTTTATTATTTTATTTTTTTATTTTTATTATTCTTTTCTTTTCTTTTTTTTCCTATCTTCTATTTTTACTTTATTTTCATTGATCATTTTCTTCTTTCTCTTTTTTTTATTATATTTTATTATTTTATTTATTTTTTCATCTTCCCTTCTTCTTTATTTTTTATATTTTATTTATTTATTATTTATTTACTTTTTTTTGTTACCTTGAGCTTAAAAAAAAAATCAATTTAATTTTCCTCGACAAATTTGAAATGTCTACAAAAGTCCTCTCTCGACTCCCTCATTCTCCATTCTCAACCACCCCTCCTCCATGACCCGTGAACTCACAGGTATCCAATGGGGGAACCCACCAAAATATAAATTATGTAAATTGTCTCTTATCTTGATTGGAAAAAGCATAGATGAGAGTCACAAATTTGATTTAGATGTTTGTGATTGTCCTTTTTGGGTGATTGTCCTTCTTTGGGTGACCATAGTCCCTCTTTGTGCACCTAGTGTCCCTCTTTTGGTGAAGGATTTTTTTTTCTTTTCTTTTTTAAGGGTTATTATAAGAGGGAACATGGAGCTCTAATACTATATCAAGTTTCAACTCAAAAGTTTGAACTAGTAATTAGGGGGATTCTCCATATATATGGTCCGGACAACAAACATAAACGGTGCAAAGCAGAACACAAGTTGAAATATTCAATTAAAAAAAATTGAGAGGTTTTGGATGACACACTAGCGCAAACAAATAAAAAGAGGAATAATACAATATTTTGTAATTATATGGGATATTTATTTATTTTTTAATCAAACGGACTTAACTAGAAAGTAAAGTAAAAGGAAATTATTAATGTAACGAGGGTCTCTTAGGTTCTTTTTGGTAACTCTCTGGGAGAACAATTCTTCTGTTCTTTTGTTCTTCCATTCTAGCAGAACCGAAAAAGTATTCAAAACAGCCAAAAAGTGTTTGGTAAATTCAGCCTATTTTTTTTGTTCTCAAAGAACGAACTAGTAAAATAGAAATTTGAGAACATGATAAACTATGTTCTTATGTTCTGGAACGGTTTTCGAAAGACCAAAAAACTAATGTGTGCCCGATTAAATGAAAGAAAGAGCTCTTCATCAGAAAAGCCCTTTGTTCGTTCGTAGCCTCTCTGTGCGCACTTCTTCTTCGAGCCTCTCTGCAAACATTCTTCGACCCGTTGCTACAAGCTTCTGTGGAGGTATTCTCCTTCTCTCTCTCTCTCTCTCTCTCTCTCATTCAATTTCCGGTAGGGCTTACAAAATCTCAAGCTTTCATGTTTTGAGATTTACAAAATCACTTTTCTAGTTTAGGGCTTCATCTTACCTGTGACTGGTGAGTGCTCCATCATAACTGCATTCTCTGTTTGGTTCCTCCGTCATCTCGTCATTCTTGTGATCGATTGTTCCAATTTTTTTCACTTGAAATGCTCTCTGTTTTGCTGAATAAATTGGGTTTGCGGTTCCCAATCTAATAAAAGTTTGGTTTTAGTTACTAAATCTCCATTCAGGATCAAAGCATGATGCACATATTTAGTTTTATTCTCATTGTACCATTAATTTGCCCTTGTTTTCAGACTGCAATTTTATGCAGGTTGCAATCCCAATCCTTGAACTTACTGCCACATATCATTGGAAGCCAATGCTTCCTAGAAACTCATGGCTTCAGCTTCACAGTTGCTTCCTAGAAACTCATGGCTTCAGCTTCACAGTGATCACTTAGCTTATAATAAGGGCTGAATCCCTTTTTTTAAATGTGATCCGACATAATTAATAGGATGAGTACATGTGTAGCTAAGGCTTGATCTCAAGCCACTTGCTTGAGATCATTATGAATAATTAAAATCTGTTGCTTGTGTAGTATGTTTACATTTGCATCGAGTAATCCTGCTTTTTGTCATGAGTAAATACATTCATGTTGATCATATTAATGATTCCCAGCAAAATGCCAATGACTATGTGCTGTATGGTGTTAAAGAAAATATTAATTTCTATGTGGTGTATGGTGTTAAAGAAAATATTAATTTTTATGGAAGTTTAAGAAAATCAGATTTCCTTCAGATTTTGAGGCTTCCTAGATTTTTTTTTTTGATAGGTAGGGTTACCTATAAGTTGTTGAGTGGCTACATTCTGAGTTCAATAAATTTTAGGATGACATACAATTTTACATCTATTTTTTGTTTTTTTAGGACTGTATAAGAGCCATTGATGGGACACATATAAGTGTAGTTGTCCCAAAGTAGACTACAAATTATACATTAATCAAAAACATTTAATCACTCAAAACATGATGTGTGTATGCTCCTTCGATATGAAATTCACATTCATTTGTGCTGGATGGGAGGGAAGTGCAAATGACTGTCGAATATTTGAAAATGCTCGAACAAACCCAGCTTTGAATTTTCCTCATCCACCCCAGGTATTTTACCATACATAAAAATATTAGGGGATTACATTCTTACTAGAATTGTTATTGACAGTACTCATATATATTTCTTTATAGGTAAATATTATGTAGTGGATTCGGGTTACACAAATCAGACAGGTTATTTGGCCCCCTTTAGAGGTGAGAGGTACCATCTACAAGACTACAGAGGAGGGAGATATAGACAACCAAGATCAGCTACTGAACTTTTCAACTACAGACATTCATCGCTGAGGAATATCATTGAGCAATGCTTCGGGGTATTGAGAAACAAATTTCAGATTTTAAGAAAAATGCCAGCATAGCCGTTGACAGTGCAAAACGATATAGTCCTTAGTTGTTGTGGTTTGCATAATTTTATTAAATCTGAGCAACAAGCAGATATTGAGTGTGCATGATTAATGGATGAGGAAGAGACTCTGACAGATGAGTTAGACCCAAAAGAGGATGATGAAATCACTGAACAACCTAAAGCAGTTCATGAAACTCAGTGACAGAGAGCAACACAGATGGCTAACAAAAGAAAAGCAATTGCAAATCAACTAGCTACATTTCATGGAATGCCAAAAATTATGTAACTTATCTTTTTTCTCCTAAGAATGTATGTTTGAAAAGCCTCACAACATAGTTGTGGGGGATCATACTTCGATACTTTTTTCAGCAGGCTGTTTTATTTTCTTGTTTGTATGGGTACTTATGCTCACTATTTTGTTCATTTACGCTCCCCAATCGGTGTAAATATTTTTTTTATGTAGGACATGAAAGATAATATGGGTTTTAATTAATCATTAAATCTGTTGCTCAGTTGGAGTCCAACTTTACAGGTAAACTAATTCTAGTTTGATTCTGAGATGAACCAAATTGGTTCACTGTGGGAGTGAACCAGTGTTGGGTTGGTATTCTAAATATACCAATGGTTTAAGTCCTTACAGTCACAGTCACAATTCCTCTCTTGTTCCCATAATCAGAGAAAAACATAGGGATTGTAGAAGACTCAAACCTGAGCGGATTAGGCGAAAATCAATCTACAACAAACGGGTATATTCTTTACATTATTTTGTTTGATTGCATTGTGTTCTATGTTTGTATAGAGATCATTAGGGTTATTTATAACCCTACTAGGATGTTTTCTCTGAATGCGTTCATTGTGGAATCCACAAAGAGATCAAAATAACTTACAATTGGTATCAGAGCCTTTCCATACAAGCATATGATCAATGAAAATATTATATTGATTTGTACCTGAATATTTAGTTGAAAAATTTTTGAGAATTTTTTTCCTAATTGGAAATCGTACTCGTCAAAATCTTTCCAACCGTGAAAACCCAAAGAATTATATATCGGATTAATGGTCTCAGAAAACGGAGTCCAATGATACAAAAATCATCACTGGACTCCGCCGGACTTGCAGGCACGCGCTGCCAGAAAAAGCGTGTGGATTTCATGTGCTGGCAGTTATAAAAAAAAAATCTGAGTTTGGAGGCAAATCGTTGCCGGTCGACTCGGTGCGACTCGAAAAACCTAATCCGTGTCCCACTTAGCCAACCCGGTGATCGGGCGAGTTGACTCTTGGTCAGCTCTCCTGAAATGGGTCAGTTTGACCCAATAACTGTTGACCCGACCTTATGGGTCAACCAGACCAGACATGAGATATGTGTAAGAAGCCCGAATGCAAAACCCGGCTGCCCGGCCCGAATACCATATCTCGTACCGAAATACTTGACCCATTTTACCCAACCCATTGACCCGATTGGTCGGACTAGATACTGGTTTGGTTGGTTTGGGTAAACCAAACCAGGCTGTTTGGTTTTGGTTCAAACCAGTCGAGCCAGCGGGTGATGGCTTACCCTGTCGGACCACGATTTGAGCCGAGGTTTGGGATTCGAACGGCGGTTTAGCGGTTTAATTGAACCAAATCAGTTTCATCCTGCGAGTGGACCACCTGCCATCTGTAGAGGGCACGTGGAGTGTCAAATTTCGACGTAGTTTCTTTTAACAGACTCGTCTCTTCATGCTCTTCAGTTTGATATGCTATATGCATATGTTTAGTAACTTTGGGACATGCATTTTTATTAAAAAGTACCTTTTTGGAATATCGTTTGTAGTTTTTCTACATATTGTTTTGTTTATTTTGTCCCAACTATATTGATGGGCACATGTGCATGGTTTATGAATGATTACATATTAATGGATGTTTATTCCGACTAAATGACTGCAAGTAGAATTTTGTTAATGTCACAATGGAATTGGGTTGGTTTCACCAAAATGGCAAACCTGATTGCATTAGGATATTATCAATGCTCAAGATATGTTACACCTTTATAGCAGTCAAGATATCTTACACCTTTAATGTCTTCATCCCTTATCGGAACTTTACCATCTGCATTTTTATTACATTTAATGTTATCTAAATTTATATTCTTCTTTTCCCTCATCTTAGTTATTTTATAAATAGTTTTTTCTCCCTCATTTGTGATAGATTGTTATAAAGATCTTCATCTTTCTTCGCCCTTAATTTTTCCACAATATTTTTTCCTTTATTTTTTTGAAAAGTCTATACCTTTTTAGATCCTCTGTATCCTTAGTCTTTTGTCATATCTTAAAACTAATTTTCTTAGTTTTAATGGCTGTATGAACCTCATCATCCCACTATCAATACTCTCTAAGGTAATGGAAGTTTCCTTTTGATACACCTAGGACATCTTTTGCAATTTTCATAGTACGAGCAGTCATCTCATCCCACCTTGTATTAATGTCTCCCTCAAAATCTCATTTTCCTTGTTTGACCACATCAGTAAAAGCTTTCAAGGTATTTCTTTTTAAGTTCCACTACCTTATCATAGGGAAAAAAAACCTGATCTTTCTTGTGATTTGACCTGATGAGACACATATTCATGACCAATATTTTATGTTGAGTATTTAGATACTCCCTTGGTATAACTTTACAATATTTACATAACAACCTATAAGACAGTTTGAAAGAAATCTATTTGGCTCCTATGATGCCTATTTTTGAAGGTGACTAGATGTTCCTCTTTCTTTTCAAAGTATGTGTTTATAATGGATAAATTTATTGTACATTTTTAGATATCATTGAGAGAGAAATTCTCCACTAAGGAGGTTTTTTTATTTTATTATTATTTTTTTTTTATTCAAGAAATATAGCACCTCTGTTTTGTCCAGCTGCTCAATTGATTAGGAAGCAAAAGTAAAAACACAAACACATTTCCTATAAAACAAAAGGTTCTTTGAATGTAGCTTTACTTCTCCAATTTTGGAGGATATATATCATGCAATTGTGTTCTAATATGCAGAGGCAAGGATATAACTTCATTATGGAAGCTAAATATGGGTACTAAAAGAGTCCGGTGGTTTTGACTCTGTTGATTAAGTTTGTTTTCTGTTCTATTATCACTCATATTCAAAAAAAAAAAATTATAATATTTTGAAATAAAACTAGAACAAGATTCTTTATTATTATTATTATTATTATTATTATTATTATTATTATTATTATTATTATTATTTAAATTTCATGGTTATTCAAGACATAAAAGAAGATGTTATGGATCAATTTCATTCTCTAGTTGTTTCTATGGTGGACAATATGAGGAACATATCTGGTTGGGAAATGGGTGTTTAGGTTTTGTGGAATATTCAAATACCACGAACATGTTTTGGGTAAATCTGAGGTATAGTAGCACCTCATTGTGATGGTTCCCTTGATCAGGATAGAACTTTATATGGGCATCTTGTAAAGGTATTCTAATGGTTTATCCATTTTCACTTATATGGATATTTAGACGAGAGTGAATAATTATGTGGATGAGAGATCTGTCCTCAACACGGAGCTTCTTGCAATTTATGGAGGATTGCAAGGATTGAAATTGTGCATAGAGTTGAGTCTTAATTAGGTTTCATTTCGATTTGATTCTTTGGTGGTGATAAATATTCTGAAAGGAATTGGGCAATGTCCATGGTCAGTCATGCACTAATTTGAGGAGTGTCATTTAACATTTGAGTGATGCTTTCGACTTTGTAAGTTATGAATACGTTTGGTGGGAGTCGAATCAATCTATTACTTCTTTTATATCTGAAGATGAGAAGCTCATTTTTAGCTAACAATGGGTATCCAGACCTTTGGTTTGACTTGTCACACCCCAATTCCGCACTGTTCAGAATGGTGTGATGAACTGCTAATAAACCAACGGTTCAACCAGGATCTCAAATAGGCTGTGTTTGTTTGCTTAAACCATACACATCCACAACCATAATCAGAGTAAATACATAATAGCGGAAGTCTTAAATAATAAATGAACTGAGAATCTAAAGTGATAATCATAAATAAAATACCAATTATCTGTCATTGACTGAGACATAAGTAAATAAAATAATCAATTACACTTATTCAATAATCCAACTACAATCTAATAAAAAATGCATGAGTTGCATTCGCATGACGAATCATGCGTCTCCATTATATCTTCTGCATCCATCGCCGCAACATGTCCGAATGCGGGAGCACTCATGTAATCTTCCACGGTCATACCTGCATCATCAACTAAAAATATTCGAATTCAAAAAGGATGAGCACACATCACGGCTCAGTGAGCAAACAAAACAATGCAACAAACATATGAATGCATTCAATTCATATCTGTGGTCTGCTATATAAGTTTGTAATGTGCTATAGAAATGTTCGGTGGCCGCCTCACCTCTATACACGAGTGTGTGAATCCGCCCAATGAATATCGGCATTGCCGTCCCACATGCACCCACCATGGAAACAGTGTACTCAATGGGTATCGGCATTAAAGTACCACATGCTCCCATACCAACACGTAAGCCCCTATTGGCAAGGGCTTGCAAACTGGGCTTGCAACTAACCAATCCTAATGTCAAACAGTGTATCCAAGGCCTCACCCCAGCATCCCTCAATACATCCATAGAGATAGAGCTAAGGACCCCTGGCAGAGTCAGAGACTACACGGTCCGAGACCACCTCCCCTGATGCCCTACGACGTAATAGCTCTGCTAAGGTGATAGCGATACGACAATGTTAGTGGACAAGACTTGAGTAGAGATAGAGCTAGAGTCTGGTGACCAGGACACACCACAATATCACGTCCTCCCCCTGATGCTCCACTCGCATCAAGCACACTAACCACACACATACATTCACATGCCTAATCCTAGCATCATCATCATCATCATGTTATAAATAAACAGAATTAAATATGCATGAACATTAATAGCATAAATATTGGATGACATGTTGAATGCACATTACAAGCATACATGCATAGAATCAGCCATGGCATTGGACTCAAGAAATAAAAACAGTTTATTATTAGCCAATTAATTTAGGTCTTGTTCTCTCACCTTTGATTGAGTGTAGATCTTCTTTCAAGCTTTAAGAATTAATTTTAGATCACTAGAAAAACCTAACAAGTCGATAGAGTTTAATTAAAATCAATTCCAACAGTTTTAAGCTTGTTGTACTGCTAGGGTCGCAGGTAGGATCACAGGTAGGGTAGTAGTATTCTGAGACCCCAGGGTGTAGGGTCGGTCATAGGGTCGGTTATCTATCGACCCTAGGTGCTACCACACGTAGTTTGAGTCGACCTTTCATCCTACAGTCCATTCTTTCATGTTTGAATGCTTTGGCTTACTTTTATAGTCCATTCTATGATTGTTTTATGGCTCAAAACTCCAAGTTACATACTTTACTTTTTTTTACAATGATTTCCTCCATGGATTCCATTGGAATCTATCCATGGATGGATGATTTGATTTCTCCTAGATCCTACCCTCTTCATGAACTATTCTAGGGTCTTACATAATTTATGGAGAATGTAATCATACCTTAAGCTTGTTGAGATTCAGAGATATCTCTGAATTTCTTCTCCAACTCTCTTTCTCTTCTCCTTCTCTTCTCTTTCTCTCACTTTCAATTAGGGTTTCAAAAGGAGTGAAAGAGGCTAAGGGACGTTTTATTTATAGAGAAAAATCTCTCAAAATAAGTCCCGTCGAGATTAGGAAAGCATCCCCTTGAAATTAGGAAAGTTTCCTAATTACGGTTTCAGTCTGTCATCCTAGGGTCGATGCTAGGGTCGCAGGATCCGTCGACCCTAGGGTCTCAAGTCATCTGACCCTAAGACTGAAAAGTCATGGGTTGGACTCTGTTGAGGTGGGGTCGACCCTTCCTGTTTAGGCATGCGACCCTACCCTCAAATTTACTATTTTTGGGTCAATTTCATACCTGGTCTTGTGATTTTCTTTACGTACTTGGTCCACTTGGCTCGACCATGATAGGTAGACCTGGTACAAGGTGGTAAGACCGGTTAGTTTGATATGGGACGTACAACTCCCCCCTTCTTATTAAAAATTCCATCCTCGAAATTGATACATACCTTTCGAGTTGAAAAGATGAGGGTATTGCTTTCGCATAGCATTCTCTTCTTCCCATGTGATTTTCTCTATATCTCTGCTTCTCCAGATGACTTTAACATAATAGATGTCACGGTTGCGTAGTCGTTGAACCTTTCGGCTGGTGATTTTTGTTGATGCTACTTCAAATGTCAAATCATCAGTCAAATCAGGTGTAACTACTGTCAAAATGTGAATTGGATATCTGACGTACTTCTTCAATAAGAAAACATGGAATACATCATGCACACTTGACATAGATGGTGGTAGTGCTAACTGGTAAGCCACTTTTCCACGTTTGGCTAGAATCTCATATGGCCTGACATATCTCGGACTTAGTTTCCCTTTCTGTCTGAACCATTTTAAACCTCGCATAGGTGATACTTTCAAGAATACCTTATCACCTATAACGAATTCAAGGTCTCGGCGTCGAGTATCTTCATACTGTTTTTGACGATTCTGAGCCGTTCTTACTCTTTCCTTGATAATGTCGACTACTCGACATGTCTCTTCAACAAATTCTGGTCCAACAATGCTACGTTCTCCAACTTCATTCCAAAACAAAGGAGTTTGACACTTCCTACCATACAATGCTTCATAGGGTGACATCTGTATAGTAGCCTAATAGCTGTTGTTATAAACGAACTCGATCAATGGTAATTTTTCATCCCATGATCCTTTAAAATCAATTACACAGGCTCGATGCATGTCCTCTAAAATCTGAATGGTACGCTCTGACTGTTCATCTGTCTGAGGATGAAATGCAGTACTAAACTTCAATGAATGTTGTACCCATAGCCTTTTGCAATCTTTTTTAAAACTTTGAAGTAAATCATGGATCTCTGTTGGACACAATGCTTTCAGGTACACTGTGTAATCTGACAATATTATCCACATACAACTTAGCTAACCTCTCCAGTGTATACTGAGGTTGTATAGCTATAAATCGAGCCGTTTTAGTCAGGCGGTGTACAATCACCCATACCGCGTCAACTACTCGGGGAGTCAATGGTAACCCGGTGACGAAGACCATAGTGATGCAGTCCCATTTCCATGCTGGTTTCGATAACGGCTGTAACAGTCCTGCAGGCCTTTGTCGTTCAACCATCACTCTCTGACAATTTAGGCATTGAGACACGAATTTAGCTACATCTGCTTTCATTCCTCTCCACCAATATAATTTCTTTAAATCATGATACATTTTTGTACTTCCAGGATGTATCGAATAGACGGTGGTATGGGCTACCACTTCCTTCATTAGTCGGTGTCTAATGTTCAAACTTTCTATTTCAGGTACACATATTCTTCCTTTGTACTTCAGTACCTTTTCATCGTCCAAGGTGAACTCAGGGATAGTCCTACCTTTTTCAATATCCTCTTGTACCGTTCTTAGATAAGGGTCTGATTTAATAGCTATTTTCACTTCATCAATTATATCAGGTACAATCTTCAATGTGGTAAACATACTTGAAAACTGATGAATAAACCCTTGGTTGGTTGATTCACCCGGTGCATCTATCACAAACTGCTCATTACCGTAATTGAGTACTTTTTCGATAGTACACATTGCGGCAGTTGTGTTAATCTCTCCTTGAGATTTTATCATTGCTTTTCTACTCAGTGCATCAGCTACCACATTAGCTTTTCTCGGATGATACTAGATATCACAATCATAGTCTTTCAATAGTTCCAGCCATCTTCTTTGTCTCATATTCAACTCCTTCTGATTAAAGAGATAAGTAAGACTCTTATGATCTGATTTAATCTGAAATTTCTCTCCGTACAAGTAATGTCTCCATATCTTGACAGCATGTACCACTGCCGCTAATTCCAAGTCATGAGTGGGATAGTTCTTCTCCTGTGTCTTTAGTTGTCTTGAGGCATATGCAATTACTTGTTCTCCTTGCATAAGTACACAACCCAAACCCAATCCTGACGCATCAGTGTACAAAATAAATGGCTGTCCTGGTATAGGAATAGTCAAGACCGGAGCAGATATCAATCTAGCCTTCAACGTTTGAAAACTCTTCTCACATTTATCAGTCCAAACAAACTTTTCACCCTTCTTAGTCAAACTGGTGAGAGGTACGGCAATTCGGGAATAGTCTTCCACGAATCGTCGATAATACCCAGCTAGACCTAGAAAACTTCTAATTTCTACAACGCTCTTCGGTGCTTCCCACTTCATAATGGCTTCAATCTTGCTAGGGTCCACTTTAATTTCTTCAGGGGATACAACATGGCCTAGGAAAGTGACTTCATTTATCCAAAACTCACACTTTGTAAATTTGGCGTAAAGCTTCTCTTTCCGTAATCGCTGCAAGTGGCGCTTAGATTCATAATATGAGTTTTCTTGTCCTTGGGGTAGACCAATATATCATCAATGAATACAATGACCGACGTATCCAACATATCATGGAATACCCGATTCATAATTTCCATAAAAGTTGCTGGTGCGTTCGTCAATCCAAAAGACATGATAAAAAATTCATAATGTCCATATCTGGTCCTGAATGCTGTCTTGGGAATATCACCGTCCTTAATCTTCAACTGATGGTATCTTGACCGAATATCGATCTTGGAGAACAAGTCATCGATCCGAGGCAATGGATACCGATTCTTGATTGTCAACTTATTCAGTTCCTAGTAGTCTATACACAGTCGAACACTACAATCCTTTTTCTTTACGAATAATACCGGCGCTCCCCATGGTGATATGCTAGGTCTGATGTAACCCTTGTCCAGTAGTTCTTGTAACTATACTTTTAATTCCTTCAGTTCGGTAGGAGCCATTCGATAAGGTGCTTTAGATACTGGTGCGGCTCTGGGTATCAGATCTATAACAAACTCTGTAGCTCGGTCGAGTGGTAGTCCTGGTAGTCCCTCAGGAAATACATCTGGAAAGTCACGCACGACTTCAATATCCTCCATTCGTGGTGCTTCCTTGTGAGGTCGACCACTTATACTAGATACCCAACTCCTCCTTTTTCGAGGCATTTCCTAGCCTTTAATGCAGAGAGGATGAGTTTTCGTTTACGGGGAAGTTTGGTTCCCACAAAACTCAACTCCGCTCCTTCCTTGTCTTTAAATGTCAGCTTCTTTTCGGCACATAAAGGTTCGCAGAATGCCGAGCTAACCAGTCCATTCCCAAGATGACGTCAAAGTCTGCCATCTCAAGTTGAATCAAGGTTGTATCCAAAGTTTTCTCGTCAATAAGAACTGGACATGGTCCATAACCTTTTTCTAATTCTACTTCTAATCCCATCGGAGATCATACAAGCAGTTTATAGTCTAAAGATTTGAGGGGTAGGTTCAGCTTCTTCCCAAATGACACAGATATAAAAGAATGAGTAGCTCCTGAATCAAAGAGTACTCTAACGAGAATACCATTAATAGGTACGATACCTGTGATTTGTTTTAATTTAGTCTACATGCTCACACAATGTAACACAAAATGAAAGGTTCAGGTCATACCTGTGACCACATCAGGCGATGCGGCAGCATCCTCAGACGTAACAGCATAGACTCATCTTTACTGTAGTTGCTTCCTGGGCTTAGGAATTTCCCTTGAAATATGTCCCACTTGATTGCAGTTAAAACACCTATTCCTTCACTATTTTGCTTTGGTTGCGATGGGGCTGCTGAAGTAGTCTTGGCTGCAGCATTAAAGCCTTGAGTACGGAAGGGTTTGAATGTCCTTGTATTCCCTCCGTTATATGAAGTTCCAGTTGGCCTTTTAATACCCCTGTTCTGAGCAAAATAACTCTCTTTCTGGCTCGACTCTATTACTCAAGCAATTTGTACCGCTTCATTGTAAATTTTCTTTTCCAAACCCAGAACATGTTCACGAATACTTCCCCTAAGTCCCATGACGAACCTTCGGGTCTTCGTATCCTCCGCTTGCATACTAACTGGAGCAAAGAAGAACAGCTCCTCATAACGCTGTTGATATGCATCGACAGTCATCTGTCCCTGATACAAACTCAGGAACTCTTTCTCCATAGAATCTCTGAAACTTCTAAGAAAGTACTTCTCAAAGAATGCCTCCTTATATATACCCCAAGTCAGTTGGGCATGCTTTGTTGACAGATAAGTCCGTGTGGACTTCCACCAGTGGTGCGCATCGCCTTTCAGCATGAATGTTGCACACAATACTTTCTCTGTCACACCCCAATTCTGAACCAACCAGAATGGTGTGAGTAAATCGTCACTGAACCAACGGTTCACACCAGGATCTCAAATAGACCGTGTCCACTTATACAAACCATTTCACATAACCACAATCAGAATATAATAAATACAGCGGAAGTTTTTAAATAAATGAACTGAGTATTCTATTGATAAAATTAAATAAGTATCCAATTATCTAAATTCCAAACGTAGTTAAATATCTTTACATCACTTTAATAAAATAACTGAAACAAATAAAATAAAGTCAAAGGTACCGCAGAAAAGGCACTCGCATGAAGCGTCATGCTCGTCCTCTCCTACCTGTACGTCCAGAGCAGCAACACCTCCATACGCCGGGGCGTTCATATAATCGTCCACCGTGTAACCTGCATCAACATCTAAAAATAATGTATATACAAAGGGTGAGCTCACAACTTAGCTCAGTAAGACAATCAGACAGTTTCACAATATTATGCATGAGTAACAATCATTTTATGTTGTGGTCTGGTTTAAGTTTGCAATGTGCTATAGAAAGGTTCGGAGGCCGCCTCACCTCTATACACGAGTGTGTAGCATCGCACAATAGACTACACTACCACCGACCCACATGCACCCATCATGGAATAGAGATAGAGCTAAGGCATCCACTACCTCCCTTGATACTCCACCCATGCCAATACATAAGCCCCTACTGGCTAGGGCTTGCAAACTGGGCTCGCAACTAATCAATCCTATATGTCTTCACTGTAGGCTCCATCCTAGTACAGCTCACTATGGCATAGAGATAGAGCTAGAGCGTGGTGGCCGGGCTGGAGACCACAATGCCACACCTCCCCCTGATGCCCTACCCGCATCAAGCATACTAAGACAAAACAATACGCAAGTAGACCCTATCCCAACATAACTCCCTACGGCATAGAGATAGAGCTAAAGCATCGTGGCCAGGCCAGAGACCACATGTCAGAGACCACAATGCCACAACATCGTGGCCAGACCAGCGACCACATGCCAGAGACCACAGTACCACGACCTTCCCATGATGCCCTACCCGCACTAAGCATGCTAAGATAAAATACTTCAAAAAGGTGCCAGTGTGAGGAATGATCCTAGGCCCCAGGCCCTTCCCATTCTGTACACCAACGAAAACAACCACATGCCTTACAATCACATCCTATCATATGGAATATGCATGAACAATAATAATAACTGAAAATAAAAGATGACATGTGAATATGCACAACCATCACATCATATATTCAGGGTTATTATTAACAACATTTTACTGTCCTTTATTTATTAGGGTTTAGGTAAGATTCCCTTACCTGACGCTCGTTTGATAGTTTGCTCCACGTCGCAAGATCCAAACGTGCTATCACAGAGTCCTACATAATATTAAGGTTCAATTAGAATAGTTTCTTAGGGTTTACGTTGGTCGGAAACCAAAGAGGTTACAAAATACATCTCACAGAGCTAACCGGTTGCATGTACCGATCGCAGCTTTGTGGGGAAAACTGGTGACTGGTATGGTCAGCCGGTCCCCACAGACCAGCCCCCTGGGAAGTACCAGTCGCAACATACCGTTCGCACAGGGTGCAACCGGTATAGTTGACCGGTATGTCTCCGAAAGACCATACACTTGGTTTTTCGACTGCCGTCGATCATTCTCTATTGATTCCAGGGTTTCCCCTACCCATTCTAGGTCTGAAATTTTATGTTAGAGTTATCTCCAACTCATTCAAGTCTAGTTTTGATGATAATCATCCTAGAACTCGAATCTAGGGTTTGACGGCAAATTAGGGTTTAATGGCCAATTAAGGTTTAGATCAATACCTGCTTTGCATGGTATTGATCCAACCATACTAACTCTCCTAGAGTCACAATGTAAGAGGAATGATTCAAAACACTTACCGTCGACTGGCGTAAGGTGAGCGTCGTCGAACGGCAATGGCAGCACTTCCTTTTTCTTCCTAGCTCCTTCTCTTTCTCCAATCTCCTTCTCCTCTCTAGGGTTTGTGAGGATCAATGGAAGGGATCCTAGGAGGCTTAAAGGGGTTTAAATAGGCTAGAAATTAGGTTTAGGAAGCCTTTTAGGATTAGGAAAGTCCTAGGATTCAGAATTAGAAAAGTGGGACCCGCAGAGATCCAATTCCGGATCTTGGTAGTATGCTGCGTAGGCCATACCGGTCGACCGGTACCAAGACCGGTACCATCGACCGGTATGAGTAAAATGATACTTATTTGGTTGTTTGGTCCGATTTCGTACCTGATTGTCATCCGCTCATCCCGTCTGGCCCGGTGATGATCGGAAGACCTGTTACGACATGAAATGAAGGTTAGATCGGGTTCACGGAGTGCGGGTCTTATAACTCCCCCACCCTTAAAAGAAATTTCATCCCCAAAATTTGCATGTAGGTCTCACAACTCCCCCATCCTTAAAAGAAATTTTGGCCCCGAAATTTGAACGTACCTTGATCGTCGAAAAGGTTAGGGTACTCCTTTCTCATCGCGCTCTCCTCCTCCCAAGTAATTTCTTCGACATCTTGGCTTTTCCAATGCACCTTCACATAATGGATATCCTTGCTTCGAATTTGCTGTACCTTTCGGCCTGAGAGCATCACAGGTACCACTTCAAATGTTAAGTCCTCTGTCAAGTCTAGGGGGTCTGCTGTCAAGATGTGTGATGGATCCCTAACATATTTCTTCAATAATGATACATGGAACACATCATGGACACTTGACATAGATGGTAGTAGGGCCAATTGATATGCCACATTACCACGTTTGGTCAATATCTCTTATGGTCCCACATACCTGGGGCATAGCTTCCCCTTCTTACCAAACCTTTTCAGACCTCGCACCGGTGATATCTTCAGGAATACCTTGTCACCCACTGCAAACTCCAGATCTCGACGTCGGTTATCCGCATAGCGCTTCTGTCGAACTTGAGCTGTCTTCACTCTTTCCTTGATCTCAATCACTCGACAAGTTTCTTCGACGAACTCTGGTCCTACAATTCTTCTTTCTCCCACCTCATTCCATAACAGAGGTGTACGACACTTCTTCCCATAGAGTGCTTCATATGGAGCCATTTGGATTGTAGCATGGTAGCTGTTGTTATAAGCAAACTCGATAAGCGATAGCTTCTCGTCCCAAGCTCCCGTAAAATCTAGGGCACAAGCTCGGAGCATATCTTCTAAAATTTGAATAGTTCGTTCTAACTGCCCGTCCGTCTGAGGGTGAAAAGCTGTACTGAACTTCAACTTTGTTCCCATAGCTTTCTGTAATCCTTCCCAGAACTTTGATGTAAAACGGGGATCTCTATCAGATACTATACTCTCTGGGACGCCATGAAGTCTGACTATATTATCTACATATAGCTTGGCCAGCTTCTCCATGGTATACTAAGGTCTGACCACAATGAATCAAGCTGTCTTGGTGAGTTAATCGACTATAACCCAAAATGCATCCACCGACCTTGGTGTCAAGGGTAGGCCAGTGACGAAATCCATTGTGATACAATCCCACTTCCAAGCAGATTTTGGTAATGGCTGCAGTAAACCTGTGGGTCTCTACCTTTCCGCTTTAACTTGCTGGCAATTCAGACATTGGAATATGAAACGAGCTATATCTGCTTTCGTACCCCTCCACCAATATAATCTCCTTAAATCATGGTACATTTTGGTGCTTCCTGGATGTACCGAGTATGGAGTGTAATGAGCTTCTATCATAACTCGATCTCTGATATTTAAGTTCTTACTCTCAGGTATACATAATCGTCCACGATACCTGAGTACCTTGTCTGAATCCAAGGTAAAGCTAGGATTGCTGTTACCCTTCTCTAGGTCTTCTTGTACAATCTTGAGGTGTGGATCTTGTAGGATTGCTACTTTGACCTCATCTATGAGATCCGAGAGATCTTCAAGGCTGCGAACATCAATGTGAACTTATGAATTAAGCCATGTTCCACTGGATCTCTTGCAGTCTCTATTATATACTCTTCGTCATTCTCTGTTGAGCTCGAGGCTATAGCACATAATGCAGCATTTGTACTTGGTCCCGCCTCAGGATTCAGTGTCCACTTCCTGCTTAAGGCGTCAGCCACAACATTTGCCTTACCCGGATGGTACTGGATGTCACAATCATAATCTTTTAATAACTCCAGCCATCTCCTTTGTCTCATATTCAGGTCCTTCTGAGTGAAAAAATAGGTTAAGTTCTTGTTATCTGACTTAATCTGGAACTTTTCACCGTAGAGGTAGTGTCTCCAATTCTTGATTGCATGTATTACCGCTGCTAACTCCAAGTCATGTGTAGGATAATTCTTCTCATGCTCTTTTAACTGTCTTGATGCGTAGGCAATCACCTGTTCTCCTTGCATCAGTACACATCCAAGACCCAACCCTGAGGCGTCCGTATATAAGGTAAACGGTAAGCTTGGTGTTGGGATGGTCAAGATAGGTGCAGAGACTAGTCTTGACTTCAAAGTCTGAAAGCATTTCTCGCACTCATTTGACCATATAAATTTCTCTCCCTTCTTGGTTAGTCTGGTAAGTGGAACGACAATCCTTGAGTAGTCTTCCACGAATCTTCTATAGTAACCAGCCAATCCAAGGAAACTACGAATCTAAGCAACTGATTTTGGTGCTTCCCATCCTATTATAGCAGTTATCTTACTTGGATCTACCTTGATACTGTCTTCAGATACTACGTGGCCCAAGAAAGCCACCTCCTTCAGCCAAAATTCACACTTCTTGAACTTGGCATAAAGCTTCTCCCTTCTCAGCCGTTGTAGGACTGCTCTCAAATGTGTTGTATGAGCCTCCCTGTCCTTTGAGTAGACCAATATGTAATATGATGACCAAAGTGTCCAACATGTCATGAAACACTCGGTTCATCAGTTCAATGAACGATGCTGGAGCATTAGTCAACCCGAACGACATAATTAAAATTTTTCGGCCTGAAAGCAGTCTTTGGAATAACTTCGGCCTTGATCTTCAGTTGGTGATACCCTGATCTGAGATCAATCTTCGAGAAAATCTTTGCACCCTGTAATTGATCGAACAGATCATCGATCCTAGGCAAAGGATATCGATTCTTGATGGTTAACTTGTTCAGCTCTCGGTAGTCGATACATAGCCGTACGCTACCGTCCTTCTTCTTGACGAACAATACAGGTGCTCCCCATGGCGTTATGCTTGGTCGTATGAAACCCTTATCTAGTGGTTCTTGTAGTTGGGTCTTCAACTCCTTTAATTCTGTAGGGGCCATCCTGTACGGTGCTTTAGACACTGGCGCCGATCCTGGCATCAGGTCTATCACGAACTCTGTAGCCCTGTCTAGAGGTAGACCTGGGAGATCTTCTGGAAATACATCTAGAAACTCTCGCACCACATCTAGATCTTCCATCTTTGGCACCTCAGCAGTGATGTCGACTACAGACACTAAATACCCCACTCCTCCCTTTTCTAAGCATCTCTTAGCTTTTAGGGCGGAGAGGATCAGCTTCCGCTTCATAGGTAACTTGGTCCCGGTGAAGCTAAACTCTTTTCCTTTCTCGTCTTTAAGCACAAGCTTCTTTTCACCACATAATAAACTGGCTGAATGCTGGCCTAACCAATCCATTCCCAAGATGACGTCAAAGTCTGCCATCTCGAGTTGAACCAGATTAGCTTCTAGATCTCAGCCGTCAATGCTATCTGTACATGGTCCAAAATATTTGTTCAACGCCACTTCGACTCCTAGCGGAGAGCGAACTATCAAGCTTGGGTATAAATGCTTGATCGATAATTCCATTCGCTTCCTAAAAGAAACAGAAGCGAAGGAGTGTGTGGCTCCAGAGTCAAAGAGTACTCTGGCAGGTATACCAACTACATTTACAGCTCCTGACATTTAATTATCCCTTAGTTCTACATGCTCACACACAATAAAGTTGTAAGTTAAATATTAAGGGGTAAAATCATACCAGTGACCACATCAGGTGATGCGGCTGCCTCTTCAGTAGTTACTGCAAATACCTTTCCTTGTTGTGGAAGTGTTTTCCTAGGTAGAGTGCAGTTTCTTGCAACATGACCCAACTGCTGGCATTTATAGCATTTGATATTTGGATTTTGTCCAGCGAACTGCGGCATAGGTGGTGCAGTATTGTTCGCAGGAACTGTAGTGGACTGAGCCCTGTATGGGTGGAATGGTCTATTATTACCGCCACTTGAAGTCTCAATAGCCGGTCTCTTTAGTCCCCTATTCTGAGCAAAGAAGCTGTCCTTCTGACTTGATTCTATCACTCTCTCAACCTGTACAGCCTCATTATAAACCTTCTTTTCCAGACCCAAGATGTGCTCTCTAATGCTTCCATGCAGTCCCATGGTGAACCTACGTGTCTTGATTTCTTCTTCTTGCATGCTTGCCGGTGCAAAGAAAAATAGCTCTTTGTACCTTTGCTGGTAAGCATCCACAGTCGACTGAGACTGCCGTAGGTTGAGGAATTCTTTCTCCATCTGATCCCTGAAACTCTTCAGGTAATATTTATTGAAGAAGGCTCCCTTAAACACTGCCCAGTCAATATGCGTATGCTTGGTCTCCTGATATGCTCGTGTAAAATTCCACCAAGCATTCGCCTCCTCCTTTAACATATGCGTGGCGAACAGTACCTTTTCATCCTTAGAACACGTCATCAGACGGAAGTTTTTCTCCATTTCTACCACCCACTGTGCTGGCCACAATGGTTTCCCTGTCTTACTTGTGAATATAGGAGGCTTCAACTTTAAGAATCTATCCACCGCCCGACTCAGATCGTGCTGCCCCTGTGTATTCATTCCGTACCATAGTGGTGGATACGGGTAGGCTCCCTGATAAGCAGATGACGATGGAAACTGATGCGGTGGTTGTAAATTATGTCCTTGGCCCATCGGCCCTGGACTAGCATCCATCGGCAGAGTAGTATTATTTCTTTCAGACTCAGGCGTACCTTCAGTGGGAACATAACCCGGTGGCCTGAACATCTTCAACATCTCGCTCAAGAATGCTTTCTGCTGAGCTTCCATTTGATATACAAGATTAGTCACTATTGTCTCAAAGTTCGTGTGAGGAGGGCCGGGCAAATTTATCGGTGCCCTAGGAACCTGCCCTTCTTCAACTGCCGAATTTGGCTCTTCTACATAGCCGGTTTCCACATTTTCCTCTGCCTGACGCACCCTGGAGTGGTGACGCTTTCTAGCACCCCTACGACCGTTTCCACCTACCATCTCAGATTAGTCTTGTCTGGATCTGAGAAGAAGACATAACACATGAGATACAGTCGAATAATCATAATAGTGTTAGTCTTTAGCAATTGCAAGGGGGATAATCGAGATGGAAATTTAATAATAAAACTTTTTCCAAAGAACAAAGTTTTCTGAACCTTTTTTTTTTTTTCTAACCGGTCGCGACATATCGTTCGCGACACTGTAGAGGGTTGGGCGACCGGTATGTCAACCGGTCAGAATTTTTATTCTAACCGAGACATAGCGGTTGTGACCCTCTAGGGGTACCAGTCGACCAGTATGGGTCAAACCGTCGACCGGTATGTCCATATTGGTCCTTAAAGTTGTGAAAAGTGAGAAAATTTCTCACTTTTCTCTTCTCCTTCTCTCCGGTGGCAATTTCTCTCTGGCTCCTGAGTTGCTACAGTCCGATCGGTGATCCTAGAAGTCATTTTCTTCCGATCAAGACTCAGTACATCGCCTAAGTCTCCTCTCTTCATATCCAAATTTTACAAAGTTCCCATATCGTTTTTAGTTAAAATTCTAGGTTTTTCTTCGATTGGAAGATTCTAACCATAGGAACTCCTTCCCTCCGGCTTAAAAAGGGTTTAGGGACCCCTAAGAGCAAAAGCCCTCAACTAATTTGAGGTTCCACCGAACGGTTTTTTGGAAAAATCAAATTTTTCTAGTTTTGACCTAGGTTTTGTAAAAAAAATCGATTTTTTCTTAAATTTCTAAATTTCTTGTTGTTTATTCTATGTTTGGCTTCCATGAAGTTTTTGGGGTTACGTAAGTCCTCCTCCCCATTTTTTGGGTGAGTTCGAGACTTTTTCTTGATTTACTGTCGTTATGCTGTCGAAATTTTGATAATTTCTAACCAGTTTTTTCTTGTTTTTCCTTGTTTTGCAGCTCTAATGGCTCCACGCAGAGGTGCTGGCAAGTGCTCCTATGGTCTAGGCATGCACCTTCCCCACCCTCCTGTACCACAGCTTGATGAGCGGTGGTTCCGTTCTAAGGCGGCACAAGCCCGCTTCCCTTGGTTTGATAGGAAGAACATTGAGTCTGGGCGGTGTGTAAATTTGGAGCAGTTGCAGCGGTTCGATGTGGAAGTCTCTTTTGGCAGACTGGGTTGGTTGCCGGTCATCACATATACTACAACTACCCGTCCCAACCTCGTTAAACACTTTTATGCCAACTTGGAGATAGATGGGGACGTCGATGACTTCGATCAGTGTCGAGCGCTCCGCATTACCAGTTACGTCAAAGGTGTTCCCATATCCTTCGACACCCATCAGCTTGTTGATCTTCTAGGGATTCCCAATGATGGGGATTTGTTCTACTGTGCCCTTAAGATGAAGGGCTTTCTCACTGACGATCTACGCCAGGAGATCTCAAAGCAACTTCTCAATCCTGGGGCGCCCATGAAGGCTGCTAGTCTGAAGCCCCTGGCTCGAGTTTATAGCCGCATCATCCAGCACAACATTGTGCCCCAGAGCGGCCACTATAGTGAGTTATCTCAGCTCACTCAGTACCTGACTTACTGCGTTTGCACTGGGGAGCAGGTTTTCCTTCCCTATATCATCATCAGGACCATGCATCAGGCTACACTACCCAGTTAGTCCAATAACCTTCCCTATGGCTGGCTCATCACCACTCTTCTACAGTGGCTACGAGTGAACATGAGGGGTGAGATTGCTGTGGAGGACACTATGACTTCTGACATCGACTGGGATGCCATCCTGTGGATGCAATGGATAATCTTCCGCTCAGCGATGAGGATTTGGAGGCTCGTCCTCGCCCACTCAGGAGGGTAGTAGCCGCGGCAGCGGTAGCAGCCGCGGCAGCAGTAGTAGCAGCCAATACTGCTCATGCAGCAGAGGTAGCGGGTGATGACGAGGGTGGCGATGATCATATGGAGGATGTTCCAGCACCAGCACCACAGCCCACCTATACAGCGGGACCATCTCAGCCGCCTCCCGACACCGTGATGGGTATGTTCACGGATCTCAGGGATGCTCAGCGTGAGATGAGCCGTGACTTGGGGCACTTGGCTCGCAGCCTCCGAGTCACTCAGAATCAGGTGCACTGGCTGAGGATCGCTTATGAGCGGGATTATGATATAGCGGACCCTATTCCTTGTAGGCCCCCTACCCCATGATTGTCGTCTTATTTTCTCTCTCTTGACAGTTTATATTATAGGGTAACTGTCCGGTTTGTGGACCGTACCCTGTAGCACTATTAACTTATCACTCTTTTAACATTTTAATAGAAATTTTATGGTTTTTCCTATCTAGAGCATGTGAATTTTTTTAATTCCATAATTAATATAGTATATTATGCTCTTTCATATTTAGTCTCAGGCATCAAACAATGCTTAAGGTGTGCTCTTATTAAAGCTTTTAATTTTTTCTATCTCAGTTCATCGACTTAGTTAAGTGCAATATGATTTTTTGGACAGAGCCCGAGGACTCTGATACCAAGTTGTCACACCCCAATTCTGAACCAACCAGAATTGTGAGTGAACCGTCACTGAACCAACGGTTCACACCAGGATCTCAAATAGACCGTGTCCACTCATACAAACCATTGCACATAACCACAATCAGAATATATTAAATACAACAGAAGTCTTTAAATAAATGAACTGAGTATTCTATTGATAAAATTAAATAAGTATCCAATTATCTAAATTCCAAACGTAATTAAATATCTTTACATCACTTTAATAAAATAACTGAAACAAATAAAATAAAGTCAAAGGTACACGCAGAAAGGGCACTCGCATGAAGCTTTATGCTCGTCCTCTCCTGCCTGTACGTCCAGAGCAGCAACACCTCCATACGTCGGGGCGCTCATATAATCGTCCACCGTGTAACCTGCATCAACATCTAAAAAAAATGTATATACAAAGGGTGAGCTCACAACTTAGCTCAGTAAGACAATCAGACAGTTTCACAATATTATGCATGAGTAACAATCATTTTATGTTGTGGTCTGTTTTAAGTTTGCAATGTGCTATAGAAAGGTTCGGAGGCCGCCTCACCTCTATACACGAGTATGTAGCATCGCACAGTAGACCACACTACCACCGACCTACATGAACCCATCATGGAATAGAGATAGAGCTAAGGCATCCACTACCTCCCCTGATACTCCACCCATACCAATACATAAGCCCCTACTGGCTAGGGCTTGCAAACTGGGCTCGCAACTAACCAATCCTATATGTCATCACTGTAGGCTCCATCCAAGTACAACTCACTACGGTATAGAGATAGAGCTAGAGCGTGGTGGCCTGGCTGGAGACCACAATGTCACACCTCCCCCTGATGTCCTACCCGCATCAAGTATACTAAGACAGAACAATATGCAAGTAAATCCTATCCCAACATAACTCCCTACGGCATAGAGATAGAGATAAAGCATCGTGGCCAGGCCAGAGACCACATGTCAGAGACCACAGTGCCACAACATCATGGTCAGGCCAACGACCACATGCCAGAGACCACAGTACCACGACCTTCCCCTGATGCCCTACCCGCACCAAGCATGCTAAGATAGAATACTACAAAAAGGTGTCAGTGTGAGGAATGATCCTAGGCCCCAGGCCCTTCCCATTCATACTCCAACGAAAACAACCACATGCCTAACAATCACATCCTATCATATGGAATATGCAAGAACAATAATAATAACTGGAAATAAAAGATGACATATGAATATGCACAACCATCACATCATATATTCAGGGTTATTATTAACAACGTTTTACTGTCCTTTATTTATTAGGATTTAGGTCAGATTCCCTTACCTGACACTTGTCTGATAGCTTGCTCCACGTCGCAAGATCCAAAAGTGCTATCACAGAGTCCTACATAATATTTGGGTTCAATTAAAATAGTTTTTTAGGGTTTACGTTGGTCGAAAACCAACGAGGTTACAAAATACATCTCACAGAGCTGACCGGTTGCATGTACCGGTTGCAGCTCTGTGGGGAAAATTGGTGACCGGTATGGTCAGCCGGTCCCCACAGACCAGTCCCCCGGGAAGTACCGGTTGCAACATACTGGTCGTGTCACACCCCAATTTTGGACTAACCAGAATGGTGTGATGAACCGCTAATAAACCAACGGTTCAACCAGGATCTCAAATATGCTATCCCCGCGTTATCTAAACTTACACACATCCGTAATCATAATCAGAGTAAATACACAATAGCGGAAGTCTTATAATAAAATGAACTGAGAATCTACGGTGATATTAATAATTTAATAGCAAATTATTCTGTTTCAACTGAGACATAAATATTTAAATACCAAATACATGTCTTAATAAATCCAAATAAAGAAACCTATAAAATATCTAATCAAATACACACGAGTTGCACTCGCAAGAGGAGTCGTGTGTATCCACTTCAGCTCCAGCTTCTATTGCTGCCACATTCCCGTACGCAGACGCATTCATATAATCTTCAACAGTATAACCTGCATCATCAACTAAAAATATTCGATGTCGAGGGGAGAGCACACATCACGGCTCAGTGAGTAGTCAAAACAATGCAACAATACATATGCATGCAATCAATTTATATCTTTGGTCCGGTTTAAAGTTTGCAGTATGCAATAGAAAGGTTTAGGTAGCCAAAGGTCGCGTTTATTGACCCCGCCTCTATACACAAGTGTGTGACGTCACCCGAAGATCACGTTTATCGTCGACTCACATGCACCCAACCATGAATAGTATATAACAAAGGTTAACGTTTATTGCTATATATTGCCATACCAACACGTAAGCCCCTGTTAGCGAGGGCTGCAAACTAGGTTCGCAACTAACCAATCCTAATGCCAAAAAGTACATCCAAGGCCTCACCCCAGCATCCCTCAAAATGTCCATAGAGATAGAGCTAAGGCCCCCCAGTAGAGTCAGAGACTACAAGGACCGAGACCACCTCCCCTGATACCCTACGACATAATAGTTCTGCTAAAGTAATGGCGATACAACGATGCTAATGCACAAGACTTGAGTTAGAGATAGAGCTAAAGTGCTGAGACCCGCCAAAGGTTAACGTTTATTGACGTTCTCATCACACCTCCCCTGATACTCGCTCGCATCAAGTACATCAACCACACACATACAAGCACATGCCTATTCCTATCATCATCATCATCATCCTGTTATAAACAATAAAGAAAATATGCATGAACAAGTAATAGAAATATTGGATGGCATGCTGTATGCACATAACAAACATATTCGCATAGAGTCAAGCATGTCATAGGACTCAAGAAAATAGAAAACAGTTTTGTTATTAACCAATTAGTTTGGAGTTCCGGTTCCTCACCTTAGCTTGCTAATAGATACTTTCCAAGCTTTAGAATCACCTTTATATTGTTATTATATTGCTAGAAGACCTAACAAAGTCGATAGAATTTAATTAGAATTAATTCTAGATTTAAAAACCATTCTGTTAACTGAGGGTCGGAGGTAGGGTCGGAGTCCTGATCGACCCTGGGTGCGACCCTCCCTTAACTCTGAACTTCCTGAACACTGAGGGTCGATGGTCAGTATCACCTAGGGTCGGATGGTCATCGATCCTCGGTGCGACCCTCGGTGCACTTTGGTCCAGTTCCCTCTTTTAGTCCATTCTTCGTGCTTGGGATCCTATGGCTTGCTCCTACATTCCATTCTACATTCTTTCCATGGTCTGAAACCATGTGTAACCCACCTAGATAGCTTTCATGCATTCTCCTATGGTTTTCCATGAAAACCTAACCATAGATTGATGGTTTGGGTTTCTCCGAGATCACACTCCCATCAATAGCTAACCTAAGGTCTGTAGAAACTCATGGAATAGTATCCATACCTGAGAAGAACACTCCTTCTCTGCAAATCTTCTCTTTTGGCTAAATTCTCTTCCTTGTTTCTCTTCTTCTTCTTTTCCTTCTCTTCTCTTTCTCTCAATTCAATTAGGGTTGTGAAAGGAGTGAAAGTGGCTTAGGGACGTCCTATAAATAGAGTAGGAACATCCTAAAATAAGTCCCTTTGAGATTAGGAAAGAATCCCAATAAAAAATTAGGAAATTTCCTAATTCTATTTCCTACGGTAATCGAGGGTCGATGATCCCGTCGACCTTATGGTTCTAAGCTGTCTGACCCTCCCTTCAAAACTGAGGGTCTGACTTTCTGCTTTGGGAGATCCGACCCTGCTTAGCTGGGTATGTGACCCTCCCTTCAAATTAAGTATTTTTGGGTCGATTTGATACCTGGGATCTCGACTTCCTTCACGCCCTTGGTCCATTTGACTCGACCATGACGGGTAAACCAGGTTCAAGGTGGTAAGAACGGGTTAAATTGACACGGGTCTTTCAACTCCCCCCAACTTATAAAAATTTTGTCCTCGAAATTGTACGTACCTTCTGAATCAAATAAGTGAGGGTATTTCTTTCGCATAGCATTCTCTTCTTCCCATGTAACTTCTTCCATGTCTCTACTTTTTCATGTGACCTTAACATAGTAGATATCTCTGTTGCGTAGACGTTGAACCTTTCGACTAGTGATTTCTGTTGGTGTTACTTCAAATGTCAAATCATCAGTCAATTTCGGCAAATCCACTGTCAAAACATGCGTTGGGTCTTTGACATACTTCTTCAATAGGGAAATGTAAAATACGTCATGCACACTTGACATAGATGGTGGTAGTGCTAACTGATAAGCCACTTTTTCATGCTTAGCTAGAACTTCATACGGCCCGACATATCTTGGACTTAGTTTCCCTTTTCTGTCCGAACCTTTTCAATCCTCGCATAGGTGATACCTTCAAAAATACTTTATCACCTACAGCGAACTCCAGATCTCTGCATCGAGTATCTGCATATTGCTTCTGACGGTTCTGAGCCGTTCCCACTCTTTCCTTGATAATGTCGACCACTCGACAAGTCTCTTCAACAAATTCCGGTCCAACAATACTACGTTCTCCAACTTCATTCCAAAACAAAGGAGTTCGACACTTCCTGCCATACAGTGCTTCATAAGGTGACATCTGTATAGTAGCCTGATAGCTATTGTTATAAGCGAACTCGATCAATGGTAACTTTTCATCCCATGATCCTTTGAAATCAATTACACATGCTCGTAGCATATCTTCTAGAATCTGAATTGGACGCTCTGACTGTCCGTCTGTCTATGGGTGGAATGCGGTACTGAACTTCAGCATTGTACCCATAGCCTTTTGCAATCCCTCCCAAAACTTGGAAGTAAATCGTGGATCTCTATCAGACACAATGCTTTCTGGTACACCATGTAATCGAACAATATTATCCACATACAGCTTCGCTAACCTTCCAGTGTATACTGAGGTCGTATAGGTATGAAACGAGCTGTTTTAGTCAGACGGTCCACAATCACCCAAACTGCGTCAACTACTCGAGGAGTCAATGATAGCCCTGTGATGAAGTCCATAGTAATGCAGTCCCATTTCCATGCTGGTTCCGATAATGGCTGTAACAGTCCCGCTGGTCTTTGTCGTTCAGCCTTTACTTTCTGACAATTTAGGCATTGGGACACGAACTTAGCTACATCTGCTTTCATTCCCTCCACTAATATAGTTTCTTTAGGTCATGATACATTTTTGTACTTTCAGGATGTATCGAATAGATGGTGGTGTGGGCTTCCTTCATCAGTCGGTGTCTAATGTCTATACTTTCTGTTTCAGGTACACATATTCTTCCTTTGTATTTCAGTACTTTCTCGTCATCCAAGGTGAACGCAGGGTTAGTCCTACCTTTCTCGATATCTTCTTGTACTGTTCTCAAATAAGGATCTGATTTGATAGCTATCTTCACTTCATCCATTATATCCAGTATAATCTTCAATGCAGCGAACATATTTGAAAACCGATGAATGAACCCTTGGTTGGCTGACTCATCCGTTGTATCTATCACATACTGCTCATTGCCGTGATTGAATACCCTTCTGGTAGTACACATTGCTGCAGTCGTGCTAACTTCTCCTTGCGATTTTATCATTGCCTTTCTACTTAATGCATCCGCTACTACGTTCGCTTTTCCCGGATGATACTGGATATCACAATCATAGTCTTTCAATAGTTCCAGCCATCTTCTTTGTTTCATATTCAACTCCTTCTGATTAAATAGATAAGTAAGACTTTTATGGTCCGACTTAATCTAGAATTTCTCCCCGTATAGGTAATGTCTCCATATCTTGACAGCATGTACTACTGCCGCTAACTCCAAATCATGAGTGGGGTAATTTTTCTCATGTACCTTCAACTGTCTCGAGGCATACACAATTACTTGCTCTCCTTGCATAAGCACACATCCTAATCCCAATCCCGACGCATCAGTGTATAGAGTAAATGTCTGTCCTGGAACGGGAATAGTCAAAATTAGAACGGATATCAATCTGGTCTTCAGCATTTGGAAACTCTTTTCACATTTATCGGTCCACACGAACTTTTCACCTTTCTTAGTCAAACTGGTGAGAGGTACGGCAATCCGTGAATAGTCTTCTACGAATCTCCGATAATAACCAGCTAGACCCAGAAAACTTCTAATTTCTGAAACGCTCTTTGGTGCTTCCCACTTTACAATAGCCTCGATCTTGCTGGGGTCCACTTTGATTCCTTCAGCGGATACTACATGGCCTAAGAAGGCGACTTCACTTAGCCAAAACGCATACTTTAAAAATTTGGCATATAGCTTCTCTTTCCTTAAACGTTGTAGGGCAGCATTTAGGTTCTTGATATGAGTTTCTTCGTCCTTGGAGTATACCAATATATCATCAATAAATACTATAACCGACGTATCCAACATGTCGTGGAAAACCCGGTTCATTAGTTCCATAAAAGTTGCTGGTGCGTTCGTTAATCCAAAAGACATGACCAAGAACTCATAATGTCCGTATCTGGTCCTGAAAGCTGTTTTTAGGAATATCACCCTCTTTAATATTCAATTGATGGTAACCCGATCGAAGATCGATCTTAGAAAATACCTTTGCTCCTTGCAACTGATCGAACAAGTCGTCGATCCTTGGTAGTGGGTATCGATTCTTGATTGTCATTTTATTCAACTCCCGATAGTCGATGCATAATCGAACGCTACCATCCTTCTTCTTTACGAACAACACCGATGCTCCCCATGGTGATATATTGGGTCGAATATAACCCTTGTCCAGTAGTTCTTGTAGTTGCACCTTCAGTTCCTTCAGTTCCGTAGGAGCCATTCTATAAGGTGCTTTTGATACGGGTGCGGCTCCAGATACAAGGTCTATCACAAACTCTGTGGCTCGGTCGGGTGGTAAACCTGGTAGTTCCTCCGAAAATACATCGGGATAGTCCCGCACGACTTCAATATCTCCCATTTGTGGTGCTTCCTTGGTTAGGTCGACCACTGATACTAGATACCTGACTGCCCCTTTCTCAAGGCATCTCTTAGCCTTTAGTGCTGAGAGTATGAGCTTGCGTCTACGGGGAAGTTTGGTTCCCGTAAAACTGAATTCTGCTCCTGCTTGGTCTTTAAATGTTAGCTTCTTTTCAGCGCATAGTAGGTTCACCGAATGCCGAGCTAACCAGTCCATTCCCAAGATGACGTCAAAGTCTGTCATCTCAAGTTGTATCAAGGTTGCATCTAAGGTTTTCTCACCAATGCGGACTGGACATGGTTCATATCCTTTTTCTAAGACCACTTCTAACCCCATCGGTGACCGTACAAGTAATTTGTAATCTAATGTTTTGATGGGTAAGTTTATCTTCTTTCCGAATGACACAGATATAAATGAATGAGTAGCTCCTGAATCAAAGAGTACTCTGGCGGGTGCGCCATTTATAGGTACGATACCTGTGACTTATTTTACTTAGTCTACATGCTCATACAATGTAATTACAACTTTAAAAAGTTTCAGTCATACCTGTGACCACATCAGGTGATGCGGCCGCATCCTCGGACGTAACAGCATATACCCGTCCCTGATGGAATTGCTTCTTGGGCTTAGGGCACTCCCTTGCCATATGTCCCGGTTGATTGCAGTTAAAACACTTCGGGCTTTCAGAATTTGGCTTTTGCTGAGGTTGAGCTGCTGGAATAGTCTTGGTTGCAGCAGTAAAATTCTGAGGACTGAAAGGCTTATATGTCTTGTTATTGCCTCCATTGTAAGAATTTCCGGCTGGCCTTTTGATGCCTCTATTCTGAGTAAAATAACTCTCCTTCTGGCTCGATTCAATAACTCGAGCAATCTGGACAGTTTCATTATAAATTTTCTTTTCTAAGCCCAGAACATGTTCACTGATGTTTCCTCTCAGTCCCGTGACGAACCTACGGGTTTTGGTGTTTTCTTCTTGCATGCTAATTGGTGCAAAGAAAAACAGCTCCTCGTAGCGCTGTTGATATGCATCCACTGACATCTGCCCCTGATATAGACTCAGGAACTCTTTTTCCATAGAATCTTTGAAGCTCCGTGGAAAATATTTCTCAAAGAAGGCTTCTTTATATATAACCCAAGTTAGTAGGGCGTGCTTGGTCAGTAGATATGCCTTCGTGGATTTCCACCAATGATGTGCGTCTCCCTTGAGCATGAAGGTGGCACATAATACTTTCTCTTCCTCTATGATAGTCATCATGAGGAAATTTCTCTCCATCTCGTCTATCCAGTGTGCTGGACACAACGGATCAGACGGTTTGCCGTTGAATTCCTTGGGTTTCATCTTCAAGAATCTCTCCACTGGTCGAGAGTGGTCCAACTGATTTTGGAGGTTTGCCCCAAACATATGGGGTGGATACTGGTAATTTCCCTGAGCTGCTTCCGGAACCTGCACTGGAATCTGTACAGCAGGTTGTTGAGGTGTCTGAGGTGCTAGGTGGTTACCCACCGGTGCTGCACTGGCTTGTCCTGTGTGCATGGGTGCAGCCTGAGTGGCTTGAAACATAATACCCATCGCAACTTGCATCTGAGCTTGTGCGTATTGCATCTGCTGCAGCTGTTGTGCCAGATTCATCACCACGGTTGTTAGCTCTGGTGGTGGAGGTGGCAAATTTGTAGGGTTTGCCTGTTCTGGATTACCCGATGCATAATTATTTTTCTGACTAGTCTCCTCCACGGGTGGTGGTGGTGGAACTGCATTCTGGGTCTGTCGAGTTACTCTACGTCCAGACATAATTTCTTTCTGTGATTGGTGGTGCCTGAAAATTATCCAAAATAGGTTAGAAGTCATTTATATTTCATGTAGGCACGCTAAGCGATAATCAATTCCAATTCTAGTTCATTTTATAAAAAAAATACTGTCTTTTCCATGCAGGGTCGATGGTGAGGGTCGATGGTATGTCCGACCCTTGGTATCCGACCCTGGGAATGACCTGTTCTTCCCGAGAGCTGAGGGTCGATGCGAGGGTCGATGGGTATCCGACCCTTAGTTCCGACCCTTAGTTTTCTGTCAGATTCCCGAGAGCCGATGGTCGATGGGAGGGTCGATTGTTTTAGTCGAATTGTCCGACCCTCGGACTAAAAATCAGATTTTTAAGATCCGATTTTGAGTCATTTCCTATTATTTCTCTTCCGTTTCGACTCGTCTCTCCTCTCTGAGTTGCTACAGTGCTACTCCACTGTTTTTGGTCGGTTTGACTCCGGGTTTCGACGTCCACGTCATCCATACAGGTATATTCTCTAATTTTTACCTGTTTTTAGGTTTCCATTTCTAGGTTTTTGCCCATTTAACTTGTATTTTTCAAATTAAACTTTTTCCAACCGTAAAAATTTGATTTTTATTGGGGGCTTTTGTTATTGGTGTCTCGAGGAACGAAAGCCCTAAAAAATTTCTGAGTTTCATCGGTTGGTTATCGAGAAACTTGAATTTTTCCCTTTTTGCCCTAATTTGTCGACATTTTTTATTTTTCTTGAATTTCTTCAAATTGGACATCGTCAGTTAAAATTTCCTACTGCATGTGGGTTGTAGGGTATGTTTAAACCTATGTAAGTTCTCATGCCCACTTGTATGGTGAGAAATGGGGCTTTATGGTCAACTTACATCGTTATTAAATCAAATTTCAGATTTTTATCCTATTAACTCCTTATTTTCCTTCTCTTTCTTAATTTGCAGATACCATGGCTCGTACCGAGGTACCCAGAGTGCATGATCCACTCCGCTTCCGTTCTAATGAAGCCGAGGCACAGTATGCCGACTATGCCCGTAAGAAAGTGGAAGGTGGTCATATGGTGAACTTGGCTGAGCTAGCCTTGTTCAACGTAGAGAGAGCATTTGGTGATATGGGGTGGCTCCCTGTCATCACCTACGACGCGTGCACATGTCCGGATTTGGTACGCTAGTTCTATTGTAATCTCCAGGTGGTGGGGAATTACAATGACGTTGAGCATGGTCAGGAGTTGCGCATCACCAGTTACGTTAAAGGGGTGCACATTTCATTTGACTATCGGCAACTGGCCGATCTGTTGGGCATTCCTTATGATGGCCCCATGGTGTACTGTGCGCCTGGAGAGCCACAGTTTGTTTCTATGGAGATGAGGGCCGAGATCGACAACCAGCTGTTACGACCTGATCGCTGGCAGATGAGAGCCTGTTACTTGCGTCCAGCTCCACGGGTCTTCTGTAAGATTATCCAGCATAATCTGATCCCACAGAGTGGGCACTATGAGAGGGTTTCTCAGCTGACTCAATTTTTGATATACAGTATCTGCACCAGACAGCCTGTCTGCCTTCCTTACATCATCATGCGGACCATGATTAGTGCTACATTGTCCGGTCATAGGGGTAATCTACCCTATGGACGCATGATTACAGTTCTACTGACCTGTCTGGGGGTTGACCTGGTAGATGAGAAGATCCAGGAGAAGACCTTCTCGTCGCCTCTAGATTGGGAGGAAATCTGCAAGATGGGTATTCGGGATGCCCAAGTTAGTGATGAGGAGAGGAACGCGATGGTGCGCCCTCACACTAGTATCGAGATGGCTGATGCTGAGGCTGCTGCTGCCGCTGCTAGAGCTCATGTGGATCCCGTTGACGATGATGATCGTATGTATATGGATGTCGACTCGATACCACCGCCTTCCCCTACACATGTGGCTAGAGTTGGCACTTCTTCTGCGGTGGCTCCTGCACCTAAGGCTGGTCCTTCGCATGCGGCTGGTCCTTTACTCCCACCTTCTGACATGATGGAGATGCTGCAGGAGATCAGGGAGGCTCAGCGCAGATCTGATCTGAAGATAAAGAAGTTGCTAGACGCTCAGCGTGTGAGAGTGGATGAGCTGTTAGCCGCCCAGCGCATATCAGACACACAGATGGGAGAGCTTATAGAGGTACAACGTGTGACTGATCGGAGGGTAGCCGATCTCACAGCTAGTCTACAGACGACCCAGACTCAGATAGCCTGGTTGACTAGAGTCTATGCTGATGACTATGACCGAGATCGTGAGGCCCCGCTTCTTCCTTCGCCTCCAGCTTCTTGATTGTACCTTATTTTCTTGTACTATAGAGTAACTGTCCAGGTTGTGGACTGTACTCTGCTTTAGTTATGTATATACATTTTGTTTCTCTCACTTATTGTATGTAACTTGTTTCCCCTTTTATAGATGCATTATTCTCTTTTTAAATTTGATCTCAATCATCACTTGTGCTTACAGTGTGTTTATATTACTGTTTTTACTTTTATCCTATCTCAGTTCACAATTATCTTGAATGTATGTTAGTTCAGCGGGCAAGGCCTGAGACGCTCTGATACCAAGTTGTCACACCCCAATTTTGGACTAACCAGAATGGTGTGATGAACCGCTAATAAACCAACTGTTCAACCAGGATCTCAAATAGGTTATCCCCACGTTATCTAAACTTACACACATCCGTAATCATAATCAGAGAAAACACACAATAGCGGAAGTCTTATAATAAAATGAACTGAGAATCTACGGTGATATTAATAATTTAATAGCAAATTATTCTGTTTCAACTGAGACATAAATATTTAAATACCAAATACATGTCTTAATAAATCTAAATAAAGAAACCTATAAAATATCTAATCAAATACACACGAGTTGCACTCGCAAGTGGAGTCGTGTGTATCCACTTCAGCTCCAGCTTCCATTGCTACCACGTTCCCGTACGCAGACGCATTCATATAATTTTCAATGGTATAACCTGCATCATCAACTAAAAATATTCGACGTCGAGGGGTGAGCACACATCACAGCTCAGTGAGTAGCCAAAACAATGCAACAATACATATGCATGCAATCAATTTATATCTTTGGTCCGGTTTAAAGTTTGTAGTATGTAATAGAAAGGTTTAGGTAGCCAAAGGTCACGTTTATTGACCCCGCCTCTATAGACAAGTGTGTGACGTCACCCGAAGATCACGTTTATCGTCGACTCACATGCACCCAACCATGAATAGTATATAACAAAGGTTAACGTTTATTGCTATATATTGCCATACCAACACGTAAGCCCCTGTTAGCGAGGGCTGCAAACTAGGTTCGCAACTAACCAATCCTAATGCCAAAAAGTACATCCAAGGCCTCACCCCAGCATCCCTCAAAATGTCCATAGAGATAGAGATAAGGCCCCCCGATAGAGTCAGAGACTACAAGGACCGAGACGACCTCCCCTGATATCCTACGACATAATAGTTCTGCTAAAGTAATGGCGATACGACGATGCTAATGCACATGATTTGAGTTAGAGATAGAGCTAAAGTGCTGAGACCCGCCAAAGGTTAACGTTTATTGACGTTCTCATCACACCTCCCCTGATACTCGCTCGCATCAAGTACATCAACCACACACATACAAGCACATGCCTATTCCTATCATCATCATCATCATCGTGTTATAAACAATAAAGTAAATATGCATGAACAAGTAATAGAAATATTGGATGGCATGCTGTATGCACATAACAAACATATTCGCATAGAGTCAAGCATGTCATAGGACTTAAGAAAATAGAAAACAGTTTTGTTATTAACCAATTAGTTTGGAGTTCTGATTCCTCACCTTAGCTTGCAAATAGATACTTTCCAAGCTTTAGAATCACCTTTATATTGTTATTATATTGCTAGAAGACCTAACAAAGTCGATAGAATTTAATTAGAATTAATTTCAGATTTAAAAACCATTCTGTTAACTGAGGGTCGGAGGTAGGGTCGGAGTCCTGATCGACCCTGGGTGCGACCCTCCCTTAACTCTGAACTTTCCGAACACTGAGGGTCGATGGTCAGTATCACCTAGGGTCGGATGGTCTTCGACCCTTGGTGCGACCCTTGGTGCATTTTGGTCCAGTTCCCTCTTTTAGTTCATTCTTCGTGCTTGGGATCCTATGGCTTGCTCCTACATTCCATTCTATATTCTTTCCATGGTCTGAAACCATGTGTAACCCACCTAGATACCTTTCATGCATTCTCCTATGGTTTTGCATGAAAACCTAACCATAGATTGATGGTTTGGGTTTCTCCGAGATCACGCTCCCATCAATAGCTAACCTAAGGTCTGTAGAAACTCATGGAATAGTATCCATACCTGAGAAGAACACTCCTTCTCTGCAAATCTTCTCTTTTGGCTAAATTCTCTTCCTTGTTTCTCTTCTTCTTCTTTTCCTTCTCTTCTCTTTCTCTCAATTCAATTAGGGTTGTGAAAGGAGTGAAAGTGGCTTAAGGACGTCCTATAAATAGAGTAGGAACATCTTAAAATAAGTCGCTTTGAGATTAGGAAAGAATCCCAATCGAAAATTAGGAAATTTCCTAATTCTATTTCCTACGGTAATCGAGGGTCGATGGGAGGGTCGATGATCCCGTCGACCCTAGGGTTCTAAGCTGTCCGACCCTCCCTTCAAAACTGAGGGTCTGACTTTCTGCTTTGGGAGGTCTGACCCTGCTTAGCTGGGTATGCGACCCTCCCTTCAAATTAAGTGTTTTTGGGTCGATTTGATACCTGGGATCTCGATCTCCTTCACGCCCTTGGTCCATTTGACTCGACCATGACGGGTAAACCTGGTTCAAGGTGGTAAGACCGGGTTAGATTGACACGGGTCTTACAGGTCGCACAGGGTGCAACCGGTATAGTCGACCGGTATGTCTCCGGAAGACCATAGACTTAGTTTTTCGACTGTCGTCGATCATTCTCTATTGATTCCAAGGTTTCCCCTATCCATTCTAGGTCTGAGCTTTGAGTTATAGTTATCTCCAACTCATTCAAGTCTAGTTTTGATGATGATCATCCTAGAACTCGAATCTAGGGTTTGACGGCAAATTAGGGTTTAATGGCCAATTAGGGTTTAGATCAATACCTGCTTTGCATGGTATTGTTCCAACCATACTAACTATCCTAGAGTCTCAATGTAAGAGGAATGATTCAAAACACTTACCGTCGACTGGCGTAAGGTGAGCGTTGTCGAACGGCAATGGCGGCACTTCCTTCTTCTTCATAGCTCTTTCTCTTTCTCCAATCTCCTTCTCCTCTCTAGGGTTTGTGAGGATCAATGGAAGGGATTCTAGGAGGCTTAGAGGGATTTAAATAGGCTAGGAATTAGGTTTAGGAAGCCTCTTAGGATTAGGAAATTCCTAGGATTCGGAATTGGGAAAGTGGGACCCGTAGAGATCCAATTCTGGATCTTGGTAGTCTGCTGCGCAGACCATACCGGTCGACCAGTACCAAGACCGGTACCATCGATCGGTATGAGTAAAATCATACTTATTTGGTTGTTTGGTCCGATTTCGTACCTGATTGTCATCCGCTCGTCCTGTCTGGCCCGGTGATGATCGGAAGACCTGTTACGACATGAAATCAAGGTTTAGATCAGGTTCACGGAGTGCGGGTCTTACATTCTCTTCCTCATTCACTGTCATCATCATAAAATTCATCTCCATCTCGTAAATCCAGTGTGCTGGCCACAAAGGATCGGTTGGCTTACCATTATATTCCTTGGGCTTCATCTTCAAGAAACGCTTGACCAGCCTAGAGTGGTCCAGCTGATACGGAGCGTAGGCCCCATACATAGGTGGTTGGTACTGATAGCCACCTTGAGTTACTTTCGAGATCTGCACTTGAGCCTGCATGACCGGAGTTTGAGGTGCATGGGATACCGTGTTACTTCCCCCCAGTATTGTGCTTGCCTGTCCTGTTGGCATCGGTGTCGCCTGTGCAGCTGGGAAAGCCATGCCTATGGTAGCTTGCATAGTAGCTTATAACTGTTGTATTTGCTGCAGCTGTTGTGCCAAGTTCATTACGGCTGTAGCCAGGTCTGTAGGTGGGGCTGGCAAATTGGTAGTATTTTTCTGACCATTAACCATGAACGGTGCTGTATTCAGATTCTCCTTTGTCTCAGGATGTATATGGCTATCTTCCTCCACAGGTGGTAGTGGTGGAACAGAGTTACGGCTTTGTCTGGTCACTCTTCGCCCAGCCATTTTCTGTTCTAATGATGGTAGTGCCTGTAAACGATCATAGCACATGTGAGGCAATCAATATAATTGTTCTCCAGTCAAAAATCCAACTAATCAATATCATTTTCAAATTTTTCAGATCATTCTGTCAAAAATACTGTATTTTCCCTCGTAGGGTCGATGGTAGGGTCGATCCTTATGTGACCCTAGGGTATGCGACCCTAAGAATCACTATCAACTTACCGAGAGCCTAGGGTCGATGGTAGGGTCGGTATATGTCCGACCCTAAGATCGACCCCTAGTTCTCTGTCAGATTACCGAGAGGCTAGGGTCGATGGGGGGGGGGGTCGGAGGTAGGGTCGCATATCTTGGTCGAATTATGCGACCCTACGATCTAGAATCAGGTTTTTAACCCCGATTTTGGATTCATTTCCCATTCTTTCTTCTGTTTTCCAACTCAACTCGTTTCTCTGAGTTGCTACAGTAACGACCCCTACCTGTTTGGTGATCCTATCCTCGTTCGCGACTACCACTCCTTCTCTACAGGTATGTTCTCTACTGTTTCATGTTTTTAATACTTTCTAGCTAGGTTTTTGCCCATTTATATCATTTTCTTCAAATTAAACTTTTTCCAACCGTAAAAATTTCATTTTTATTGGGGACTTTTGCTATTGCTTACCCAATGGATGAAAGCCTTCAAAAGTTTTTGAGTTTCATCGGTTGGTTGTCGAGAAACTTGAAATTTTCCATTTTTGCCCTAATTTTTTTATTTTTTTTGAATTTATTGAAATTTCTTCAAATTCGATCTCTCAAATTTAAATTTCCTACTGTATGAGCCTTGCAGGATAGCTTAGAACCTATGTAAGTCCTGCCCAAGTGTATGGGTGAAAAGTGAGGCTTTTGACCAATTTATGCCGTTATAATGCCAAAATTTTTGGGTTTTTCACCATTACTGATATATTATCCATTTTTCTTTGGCAGATAACATGGTTTGTACCAAGGTTCCTAGGTCTCGTGACCCAGTCCGCTTCCGCTCCAACGAGGCCGAAGCTCGGTATGCTATTATGCTCGTAAGAAGGTAGAGGGAGGTCGTCATGTGGACTTGGCTAGTCTAGCCTTGTTCGACGTGGAGACAGCATTTTGTGACATGGGCTGGCTTCTCATGATTACCTACGATGCCTATACCCGTCCAGATCTGGTGAGACAGTTCTATTGTAATCTCTAGGTGGTGGGAGATCACCATGACACTGAGAGGGGTAGGGAGCTCAGGATCACGAGCTACGTCAAAGGAGTAGAGATTTCCTTTGACTGCCAGCAGTTAGCGGATCTTTTGGGCATATCACTTGATGGCCCTCTAGTGTACTGTGCTCCCAGGGAGCCTCAGTTCTTTTCCTTGGATGCGGGCTGAGATAGACCGTCAGCTTATCAGAGAGGATCGCTGGGAGATGAAAGCGATCAACTTACGTCCAGAGCCTCGGGTGTACTGTAAGATTGATAAGTGTATAATTTTATTTTTTTTATTCCTTTTGCATTATGATTTTTAGGGTGTTTTATACCTTATTGAGCTTAATAGAATTTATTTTATGAGTTTGATATATTTTAGAAATCTTGTTAATTAATTAATAAAAGATGAAAAAATTCTAGCACTCTTAATAATAACGTTCTGAATTTCATGTAGGATTCTGACATGGAAAGAGTTCGTTTGGGCTTCCAAATGTGGTTTTAAAATATGATCTGAAAAATTGATCCAAATCTAAACCAGAGAAGGAAGGTGGCTACACACGAAAGGTTCACTATTGGAAGGCCTTGATTAATTATTGGAAATCTTGAGGAGAATTTATACAACTATGGAATCTTATAAAATTTGGTAGATTTGGGGGTGACAATTGTTTAATAATGGAATGATTTTCATCTAATCTAGGAATGAAGATTTTGTTTAATTTTTATTTCCATGTAATAAGGTTGTCAAATCTAGGCATACCAATTTTAGTCTTGTATTTTGGCTATTTAAACAATGTAAAGCCTATGTAAAGGGGATCGAAGAGTGATTGAGAAAGAAGACAGTGGCTGAAGAACAACTCTCTTTCTTTTGTGTTCTTGAAGAAGTCATGTGTGGCTAACTTTTTTTTATCTTTGATTAGACGAAGCTGAAGCCATCATTGTAAACTTGTGAGACTTGTTTTTATTTATTAATTTTTAATTGAATATTTATTTTTCTTCTAATTTCTGTGTATAATGATTGATGAATGGGTTGATTAGGAGTACTGCTAATTGATTTATTTATCTAATCGATTGTTAGATTAGAATTGAATTGCTATCAATTGATTATTCTATATCAGTGGCAATGGGGATTGATGTTAATGGACAAGTTAATGTTATATTCCTAGGAGAAATCAGATTAAAATAATTAAACCACGCTGGTGTGTGCTTAACGTTTAATTTCAATCGTCTTTCTAATTGTTATTGCTATTCCTAAATCAAATCGAGAGCCTAGTCTTGAGATTGATTTAAGAGTAAGGGTACTATTGATAAGCTATCTTTTAATAGACCAATCTTAAGGAAAGACTAAGGATTTTAGGCCTAGTCCTAATTTTCTTGATTGATTATTCAATTGGAATTGATTATCCTTTATGTCGATGAACAAATTTACGAAGATGGTGTAAGTATCCTTTTGACCGAAGATTTCTCTTATTGGTTTAATCTTTGATATTTGTATTACCTTGCTCTTTATTCTTGCATTTTAGATAATTAATTACTGTTCTTTTCTATTGCAAACATACCCCCCTCCATACGTAGGATAGCCAATGAAGTTGTACTAATAAGATTAATCAGAATCTACTTTAGCACAACAATTGGTTATTTTCTGAGTCTTATTTTATTTTCATTTGTTTTTCTCTCTTTAGGTTAATTAAACATTTTAATCTTGATCATACAATCCTTGTGGGTTCGACCCTTACTTGCTACTATCTACGTTTCAAAGTAAGGTAATTTAATTTGAGCGCTCGACACGCATCAAGTTTTGGCGCCGTTGCCGGGGATTGTTTTGATTAAATTTATTTGTTTGGTTATTTAATTGATTTTTTTATTTTTTATTATTTGTCTATCTGCTTGTTCTCTTAAGTGAATGACCCGATCTTCTCATTTGGGAGAATTGCAATTTGATCGAGAAATAGAAAGAACTCTGCACAAGCTAAGGAGAGAAAGTAGAAAGACAGCCAAAAATTCTTCACCAGGCAACAACGTAGCCATTGATTTAGCTTCTGGCAGCACTAGTAATTCAGACTTTGAAGAAATGGCAGACAACAACAACCGCACTCTTAAGGAGTTAGCGGCTCCTAATCTGAATCAACAACCCTCTGCATCGAGTATCCTAATCTCGATGTTGCCTTTGAACTTAAATCTGGTATAATCCATCTCCTTCCTACTTTTCGTGGTCTTGTAGGTGATGACCCACACAAGCATCTAAAAGAATTCCATGTGGTATGTTCGAGCATGAAACCAATCGGAATTTCTAAGGAGCAAATCAAGTTGAGGGCGTTTCCATTCTCATTAGCGGACAATGCAAAATATTGGCTTTATTACTTGCCATCAGAATCCATTACCACATGGAATGAGATGAGGCGGGTTTTTTTGGAGAAGTATTTTCCAGCTTCAAGGGAAGCTAATATTCGAAAGGAAATCTGCGATATTAGGCAATATAATGGAGAAACACTTTATGAATACTGGGAGCGATTCAAGAAGCTTTGCGCCAGCTGCCCTCATCACCAAATTAGCAAGCAATTACTCATTCAATACTTCTACGAAGGGCTTTCTCATACTGATAGGGGTATGATTGACGCAGCAAGTGGAGGAGCATTAGTGGATAAAATTCCAAGGACAGCCCGTAATTTGATTGCAAATATGTCTGCTAACTCTCAGCAATTTGGTGTAAGAAATGACCCTCCATCGAACAAGGTTAATGAGGTAAGCACTTCTTCTCTTGAATTAAAAATTGTAGAATTGTCTTCACTTGTTCGTCAATTGGCTGTGGATAAGGTACAACAGGTTCAAACTTGTGGAATTTGCTACATCGCGAGACACCCAACTGATATGTGTCCCACGCTTCAAGAGGAATCTACAGAGCAAGCAAATGCTGTGGGTGGATTTTCAGGACAACCTCAACATAAGTACAATCCATACTCAAATACATACAATCCGGGATGAAGGAATTACCCAAATCTCAGCTATGGTAATCAAGATGGCCCCAATCATCAGTATGGGTATCAACAAGGCCAACAACCTTTTCAATCCAGACAACAAGCACCTTCAAGTTCAGGTATGACCTTAGAAGATATTGTTAAAACACTTGCCAATGATTCATTACAATTTAAACAGGAAACAAGGGCAGGTATAAAGAACTTGGAGACTCAAATAAGCCAACTGGACAATTCAATGAGTAGACTAGAGGCTCGAGGCTCGGGAAAGCTACCTTCGCAATCGATGGTGAATCCGAAGGAAAATGCAAATGCCATAGTCTTGAGAAGTGGAAAAGAAGTGGAGAATATAGAAAAGAAAAAAGAGAAAGAGACCTCAAAATCAGTTCCGACATCTATTTTCTCATCTGGGGTAAACTCTAAACCTTCTATTTCCTCTATTCCTATTCAAGCTCCTTTTCCTAGCAGGTTTGCTCAATCTAGAAAGGAAGAAAAAGAAAAGGAGATGTTGGAAATTTTTCGAAAGGTAGAGATAAATATACCTCTTATTGAAGCAATTAAACGAGTGCCACGGTATGCTAAATTTCTTAAGGAATTATGCACATCCAAGAGAAAATTGAAAGGAGATGAAAAGGTAAGTATGGATGAAAATGTCTCAGCCATTATTCAATGGAAGCTTCCCCCTAAGTGTAAAGACCTAGGTACATTCACTATCCTATGAAAAATAGGTAACACCAATTTCAATAGAGCTATGTTAGATTTAGGAGCATCAATTATGTCATGCCTTATTCAATATATGCTTCATTAAATCTAGAACCTTTAAAAAAAACTGGTGTAACTATTTAATTAGCTGATAGATCAAATGTATATCATGAAGGTGTGATTGAGGATGTGTTAGTTCAAGTTAATGAATTGGTATTTTCTACTGATTTTTATGTATTAAAAATAGAGGATGACTCATCTCATAATTCTACACCTCTTTTGTTGGGTAGACCATTTTTAAAGACTGCTAAAACAAAAATAAATGTTCATGATGGTACCTTATCTATGGAATTTGATGGCGAGATAGTTCGCTTTAATATTTTTGAGGCTATGAGGTATCCTAGTGATATAAATTCTGTTTTTGCTATTGATATAATTGATTCTATGGTACAAAAAGTTTTTGAATTAAATGGTGAAGATGAGTTGATGGTGGCCATTAGCAAACATAAATAGCATGGATTTCAATTCAGAATTTGTGTTAAATGCTGAATTAGAGAAAAATGTTGATGGCATTACAAGCCTTACCCCCAATTCCAAAAAGATATGATGTTGCTCACATTAAGTTGCCTATATCTCATACAAGGTTGTTACCTTCCATTGTGCAGGCACCAATTGTTGAACTGAAACCACTTTCAGACCATCTCAAATATGTCTACTTAGGAGACAATGAGACGTTACCTGTGATAATAGCAAGGGACTTGACCAAGCTACAAGAGGAGAAACTCATTCGAATTTTGAGAGACCATAAGACAGCCATTGGGTGGACAATAGCCGACATTAAGGGAATCAGCCCGGCCATGTGCATGCATCGCATACTTCTTGAGGAGGGAGCCAAACCGATTAGAGAAGCACAGCGTAGACTCAACCCTCCTATGATGGAAGTTGTGAAGAAAGAGATATTAAAGCTCCTTGATGTTGGAATTATATATCCTATCTCTGATAGTAAGTGGGTAAGTCCGGTTCAGGTGGTACCTAAAAAGACGGGCATAACTGTTGTTAAGAATCAAAATAATGAGTTAATCCCTACTAGGATACAAAATGGGTGGCGTGTTTGTATTGATTACAGGAAATTGAATGTTTCAACTCGTAAAGACCACTTTCCTCTTCCATTTATCGATCAAATGTTGGAGAGGTTAGCAAGTCGTTCGCACTATTGTTTTCTTAATGGTTATTCAGGTTACTATCAAATTGTGATTGCACCTAAAGATCAGGAGAAAATGACATTCACCTGACCATTTGGTACCTTTGCTTACCGACGAATGCCGTTTGGTCTTTGCACTGCCCCAGCCACATTCTAGAGGTGTATGGTTAGCATTTTTTCTGATTATGTAGAGAACATTATAGAAGTTTTCATGGATGACTTTACTGTTTATGGAGACTCTTTTGATACATGCTTGGATAACCTTACACTTGTTCTTAAGAGGTGTATAGAAACTAACCTTGTTTTGAATTCTGAGAAGTGTCATTTTATGGTAACACAAGGAGCAGTTTTAGGTCATGTGATATCTTCTAGAGGTATAGAAGTTGACAAAGCAAAGATAGATCTTGTTCAATCTTTACCTTACCCCACAACTGTGCAGGAAGTGCGTTCCTTTCTTGGACATGCAGGTTTTTATCGGCGCTTCATCAAGGATTTCTCGAAAATTTCATTGCCCTTATGCAAGCTCTTGCAAAAGGAAGTGGTGTTTGACTTTACTGATGAGTGCAAAAAAACTTTTGACAAGCTCAAAGAACTACTAACAACAGCCCCAGTGATTCAATCACCAAACTGGAAACTCCCATTTGAGATCATGTGTGATGCTAGCAATTATGCTATTGGGGTTGTTTTGGGCCAACGCGTTGGGAAAGTTGCTCATGCTATCTATTATGCCTCTCGGACACTAACTGAAGCACAGTGTAACTACTCCACAACGGAGAAAGAGCTATTGGCTATAGTTTTTGCTTTGAAAAAATTTAGATCTTATTTATTGGGAACTAAAGTTATCGTCTATTCTGATCATGCAGCTCTTAGGCATTTGCTCGCGAAAAAGGAATCTAAGCCAAGAATGATCAGATGGATCCTTGTTCTTCAAGAATTTGATTTGGAGATTAAGGACAAGAAGGGAGCTGAGAATTTAGTTGCAGACCATCTTAGTCGGGTGGTTAAGGAGGGTGATGCGATACCATTACAAGATTTCTTCCCAAATGAACAACTACTTAAGGTGACAAATGTAGTACCCTGGTATGCAGATTTAGTCAATTATTTGGCTACCAAAATCTTACCACCAGAGCTACCTAGAGTACGAAGAGAGAAAATCAAGAGTGATGCTCGGTACTACATTGGGGATGACCCTTATCTTTGGAAATAATGTTCAGACCAAATGGTAAGAAGGTGCGTACCCGAAACTAAATTTGAATCCATTCATATCTTTTGTCATTCATATGCATGTGGTGGACATTTCGGTCCTAAAAGAACAGCAAGAAAAGTTCTTGAATGTGGCTTCTTTTGGCCATCTTTATTTCATGATGCATATATATTTTGTAAGTCATGCACTCGTTGCCAATACTCAGGTAATGTGGCCCGTAAGGATCAAATGCCACAAACCCCCATACTTATTTGTGAAATTTTTTATGTTTGGGGCATTGACTTTATGGGTCCTTTTCCTAATTCTTTTGGCAATGTTTATATTTTACTTGCTGTTGATTATGTGTCAAAGTGGGTGGAAGCAAAAGCCACCCGAACTGATGATTCTAAAGTGGTTGCAGATTTTGTCAAGTTTCATATTTTTGTTAGGTTTGGGATCCCACGGCCAATGATCAGTGATAGAGGGACTCACTTTTGTAGCCGCACTGTAGCAGCACTGCTTAAGAGGTATGCTGTGACCCATAAGATTTCAACTGCCTACCATCCACAAACTAATGGGCAAGCTGAGGTATCTAATTGAGAGGTGAAGTCAATTTTAGAAAAAACAGTTAATCCGAATAGGAAAGACTGGAGTACAAGACTTGACGATGCACTATGGGCTTATAGGACTGCTTATAAGACATCTACAGGGATGTCTCTATATCGGTTGGTTTATGGAAAAGCATGTCATCTACCGGTAGAATTGGAGCACAAGGCATTCTGGGCAATTAAGCAGTGTAACATGGAGACGGATAAGGCGGGGGAGCAACGAAAGTTGCAATTGCAGGAGTTAGAGGAGATTCGCAATGGAGCTTATGAGAACTCTCAGATTTATAAGGAATAGACGAAGGCCTTTCATGATAAAATGATTTCTAAGAAGCAATTTGTTGTCGGACAAAAAGTGCTCCTTTATAATTCAAGGCTTCGGTTATTTCCTGGTAAGTTGCAATCTCGCTGGATTGGTCCTTTTATTGTTATTAATGTCTTTCCACATCGTGCAATTGAGATTCAAAGTTTGGACACACAAAAGATTTTCAAGGTCAATGGATATAGACTTACACCTTACCATGAAGGTTTTCAAGTTAACTCGTTGGTTGAGAAAGTTATGGACTTAGAAGATCCACTTTATTCAGATTGAGGAAAGCTGCAAAGTCGAGCGAACGACGTTAAACAAAAGCGCTGCTTGGGAGGCAACCCAAGAAATCAGATTTGCTTTCTTAACCATTTCTCTTTTTATTTATTTATTTATTTATTTTCATAGATATTATGTTTGTATTTGTCTTTTTCTTTGCATTTAGCCTTACATTGGGGACAATGTAAGTTTTAAGTGTGGGGGAATTCTACGATGTGTTTTGTTTTTATTTTTACATGTTGTTAGTATATATTGGTTGTATATAGTAACTGAAAAAAAAATATTGGTTGTATATACTGAAAAAAATTGACTTCAAATTTTCTTTCAAAAAAAAATCTGTTTGACCAGTTATAAGTTTGGATTAATTCTCTAAAGTGACCATGTTGAACTTTATAAATATGATTAAATTATTAGGATTCTTGAACCTTAGATTAGATATGCAACTAAATTTGAATCACCATCTGAGATAAAGTTTTATTGTTATGTGTCTTTGTATTTCATGTTTGTACCAACTCTTAGTTGTGGGGAATAAACGGTAAATTTGAGAAATGACAATTCAAAAAAAAAAAAAAAACTTGAAAAAGAATAAATAACTGTTTCAATGTGCAAAATGCCTCAAAAACAAAAGAAAAATTGAGATGATGGTTATAAGCAGTTTAATTGACTAAGTCTGATTTTGTGGCCTTTGTTACTTGAGTTATTAAGTCCTAGGTGTGTCTCTACACCTAGTGCTCTAAAGCCAACTGGTTTGGGAGTCACTGACCCAGCACTTGTTACATGGGTAACTTAGAAAGCCTAAGAAAATAGACATTGCACAAGTCGATGAAAAAAAAATTGACTTCCAAATTTTCTGGTTTTGTGGCATTTGTTACTTGAGTTATTAAGTCCTAGGGGTGTCTCTACACCTAGTGCCCTAAAGCCAACTGGTTTGGGAGTCACTGACCCAACACTTGCTACATGGGTAACTTAGAAAGCCTAAGAAAACAGACATTGCACAAGTCGATGAAAAAAAAATGGTGTTATTTTTCTTGAAGCATACTGTAAAGCCCCTTACTAATTGAGTTACATCACTTCACACTTCACACTATAGATGCATATTAATTTAAATTTGTTGAAGATGGTGACTAAAATAAAGTTATTGTATCTTTGATAAGATTTAAGTTTTTTATTGAGTTTAATTCTGTTTATGAGTTATAATTGTGGAGTACTTAGGATTTTATTTAATTCTTGTAATTTGTCAAATCTATAAATATTTTTCTTTGAATTTTATGGGTAGATTCACTGCAAACCCTCACGAGACACAACTCGTCCACTAGGGGTAACCTAGGGGTTCAATGGCTTGTTGTACATGCTAAGTGCAATCGTGGTTCCTACGAAAGTGGAATAGTTTATGATATTTTTTTTTATTTTGCCCGAGGACGTGCAAAGGCTAAGTGTGGGGGAATTTGATAAGTGTATAATTTTATATTTTTTTATTCCTTTTGCATTATGATTTTTAGGGTGTTTTATACCTTATTGAGCTTAATAGAATTTATTTTATGAGTTTGGTATATTTTAGAAATCTTGTTAATTAATTAATAAAAGATGAAAAAATTCTAGCACTCTTAATAATTTCGTTTTGAATTTCATGTAGGATTCTGACATGGAAAGAGTTCGTTTGGGCTTCCAAATGTGGTTTTAAAATCTGATCTGGAAAATTGATCCAAATCTAAACCAGAGAAGGAAGGTGGCTATACACGGAAGGTTCACTATTGGAAGGCCTTGATTGATTATTGGAAATTTTGAGGAGAATATACACAACTATGGAATCTTACAAAATTTGATAGATTTGGGGGTGACAATTGTTTAATAATGGAATGATTTTCATCTAATCTAGGAATGAAGATTTTGTTTAATTTTTATTTCCATGTAATAAGGTTGTTAAATCTAGGCATACAAATTTTAGTCTTGTATTTTGGCTATTTAAACAATGTAAAGCCTATGTAAAGGGGATCGAAGAGTGATTGAGAAAGAAGACAGTGGCTGAAGAACAACTCTCTTTCTTTTGTGTTCTTGAAGAAGTCATGTGTGGCTAACTTTCTTATCTTTGGTTAGACAGAGCTGAAGCCATCATTGTAAACTTATGAAACTTGTTTTTATTTATTGATTTTTAATTGAATATTTGTTTTTCTTCCAATTTATGTGTATAATGATTGATGAATGGGTTGATTAGGAGTACTACTAATTGATTTATTTATCTAATCAATTGTTAGATTAGAATTGAATTGCTATCAATTGATTATTCTATATCAGTGGCAATGGGGATTGATGTTAATGGACAAGTTAATGTTATATTCCTAAGAAAAATCAGATTAAAATAATTAAACCACGCTGGTGTGTGCTTAACATTTAATTTCAATCGTCTTTCTAATTGTTATTGCTATTCCTGAATCGAATCGAGAGCCCAGTCTTGAGATTGATTTAAGAGTAAGGGTACTATTAATAAGCTATCATTTAATAGACCAATCTTAAGGAAAGACTAAGGATTTTAGGCCTATTCCTAATTTTCTTGATTGATTATTCAATTGGAATTGATTATCCTTTATGTCGATGAACAAGTTTACGAAGATGGTGTAAGTATCCTTTTGACCGAAGCTTTCTCTTATTGGTTTAATCTTTGATATTTGTATTACCTTGCTCTTTATTCTTGCATTTTAGATAATTAATTACTGTTCTTTTCTATTACAAATATACCCCTCTCCATACGTAAGATAGCCAATGAAGTTGTGCTAATAAGATTAATCAGAATCTGCTTTAGTACAACAATTGATTATTTTCTGAGTCTTATTTTATTTTCATTTGTTTTTCTCTCTTTAGGTTAATTAAACATTTTAATCTTGATCATACAATCCTTATGGGTTCAACCCTTACTTGCTACTATCTACGTTTCAAAGTAAGGTAATTTAATTTGAGCGCTCGACACGCATCAAAGATCATCCAGCACAACCTGATACCCCAGAGTAGACATTATGATAGGATCTCCCAGTTGACCCAGTACTTACTTTACTGTATCTGCACTAGGCAGTCGGTCTGCCTCCCTTATATTATTATGAGGACGATGATCTGTGCTACGCTGCCTGGTCAGATAGGCAATCTGCCCTATGGACGTCTGATCACTACCCTGCTTAGCCGCCTAGGTGTTGATTTAGTGGATAGAGGATTCTGGAGAAGACCTTCTCATCAGTTCTGGACTGGGATGCCATCTGTAGGATGGGCATGTGGGATGCTCAGGTCAGTGATGTGGAGAGGAACGCTCTGGTGCGTCCTCGTACTCGGGTGGAGGTAGCAGACGCTGAGGCAGCAGCAGCAGCAGCCGCTGGAGCAGGGGTTCATGGGGGTGATGCTGAGGATGAGGATCGTATGTACATGGATATGGACTCCATACCTCCTCCATCAACTCCTCATTCTACTGGTGCTAGTCCATCTCAGACTCCTTCACGCATGGCTGGTCCTTCACGCCCACCATCTGATGATATAATGGGATTACTTCGTGAGATCAGGGAGGCTCAACGCGCGACAGATTTGAGAGTGGGAGAGCTTTTAGATGCTCAACGTGCGTCTAATCAGCGGATGGATGCGTTGACGACTAGTCTCCAGACGACCCAGGCTCAGGTAGCCTGGTTGACTAGGGTCTATGCTGAGGACTATGACAGAGATCGCGAGGCACCGCCTCTTTTCCTTTATTCTTCTTTTGTATTACAGAGTAACTGTCCGGGTTGTGGACTGTACTCTGCTTCAGATATGTATATAAACTTGCTTTTAGTTTGATGTATATAAAACTTGTTTCTCCCTTTATATGTGCATTATTCTCTTTCTTAATTTTGTCTCAAACAACACAGGTGCTTACAGTGTGTTTTTATTAAAGCTTTTAAATTTAACTCAGTTCACGAACTTTTGTGGAAGTATACCGGTTTAGTAGACAGGGCCTAAGAGCTCTAATACCAAGTTGTCACACCCCAATTCTATACTGTTCAGAATGGTGTGATGAACTGTTAATAACCAACGGTTCAACCAGGATCTCAAATAGGCTGTGTCCGTTTGCTTAAACCATACACATCCACAACCATAATCAGAGTAAATACACAATAGCGGAAGTCTTAAATAATAAATGAACTGAGAATCTAAATGTGATAATCATAAATAAAATACCAATTATCTGTCATTGACTGAGACATAAGTAAATAAAATAATCAATTATATTTATTCAATAATACAACTAAAATCTAATCGAAAACGCATGAGTTGCATTCGCATGACGAATCATGCGTCTCTATTATATCTTCTGCGTCCATTGCCGCAACATGCCCGAATGGGGGAGCACTCATATAATCTTCCACGGTCATACCTGCATCATCAACTAAAAATATTCGAATTTGAAAAAGGTGAGCACACATCATGGCTCAGTGAGCAAACAAAACAATGCAACAAACATATGCATGCATTCAATTCATATCTGTGGTCTAGTATATAAGTTTGCAATGTGCTATAGAAAGGTTCGGTGGCCGCCTCACCTCTCTACACGAGTGTGTGAATCCGCCCAATGAATAGAGGCATTGTTGTCCCACATGCACCCACCATGGAAACAGTGTACTCAATGGGTATCGACATTAAAGTACCACATGCTCCCATACCAACATGTAAGCCCCTATTGGCGAGGACTTGCAAACTGGGCTCGCAACTAACCAATCCTAATGTCAAACAGTGTATCCAAGGCCTCACCTCAACATCCCTCAATACGTCCATAGAGATAGAGCTAAGGCCCCCCGGCAGAGTCAGAGACTACACGGTCCGAGACCACCTCCCATGATGCCCTACGACTTAATAGCTCTGCTAAAGTAATAGCGATATGACGATGTTAGTAGACAAGACTTGAGTAGAGATAAAGCTAGAGTCTGGTGACCAAGACACACCACAATATCACGTCCTCCCCCTGATGCTCCACTCGCATCAAGCACACTAACCACACACATATATTCACATGCCTATTCCTAGCATCATCATCATCGTCATGTTATAAATAAACAGAATTAAATATGCATGAACATTAATAGCAGAAATATTGGATGACATGTTGAATGCACATTAAAAGCATATACGCATAGAATCAGTCATGGCATTGGACTCAAGAAATAAAAACAGTTTATTATTAGCCAATTAGTTTAGGTCTTGTTCCCTCGCCTTTGATTGAGGGTAGATCTTCTTTCAAGCTTTAAGAATCACTTCTAGATCACTAGGAAAACCTAACAAGTGGATAAAGTTTAATTAAAATCAATTCCAACAGTTTTAAGCTTGCTGTACTGCTAGGGTCGCAGGTAGGGTAGCAGTATTCTGAGACCCCAGGGTGTAGGGTCGGTCATAGGGTCGGTTATCCATCGACCCTAGGTGCTACCACACGTAGTTTGAGTCGACCTTTCATCATACAGTCTATTCTTTCATGTTTGAATGCTTTGGCTTACTTTTATAGTCCATTCTATGATTGTTCTATGGCTCAAAACTCCAAGTTACATACTTTACTTTTTTACAATGATTTCCTCCATGGATTCCATTGGAATCTTTCCATGGGTGGATGATTTGGTTTCTCCTAGATCCTACCCTCTTCATGAACTATTCTAGGGTCTTACATAATTTATGGAGAATGTAATCATACCTTAAGCTTGCTGAGATTCAGAGATTTCTCTGAATTTCTTCTCCTTAGTCTTCTTCTCCAACTCTCCTTTCTTCTCCTTCTCTTCTCTTTCTCTCACTTTTAATTAGGGTTTCAAAAGGAGTAAAAGAGGCTAAGGGACGTCCTATTTATAGAGAAAAACCTCCCAAAATAAGTCCATCGAGATTAGAAAAGCATCCCCTTGAAATTAGGAAAGTTTTCTAATTACGGTTTCAGTCTATCATCCTAGGGTCGATGCTAGGGTCGCAGGATCCGTCGACCCTAGGGTCTCAAGTCATCCGACCCTAGGATTGAAAAGTCATGGGTTGGACTCTATTGAGGTGGGGTCGACCCTACCTGTTTGGGCATGCAACCCTACCCTCAAATTTACTATTTTTGGATCAATTTCATACCTGGTCTTGTGATTTCCTTCATGTATTTGGTCCACTTGGCTCAACCATGATAGGTAGACCTGGTACAAGGTGGTAAGACCGGTTAGTTCGATACGGGTCTTACATGACTAGTCCCATGGGTCCTTACTAACACCACGAGTCACAATCGTATGGACAAAACCATTCCGGTGTTGAATACAAATCTGGTTTGGTCGAGGTCCGAGTACCTCTTGAGTGATGCCTTGCCGAGTGCGAGAAGTTGAGGTTTGAGTACCTCTTGAGTGATGCCTTGCCGAGCGCGAGAAGTCGAGGTCCGAGCACCTCTTCAGTAATGCCATGTGGGGTCCAACAGCCCATTAACTATTGGGAACTACATTTGACCTGATTCTCTAAAGAGATACATAGGAAGCGGAAAGTGGAGAACTCTGAGTAGTTCACCCTTCGCGCACGGTCATACGTGCTTCCTTTCTCAAGGGAGCACCTCACACACAACCACAACCACAATCACACCCCCGCACGAACTACGTTTGGCCTGATTCCCGCCGCACAGGGATACGTAGGCGGCTTGATCTCGAGCTCGGTCATCCATTATCTGTTGTATTTTCTATGTTATTCATTCTTTTAATTCATTATTTGTTTATTCATGATTTTTTTTTTTTTTTAATCCATTCATTTGTTCATTGATCCATTTATTGTCTGTTGACTTGTATTTTATTTTTTCAAGTCTATGTGGCGGCACCCTAAGTTAGAACAACTTAGAAACTTGGTCTAGGATTCCCCATTTGCCTATTTAGATTAAATTGAATGACCTGAACATACATAAGTTTCAAGAATGTAGAAAAAGATAGGACAGAAGGAGACCGGCCCATTGACCGGGCGAGTTGGGTGCCTAACACCTTCCCAACTCGTAATTTGACACTTACCCTTCTCTGGTAAGACTAGAAACCAATACATTGAGCATGAGTCATAGTGTCTCTCCAAGTGAGAAACCATTTATAGGTCCTAGACCTTATCTAGGTGGCGACTCCATATTTTACTCCATCCATTGGCGTGGATGGACAAAGTAACCAAGGCGAGAGCCTATTTTGATTTCGTGAAGGATATTGAAAATCCATTGTCCTAGCAGTGGCGACTCCACTGCAGATTCATGTCAGACTCCGAATTTTGTCATTTCCTTTCCTTTCCCCTTTTGTATGCTTAGGTCGATGTATTTTGTAGGTTTACTTGATGTAAATTATAGTATTTTTATTTCTTGTAAATACATGTATTTTAGCTTAAATGTTTACATTTCGTGTTTCATATAAATACTCGTAGCATGTTGAAAATACCTGTATGTTGTTTAAATGTAAATTTTTGCATCTTAACTTATTGTAAATACCTGTGGTTTAATTTGTTGTAGACTCTTATATATAACATGTTGTAAATAACTGTTTTAGTTTATTGTAAATACTTGGATGTTAGGTAGTTGTAAATACTTGTTTGTTAATTTCCATTTTTTCATCCTGCATTGCATTTGTAAGGATGTGATCAACCAAACCTCGTGGTTAGTTGGAACAGACCCATTATGAATATTTTGGACAGCCCTCCGATGAAGCCACAACCTTGATCTAGTACCTTCGGGTATATAAAAGGATGCCCGTACCTGCGACTCATTCAGTTTATACGGGTGATAGGTATATTTTGCATCCCGTCAAGGTAGTCTGCCGGTCCTATAACCACCTATCATGAATCATTTGACATAGAACCTACACCTAGGTCTCTACACTGACATCATCTTGGGGTACAAGAAAGAATAATGCTATAGACTTACGTCGCCTATCACACCTAATTTGTGATAACCGAAACATGATTCGTTCTCCTTATTGATACACTAACCTTGATCTAGTACATTCGGGTATATAAAAGGATGCCCGTACCTGCGACTCATTCTGTTTATACGGGTGATAGGTATATTTTGCATCCCGTCAAGGTAGCATGCCGGTCCTATAACCACCTATCATGCATCATTTGACATAGAACCTACACCTAGGTCTCTACACTGACATCATCTTGGGGTACAAGAAAGAATAATGCTATAGACTTACGTTGCCTATCACACCCAATTTGTGATAACCGAAACATGATTCATTCTCCTTGTTGATAACCTAAACCCAGGGGTTGATTTATTATTTCTTAATACAAAAGGATGCTAAAGACATCAACCTCCCCTATCATGTTTAAAAGGGCACTCAACTACCATAGGCTAACGGTGTTAACATTATCGGATAAAATGACTTATTTACCCTTTTTAAATCCTTATAAAAACCCCTCCGCAACCTTTCATACACCCCTCTCCAACTTTTTTTTTTTTAAACCCCTCTCCTTTTGCAAAGGGTTTAGGGTTCCTGTAATCCCATCGGCAGCGAGATGAAATTGCAATGGCACGACTTGATGAGAGGAGCCCTCATCATCTTCTCCTTCGCTTCTCTATCTCTCTTCTTCTTCTCCCATTTTCTCTATCTAAATGAGGAGCCCATCATCCGGAATTTCGATTGTTGGTTTAAAATTCGGTGGCCTCGAAGTCAAGATATGATGAGGAGTCCATCTACATTCTCTTTAAAATTGGATGCTCAATGAAACATGGAAGGATCGCAAGCACAACGAGTTATTGTGGAAACCCAACAATCCACATGGCTTCGTTAGAGAAAAGAAATCGAATTTATAGATATGTAAATTCTCAATTTCTGCAACATGCAGTTATGAGGAAAAAAAAAACATATCTTAGTGTGAACATCTCCACCACAGAAAAATGAAGAAAAATAAAACTAAAACATTTGGATAATAGAAATGATGTGAGGCCGATCCCTGTTTGTATGGCCATCGTATCATCGATCAGGCACCGGAAAAGGAAGGACCAATCAAAAGACTTTTCCTTCAAAATTTCAAAGCAATGGGATGGTTGATTTTTAAGTAATCAAAATTTAAAATAAAAAATCTGCAAATATGGTTCTTTCAAAGCCTCTGAATCCAGTTCTATATTTTGTGGTTCACTTTAGCTTTTCTGGCGTGTGTTCCAACAATCAAGAACTGAAGTACAGTAGTTCAACCAAAAATGACCAGTCCCAGAATGTTTGAGGTAGATATGATGGTTATTGTCGAAAAAAAATTAAATTGAAAACATCGCCACCAATGCGGTTGCACAAATGGTCGTTTTCTATTAGGGTAGTATGGTCAATATAATTAATTGGCCGATGTGGCTTCAGCAATGGTAGTCTTCCACTTAACAAATTGTAGTTAAGAAATCTTACAAAAAATAATTCTACCTTCAGATCTGGACACCTTAAATAAAGAGCTCCACCGGGCCAACCATTGAGGCAAAGAGAAATCCAAAATATCCTAGGAAGGGAGATGTAGTGAGGATCTGAACCAAACTTCCCTGGCAAATGGACAGTGGAGGAGAATGTGGTCGACAGTCTCCTCCTCCGCACTGCACCTCTTGCATGAGTTGTGGAGAGACACATTCCTTTGTTGTAGCTCAGATCCATAAGCCAGGCCATCGATACAAGCCCTAGACAAATAGGTTTTTATCTTCGGAAGAGTTTTACTATTCCAGATAACCTTCCAAACCGATTGAGACATCTACTTCCATTTAGGAATTTTGGATGCTATTGGAAGAGCTTGCAGATCTTTTTTCCACCTTATTCTTGAGCATGAGATAGGCGGATTTAACTAGAAAAAAAATACCAAATTTTGAGACCCCCCAAATCAAGGAAACCTCTTTAGGAAATAAACTCAAGCGAATGTTCAATATTGCATTTGCATCCACCGGGGAAAAAATTCTATTTATAAGATTTTTTTCCAGCTTCTGTTCTCTGAGTCTACAAGATCACTTACCCAAAATATAGGATAAGCCGAATTTTTAGTGGATGATGGCTTAAAATTTGAAATGTTCGGTATCCATGGATCATCACAAAACCTAATTTTGTTTTCTTTTTCTACATGTCATATTGTAAGCATCATATTTTTGCTTTCACTTTCCAAATCTGAGCATGACCAGTTATAGAATCTTACTAATCATCTTCAGATGAATAATTGAAATTTGTTAGTCATTTATTCATAAAATAATAATAAATAAATGAACTAATGATATAGGTAAATGTAATTTCAAATAAAAAAAAGTTTTGGAAAATGAGATTTTCAGAGAATAGTATACGTGGATACTTTATGAGGTGGTTTTTTTATGAGGTGTTAAGAAGGAATGATTTTAAGGAATAGTTTTAAAATAAATTTTAAAAAGAAGTTTAGGAAGTTTTATTTTATTGGTTTTGTACATCAATTTTATGCAATGGTTTCAAAGTATGGTTTCTTACCAAAAAAACAAAAAGTATGGTTTTGAAAAAAAAAGGTATAAAAAAAGGATTAATTGTTGGTACCTGTCACATTTACCAAAATCATATAAGGGGTATTTTAGGGCTTTCAGTGAAGTATATAAGGAGATCCATTTGCATAAACAGGAAGGGGGGGTTTCATCTTCTAAAATGGGGAGGGGAAAGAAGGTTGCAGAAAAGGGCGAAAGAAAAAGGGGGTTTCCTTCCAATCTAGAAAACTGATTCTATTCTTCTGATTCTGTGATGGTAAAGCATAGTAGAGGCGAAGAAAAAGTTTCGATTGATTGGTGTAAAATCTGATTGAGTTTTTTACCTGCTGTGGCGATATTCCAACCTGCTTTAAGTTTCCTTTTGGTATAATTTCTACAGGTGATCTAATCTCAATTCATTTGCTTAATCGGTTCCCATAATCGCTATTTCTTGTAAGTTTAATCGACTCCTATGGCAATTATCCGTAAATTCGTGATAGGTCTCTTTGGTGAGTCCTTGCAAGTTTAATCCTTCTTATGTTTTTTTACTTGATTTTAGTGAGATAATGATCTCAATTGTATGTTCATCTCAATTGTATGTTCAGCCGTTTGAATTGGCTGCATTTCCAAATTCTTGTTCCGATCATGAGTTCATGATCTAGGACGGCGAGTGACTCTACCTGTTAAGTATCAGCTCTAGAACTTATAAAACACTAGGGGTTTCCATTTGAAGTAATAAATCTGAAACCTATGTTTCTCGCAAGATCAAGTTATAGACTTTAATTGTCACAATCCAAATTTACGATATGTAAAATTTCAACAGGCGACTGGACCACCAATTATTTTTATCATAGTCCAATCAAGATACATGCTCAGTAAATACCAAAACCAACCACCGTTCCTCCCATAACACATATGCACGGTAATGTAACATTGCGAAAATGTACTAAGTAATTGAGCTCTAATTGTATTTAAAATAAATATACTTGTAATTGATCAACGATTATTCATGGACTCAACCAATCAAGGAAAACATAACTGCTTAGCCCTAATACAGTGGGTACTATTTGCTGGAAAGATTTAAATAATATAAACAATTGTCAAGTAATGAATTCTTGAACTAAAGTGGTATTCTACTTCAACGCATTATCCTTCACGTCCACATTCCACGGCTTGGCTTGGCTCGTCGTCTCCATGACTTGCTTATTCAGAGTACTCCGGGTTTGGTTGAAACATCTTCGCGATCCGCCTCCATAGTACCTACAGACACAACTAAAAAGAGTGGCGATCGCAAGAGTGAGCTCTCCAACTTGAGCTCAAGAGAAATAGAAAAGCAAGCAATCATATGAATAGATTATGCACACAGCAAGAGTCTAGTCTAACGTATGCCAAACATGTTATGGTAGGGCCTAGCCACACTTCTCTGAAACTGACTATAACCTCCATGCACGGGAGTGTTTGGACACTTACCAAACTACTCCAATAGCCCTGTTAAAGCCACGTGACACCCTAATCAAAATGGTGATCAGACAACTAGTCCGGTCAGTAACGGTCCAACCAACCCGACCCTTCCCCCTCATCACTCCATCCTACCAGTACTTGATCCCCTGTTGGCCAGGCTTACACACATGGGTTCTGTCACTAACCAATCCTATATGACATCATATGTACTTTCTCAATACCCTAAAATGATTCATAGACCATTCGTTTTATCCTCCCCCCTAAGATGCTGTCCTCCACTAGGATATGGGATAATACATGGCAATTAGTTTGCTTAGCAGGTCAGATCCAACGATCCTCGACCCTTTCACCACTGCCTACCAAGCATCCACACATCACAACCACAATCAATCATAATGTTAATGTAATGCATGCAAAAAAGATATTTATTGGATGGCATGTTATTCATAATGTAAATACAAGCTTACAACATCAATCATCAGCATATTTCAAACACACAATAATTAGTTCAGGGTTCTGTTCCTCACTTGATATCACGTAGTTATGATTATTCATGCTAGAATAATCAGTGTTTCTGAGGTGTTCTACACCTATACAAAGTGTGGAGTTATTAGTTGGAAGTTCTACATTATTTATTCTCAATTTATTGGAGTCTGGGGTTTATTGGTCGTTGCCTCGGTCGCAACTATCCCGACCGACGTAGCTTCCGACAGAAATCAGAATCTTCTGCCCAAGGTCAGTCCCAGTATTGGTCGATATAGTAGGAACAACCGCCGCTACGTCCGACCACTTCCAGTGGCGTTCTGGAACCGTTTGGTCTTAGGCCGAATCTTAGGGTCCATCGTCATGGTAACATCCGGCCCGTGGCAGAAAGGTTAGTTTGAGCATCTTGGCCTGGTCGGAAGCTTGGATTTCGCATCCGGCACACCATCTGACCCTACTCTCAGGCTTCCCGACCTTACCTTGGACGAGAGTTTTGGGTTGGTCTCACAACCTTGTGTTACCTAACTTCCTTAGCAAGAGGGTTCCCTCTCTTTCTACCAGGTCTATTGATTTTAACACTAGTCATTAACATTCTCTACTTTCCATAGAATTTTTCTTCTACTCATTATTCCTTCATGATTATCACTGGAAGGTTTCCATGTTCCTCCACTATCATACTATATAAATCGATATTGACCTCACAGACTTCATTCTAACACAATCTCTACAACGTGCGTGGGATACGAGATATTACCTGTAATGAAGGTTAAATGGTAAGAATGAGAGCCCAATCACTCTTGCAGTACTTGCAAGCTTTCTCCCTTCTTTTCTTCCTTCTTTCCTCTCACTTTCTTCTCCTCAAAGAGCACCTCTTCTTTGAGAACGTGTCAGAGGTCTTATAGTGAATATCACCTCCTCCAGAGAGAGAGGTCTAGGGTAAGGGTTCCATGCCTCCTTCTTGCAGTACAACTCTTCCAAAAGTGGGAGACGATGGAAGGGAGCCATGTGGCAACGAAGTTGAGATAATATGGGAGTTTCTTCTCCTTAGAGGACTCTAAGGTTGTTATACTTAAGATGGGGCTCTGATAGATTGTCCAAGGCTGAAGGAATATTCCTCTTTTAGAATCAACCCAACTCATTCCATTCCTGCGAACAGGTTATATACCTCCGGTCGGAACTGGTGGATCTTGCTGGCTCGGGTTCCTCGACCGGCCCTATTGTCCGCAGCTAGTTTTAAACCTTAATTTGTATTTTTTTTATTTCTGGTTCAGTCCACCATTGATGCCACCAAGTTTCTTGTTAATGACTCGCTAACCTATTTAGTTGACTGTGAAAAACCCTCCTAATAGAAATCCAGTTAGGTCGGGATTTCTGGGTGTGGGTTTTACAACTCCATCCCCTCAAAAGAATTTCGTCCCCGAAATTCCACTATACTAAATAGTCTAACTTAAGGAGGCTCTTTCTTTAATGGTACAGCTTTCCTAAGAGGGTTTTTTTTTTTTTTTCGTCCATTACTATTGGCTATTGCTCTTACAGTCTCTATTCCTAGGTAACATCGGTTATTCCTTTGGGTTGAACCTTCTTCTCTTACCAGTTCAGACTAGAAGGTTGCCATCTTAAGCTTTTACTCCTACTTACTTCTATTATTAAAATACTCTCTTTCTGATAGTTGTAGGTTTATTTGGAGCCTTCAGTACCCTATTCTACAAGTTAGCCTTTGGCTACATTGCAACTTACCCCTGGGGTGACTTATGTAGGGTTAATATTATTTCTTCTTACCATTTGCGATTTCCCTGGCTAGTTACTACTTATCCCACTTGTTTTACTAAAATTCCAGGCTGAATATCTTCTAACTATCATTGTAAATCTTACTATGATACCCCACTACATTACAATAATACATATAGCTTATCAATTCAATTTCATCTAGTGAAATAATTAACAATATAATATTTTTACTATAGCATATCATTTTGACCTACACCATTCCTTTAGCATGCGATCATGAAATGATTATAAACACAGCTTCAAAGGTTTAGTAATTACCTATTGAAGTTTCATTTAAGTTGTTCATATCAACGTCTTTAGCATCACCCTCATTCTGAGGTTGAGGTTGAATACTCGCTTGATGATTGTTCTCTCCAGCTAACTTCTTAGCTCTTGCTTTGAGTGTTAGACGGGCCTTCTTCAGAATCATCTTAGCTATGATCCCTGAGAGTTTGATCTTAGGTACATAGTCTCGTGGATTTCTGAATGGGCTAAAATCTGGAAAATATTCCTTAATGGGTTCTTATTGATTTTCAAGCAATGGTGTCTTCACTTCTTCGTTTCCTCTTGATACGATCTCCAAAAACAGTACTTCCGGTGCTGTTGGAAAATGTGGACATTCAATCCAACTATGTCCCATACGGCGACAACCAAAATATTAGAGTATACCCTTAGGAAAGGATCTGATTACTTCTACAGTGGGTCTGGGTTTAACCCTCTCTATTGGACAGTAAGTCTAGTAAGGTTTTTGGGTGTCTCTTGTGTAAGGGTTACACTTGACTTCAACTTCCATGTGAGATCTATCTCACATTCTATCTGAAGAATGCATCTGTGTAGAAAGAAAGATGAGGGCAAAGGTGTGAGGGAGAAAGAATTATAAAAGGAGAGAAGAATTCAATCCTTCAAACATTTCTCGAAGACTTACTTTTGTGGATGATACTGGTTTTAAATTATTAGGGCCTTGCCAAGTACCCCAGTTTCCTTGGACTCTTAATTTTTCATGGCGATTGCCGAACTCTTCTAGTTGGCCTTCATGTTCAGGGTGTGGTCTAGGTGTCGGATATGCATTCCAGAATTATTTCGTAATTGAATCCCTTAGGGTGGAGAAAAGTTCTCCCTTCAGGGTATTTTCCTAAGGTCCAAAGTAAGCCAGAAAGCTCTTCAAAACATATCCCACGTAATTGTCCCATATTATTGTAGTAACCATGATTCTGTATTCTGCCACCAATGATATGGTGACCCTTCCAGCTGGTGCATTGCACACAATACCTTCTGGGCATTGGTGCACCCTTTAACTGATAAGTTGCACACTGAAGCTTTTGGGCGTCTGAATAGTCTAGTAGCCCTAAATTTTTGTCCATGCTTTGGATCCAGTATATTGGTTGGTTTGGATCCTCAAACAATCCAGTAAATTCAACTTGTTTTAACTTCAAAAATCGATGCCAAGTTCGTTGCACCAGTGCTTCCACTTGGCAGCTATCCTCTAAAGGAGTGGTAAGTGTTTGATTACCATTGGGACTCGACCTATCACTTGATCCGCTATTGGTTGGGGCACTCCGGTTCATGATACGACGTGGATTTGAATGACCATGCGCCAATTTTAAAATTTAATTTGTAGTTCCTAAAACGATATGTCAACACGATTAGTGATACGTTTCAATTTAATTGGTACTATTTTATAACGGACAAATATTATGCATGAACCAATGCTACACTACACCTGCAACAATCCTACGATTGGACCGTTCTTTATACTCTGATCGCCACGTTTGATTCTAATTTTCGCGTCCAACCATCGCAACCAAATAACAAAATACGGTGTTCTGTGACCATCCAGACATTGCATCAGACGTTATCCTAGCGACCAACGGTCCGTCCAAGCACTTCCAGAAAGGTTCCTGTTGGTCGAATGGAAGGGCTGATGATGCTTCATTGAATTTTGCAACCGGCGGGCGCCGGTTGCAAAACCTGCTTTATAGCCTTAGAATCGCCTCCGAGAAACCTTCTCTTCGTCTTGGGTGCTTCTCCAAGTCTCCACACCTTCTTCAAATGTTGATCGTTCTTCGATCACTCAACTAAAAGGTATGGTTTATCTTTTCTTTAACAAGAATCACATACCTTGGGTTTGGGATAATGCTCTCAAACCCTAGTTTTCTTTTTTCTTTAGTTTTTCCCTTGTTATGCTTGTCAATATGCTCTACATCATTCCAAGTGATGTTGAAATGATTCATACATCATTCTTATCATATTGTTATTGTTCTTTATCCATTTCCTCATGTTTATCATTACCTTTACGCTTTGTTTCTAAATTTTTCTTCTCAAATTGACTATTCATTTTTTTTTTTTGGAAAAATTTCATATACACCCCAATAAAAATTGTTAACATCATCTATCACTCACAAGTTTGCAAAAACATCATCTACCATCTAAAATCTTTGCGCCATTAATCAAATAAGCTCATTCCATCCACAGATTCCCGTTAGTTGCTGATGTCAGCTTAAATGGAACCATTGATGGATAATACTTCCCTTTGAGCCGAGTTAAAAGACGATTTTATCTTTTTTTAAAATTTTTACCCTACCCCCAAATCCTCTAAATATCTTCTTTGGCGACGATGATAATCATCATCATCGTTTCTATTCTCAGCAAAAAAACTCCGCAGGAGATTCTACAGAAAGCACGATTATTACTCAACAGAAGAACTTAGAACTAAAAATAGCAAACATAGATAAAAAGCTTCTCTGGCATGAAAACTGACTCTGTTTCTAGCACAGTCATTGTTACTGTTGTTGTGGTGGTCGAACAAAGTATCGTACCAGTGATGCTTCTGCTACTGTAATTATTGTTTTCTTGGGTTTGAGAGGGGTTTGATGGAGGCGAGATGAGGAACCAAAACGTTAATCCAAGCTGGGAATGGAGCAGATGCAAGCAGATTTGGAATAGATAAAAAAGAAGGAAAAAAATTATCCCCAAACCAAGTCGAAAACGGAGCATAGTTCCGTCCGTAAACGGAGACGTAGATTCGCATACTATCTTAAACAACACGATATGATATCTATGGAATTAAGGGAAAGGACGTCGGAAAATATGCGTCCCCAGTGTTTGTATTTCTTACTTTTTTGCAACTCAGACTAGAGACCCAAATGGATAAGATTTAAAACAGATCAAAAATCAAAATTTTCAAGAATCCTAGTTAAGCAAATGTAAGAAGAAGAAAGAGAGAGATTTGAGCTGTGGGCTCAAGAGGGTTATGACCCAAAACATGGAATACATCTCTCGATGGCTAATTGTGGCCACTGGAGAGAACGCTGAGCGCGTAATACCTGACATTCCAGGGATAAACAGCTTCCTTGTACCTGTCATTCACACTAGCATTTATCAATCAGGTGCAGACTTTTAAAATCAGAAGGTCTTGGTTGTTGGTTGTTGCAATTTCGGCATGGAAGTTTGCTTAGATCTCTGCAATCATAATGTAAGCCCTTATATGGTTGTTAGAGAAGTTGTAAGTGATTTACTTCCTAATTAGTAGAAACTACTAAATGGGTTTTTCTGATTTTGTTCAATCAAATTTGGTTCTTACATAGGTCCATGTTCTACCAGGATTCAGCACCTCTTGCGATGTTTGCAGCTTACCTTTGTCTGCATTAGCTTCGTTCTGTGTTTCCCTTTTTTTTTTTTTTTTTTTTGTAATAAAACCCAAAAATTATTAAAGCACAGTTCAGAGATCGTCAGTCGCAGCATCTGAGATAGTCAAGTTTAACTGAATCCTTGACGATCTCAAATTTTTAGCTCCATCAAATTTAACTGAATCTTTCCATTTTTCAGCTTTGCAGAATGCAAAATCATAACATTTATGTACTCTAAAGCTCTAGGTTTTGTGTAATTGTGTCGTGGCGTCACTCTCTCCTTTGGCACCTCTAAGTATTTGTTAGGATCGGAGACGCAAACAGAAAGAAAAAACACGAAGATTAACGTGGTTCAACACCCCATTGTGGATGCCTACATCCACGGAGAAAAAGAGAATTCTTTATTGCCAAGAAACCTCTACAACTCTCCACCTGACAGAGTGTTCTCCTCTGTCAGCCTCACGGCTGTCACCCAGCCTTTTTTTCTCTAGGGTTTTTCCCACAGAGACAACATATATAGGAAACCTAGAAATCCTAATCCCACTACAATTATAAGTTTATCCTATACATGTAATAGACCAAATTCTAATACAAGTACAACTCTATTAATTGTGTGGATCCCATAGAATACAAGACACAACCCAACAAATCTCCACCTGGCTTGAATTCTACAAACCACCTTGAAGAAGAACCCGTTGACGTTGAGTCTGTAAACCCGTCTCTGTCAAACCGCTACACCTAAACAGGCATAGCCTACACCCAGTCCGGGTGTCCCGTACAGCTCACCGCCGTACAAAGTGATGTGACTCTACCTCTTCCACTGCCACAGCATCACCGGAAAGATAACATCACACATAGCCTGCTGCAACTCCAGATACACCTGGAACCCGAGTCTCTCACCTCTGCACCTCCAGCGCAGACCTAGAGAACCAACTCCTCACCGCAGCCTGCTAGTCCTTCTTTATCCACGGTACAACATCAACTGGCCATTATGTGTACCGTGCCGGGATTCAAATCCCCCTTTTTTTTTTTCTTCTTCTTCTTCATACTGCGTACCTCCTTCGTTCTTCAAAGAACCCTAGCTCTGATACCACTTGTTAGGATCGGAGACGCAAACAGAAAGAAAAAACACGAAGATTAACGTGGTTCAACACCCCATTGTGGGATGCCTACGTCCACGGAGAAAAAGAGAATTCTTTATTGCCAAGAAACCTCTACAACTCTCCACCTGACAGAGTGTTCTCCTCTGTCAGTCTCACGGCTGTCACCCAGCCTTTTTTTCTCTAAGGTTTTTCCCACAGAGACAACATATATAGGAAACCTAGAAATCCTAATCCCACTACAATTATAAGTTTATCCTATACATGTAATAGACCAAATTCTAATACAAGTACAACTCTATTAATTGTGTGGATCTCATAGAATACAAGACACAACCCAACAGTATTTTCCAGCAATCTTCAAAATCGATCAGAATCCATGCAAAAACCCCTAACAAAACCCAATCTACAACAACAAGTATCGATCATCTGGATGAGAAGAGAAAAGGAAAGAGAAAAAGAGTAAATGTAAGTTTCATTACAAGATCAAACTAATTATTCTATTTAATTTAAAAAATTTTCAATTTATAATATGAAAGGTAAAATTGTATATCAACAATTTAAATGATTTTCGTCAGTTAAGTGGGTTTGATTGATGTTTTTGCAAACTTGTAGGTGGTAGATGATGTTAGCAATTCTTATTGAGGAGTATATGAAATTTTCCTTTTTTTTTCTAAGGCTTTTCTCTATGGTTGAGCTATGCATAGCTTTTATAATGGCTTCGGTACCTTCTTACTCTTATTGACAATGCATGTCTCCTAACATGCTTCTAATGCACTTCTTGCTAATATACCATGCATGCCATTTGTATTTGTTGCTTCCTTGTTTGGTTACATTGTTATCGGTGTCTCTTGAGAGACCTAACAATGGAATAAGCTACTTAGTAGTCGAATATAGACAGAAATAGTATTCTCTTGAGTTTGTTCATACTACACTAAGCATTATGCTACTTGAATCACTGGAATTCATTATGCATCCTGAATTGGTTTAACAGTCAACTTGGTTCACAGCCTCGATGGTTGAATATCTATGTTCTCCCACAAATTCTATTTTTTTGTTTAGTAGTAATTTTATCCAAATCACCATGAATTCTTTCCAACTTTTATGATTGAGTTGTTATGTTTCTAAATTATTCTGGTTTTGTTAAGAGTCTCTCCCTTTCTCATTTCTTCATGGTTATTTTTATGTTTTTAAATTCATTCTTTCATGCTATGTTTTCTAACTTGATTTCTTTGTTCATTCTTTTCTGTTACAGATTAAATGGCACCATGTAAAACTGCTGCCAAGAGTCGGAGAAACAACCCCCTCCACTTCTTGACACGGTCCGATTCCATTTCCTTGCGGCACAGGAATCATATCCAAAGTTTGATAAGATTACTAATAGCTGCCGACAAGGAAGCGGGATCAACGATGGGAGGTGGCCGGAAGGAACCATACACCGAGAGCTTCTGACTGAGAAGGTCATGCATGATGGCGGAAAAAGAAACACGCACAGAGGCAGAAGAAAAACACGCACGGTGGCGGAAGAAAAACATGCACGGAGGCAGAGAAAAAGCAGCTATCAATCTTTTGAATGTCATGACTTCCATGAGTGGCGACGCCAGAAAGTGTTGTTCACATTGGTCGGTCTTCCCAGTCTGACAAGCTTCAATTAACTCGAAGTCCAACGCTCCTTCCCATACAGACGGGCAGACCTTCCCATCTTATAATCTTGTATGCAAAGCCGAACTTGAAGTTGAAGTCATGCATGAGGGAGGAAAAAGAAACACGCATGGTGGCGTGAGAAAAACACGCACGGGGGCGGAAGAAAAATATGCACGGAGGCAAAGAAAAAGCAGCTATCAATCTTTTGAATGCACTTCCATGAGTGGGGAGGCTGGAAAGTGTTGTTCCCATTGGTGGGTCTTCTCTGTCTGACGAGCTTCAACTCAGCATCCAACGCTCCTTCCCGTACAGAGGGTAAGACCTTCCCATCTTATAATCTCAGATGCAGAGCCGAACTTGAAGTTGAAGTTGTGCGTTGGAACTTGACTTCGAGTTTCAATCTTGAATTCTGTGGTGCGAGCCAGTGATTGTTAGTCACCGTGGTGGGGTAGTTGTTGCAGGTCACCGGGGATGGAGATGGGGATGTTGCAAAATGGGGATTCTCTTTGAACATACCATAAACAGTTTCGAAGTATATATACTATAAACTATACCAATAGATTTTTTTTTATTTTTTTGTCACAAAAAGATCTTTTAGGGTGGGGTTTTTTTTTTTTTTTTTTCGTTGGTGAATATGCATTGCTATTGACCTCTTTTGTTGTAGTGAGGGAATATCCATTGGACCATAGGCGTTTAATTGAGAAACCATTATTATTCTGTATACCCCTGTTGACTAATCCTGGGCCAATATTTCTTTGAAGTGTAAAACTACTATCCAAATGTATTAGTTTTTACCAAATGTATTAGTAAACGGATATGTCTTCATTGAACCAATCAAGGTAATTATAATTGATAGCAAACATCCCTATGGGTTTTCAAGGTTATATACGTATGACTCATCAAGAGTTACCTACAACAACTCAGCCCTATAATCAAGGATTTGCATAGCCTAACTTCATAACCTCATGCATATCTGATCCTATGAGTGTAACTCTTTCATTTATACACAACTTTTATAAATCAATATAAAAACGCTCCATATGATTATGAGAACGAGACCTGATAATCTATACATCTTTAATAATCCCTAAAAACATGATAAAAATTGTCATAATCTAGTTAAATCAAAACCATGTTATTGAGGATAGGAAATTACAAGTACATTAATTATTAATCAATTAAAAAAATGATTTATACAAGCTGTCTTGGATTCTTGGGAATCCTGTGAATCTTCTATTGTCTCAACTTGGAAACCTCTGTTTACTTCAACTAATCATCTTTGATTATTATTTCCCACCATTGGAATCTTGTTTTAACCTAATTTAGTGAAAAAATAAACCGCTTGAAAAGAAAAAAACTTTTTTATCCCTATTATTTAAGAAAAATTTTTGGAATAAGATAAAGGGAAATTAAAACAAAGTTACAATTTCTTAGTTCACCCCTTTGGTTACAATATGGTGCAAAGATCCTTCCGAATTTATGGTTTTAAAAGTTTTTGCCCCACATTTAAGGATGCAAATTTTGGACTAGAACCGTTTACTGAAATTGGACTGGACCGTTTACACCGAAACCAGGAGACCATTTAGTAAATGGTTCGATTTTGATTAGGATTTCCAAACCGTTTATTTAATCGGCTCGATTCGATTTTAAACCTTTTAAACCGCGGTGTCAACCCGACTAAATCCTTTTAAAGTGGACCATTAAAACCATTTAATACCCTTATTAAGTTATCTTATATCTAACTACTCTAAACAATTAAACCAGCTAGACAGTAAACAAAGGGTAGCTAAAACTTTAAAACAATGATATTTCTTTTTCAGAAAATTCATATTTAATTCCATGCGGATTATGTTTTCATCGAACAAGTGGTTGATTTTCTTTTCAGAATTTAAGTTATACAAGGTTTTGGTTATGTTTTTTTTTTTTTTTTTTTTTTCTGGATTTGTATTGGAAAAGTCAAATTTGTAGACTTAGCATGATTTGATTGCTATGTTTAGTAGCTTATTCGGTTACATTTCTAATAAGATATATATTGTAGTTTATCATTTTATTGGAGAAGTTATTTAAGTGCACTTTGGAGTCAATAATATCTCCATCAAAAAGGGGTGTAAGATAGCGAGAAGATGTATAATTTTTTTAACGAAAATTTGATTAAAAACTAATGCATTAAACCATTTATAAATTATATTAAGAAGGCGACACGTGTCCTGCCAGATGTCACCCTAGGGACATCTTAGCCACGGTGAGAGGAAGCACGTGGGTATCCATACGTGTCAAATCTCTATACTAATCTCAGGTGCATCAAGGGGATCATGGTTCAGAAATGATCCAGAAGATTGGGTCTTAGATAGGATCCTCCACCCATGAAGGCCGTGCATGTTGGTATATAAGGGCCAAAGCGCCGGCCTTGTCTGTCCATAGGATCTTCATCCTACGGCCATTCACGATGATCAAATCGGATCCAGCAGTCACACTTATCATGATCGGTCCTTGTGGAGTCACAACTTTGTCATACCTACTCCATCACCGGACAGCATATCCATTTGAGGAATAGGGGTGTCCTCTATATATCCACTCGACGATTACAGGTAACGATAGATCTGATTTCCTAGCCTCTCTGAGAATACTCGGGGAACCCACCTCTCTAAGGAGCTTACAATCTTTTCGTAAGCTCCATACTGATTGCTCTGTTACTGACTTGATAGTCAGAGTGGACACCAGACATCATCTGTCTAGCTCCGATAACTTTTATCTTATCTTGCAGGAAACAAAACACGTCAGCTAGTCCAATTTCAGCAGCAATATTTCTAAAAGGCATTGCACAACGTCCATGGTCAATCATGCATTAATTTGAAGAGTGTCATTTTATTTGAGTGATGCTTTCGAAAATGTTAGCTTCAAACATATTCGGCAGGAGTTGAATCAACTTGCATATAATATAGCTTGATTCTCTTGTATCTGGAGATGAAGAGCTCGTTATATTACCGCATCCGATTTCTTGCATGACTTATTAATTCTAGTACAAAAGGATGTTGATCATTATATTTAGGAAAATTTACTCAGACACCTCCTTGATAATTGGTTTATTACACAGAACTATCCTGTGTCTTTTGGACTTGCAGTCCACTACCTTATTGCTAATAGTGTTAACTTAAAATTTAAATAAACAAAAATACCCTTCAATTCCTTCCATTCCTTCATTTCGTTAAACTTCAGCTTCTTTGGTGTTTTCTTCCAGCCAGAGCAAACTTTCTCCATCCTTAGCTACCATCACCATTTCTTTGATCTTATGATTACTAGAATCACAACTATCCTGCGAAGGTCAAGATTTTCCACAAGAAAACTCAACACAATCTTCACTCAACATTCCCAACAACTAAGGAGAGAGACATAGCATCGACGACCACCGCATTGGGGGTGGACTCCATCACCGGAAGCGTAATTCAACCTAAAAACGATCTAATCGAATGAATCTTCTGCATCTACTTTTTTTTTTATTGCAATCTTCTACGAGATTAGTATCAGCCATTAATAACAATTAAGCTTATCTCTTCCATGCGAAGGATGCAATATGTTAAACATGAAGTTAAAGTACTCACATCATTCCTCACATCGGACTCATGGTTCACATACATATGACATGGCAAGCATAGGTGGAATCAGAAAACATTAACATTGCAGCATGACAAGGCATGGAACTCTCATACTTAAGCCAAACTTGGGGTAAACCAGCTCAGGTTAAATCAGATTAAACCAACTTAGACCGAGTTCAACCCTGACTAAGCCAAACCAAACCAAACCCTATATAGGATTTTAATCCTCTCATGCTCTTGTGTTGGCATGAGGAAAATCTTGTGGCTGTAGTTTACTTACGTACATACGATGTGTTAGTACACGGACACAATGAATGACAGCCACAGAATTTTCCTCATGTCAACATGAGGGCATGAGGGTATGAGAGGATTTGAATCTCTAACCCAGCCCTGTTAGGGTTCAAGGTGGATTTAGCCCTGCTAGGGTTCAAGGCCGGGTTAGGATTGTCAGCCAAATTTGTAGATATTTAAGGAGAAAAATCTATGGAGTGATTTAAGGAGAAAAATCTACGGACTGATCAAAAAAGATAAATCTATGAAACGATTCAAAGAGATAAATCTCCGGCATGATTCAATGTTGGTAAGCATTAATTCCCAAGATATCAAAAAGAAAAATCCAGACGAATTACCTTTTAAAAAGCTATTAAAACCATGAATCATAAAAAAAAATCCATCAGATGCAATTAGTCTCATTGAAGCAAAGCAATGGAAGTAAAGAGAGACCTTGCTCAAAAAATGCTCTTGTTTCTAGTTATTGTGGGATTGTGCACAAGCAATGGTTTTGAAATAAGCGAGTATGAAGATATGAAGAGGAAGACTCCACTACCGCATGTCGACAGTAGCATGAGGAAGACTCCAACAGGATCAAACCCACTACATAATCGATACCCTCCACCTCTTTATACCACTGTCTACAGTAGCATGAGGAAGACTCCAACGGGTCCAAATCCGCTACATAATCGATACCCTCCACCTCAGTTTCATACCAAGAGGACTGGCCCATCTGGTCTAGACCAACATCATCATGAAGCTTCTGCGCCTATCTACAGTAGCATGAGGAAGACTCCAACGGGTCCAAATCCACTACATAATCAATACCCTCTACCTCAGTTTCATACCAAGAGGACTGGCCCATCTGGTCTAGACGCACATCATCATGAAGCTCCTGTGCCTGTTTACAGTAGCATGAGGAATACTCTAATGGGTCCAAATCCACTACACAATCGATACCCTCCACCTCAATTTCATACCAAGAGGACTGGCCCATCAGGTCTAGACCCACATCATCATGAAGCTCCTGCGCCTGTCTACAGTAGCATGAGGAAGACTCCAACGGGTCCAAATCCACTACATAATCGATACCCTCCACCTAGCTATAATTAGTACTTGTAATGATGAAATATTTCTGAAATTCTAAATAAAAATAATTCCATAGTTCTTCCAGTACTTAACCGGAGCGATGGATAAGAAGTATTTAAAAAGATGGTGTTTACTGGTTCATTATTTGTGCGCTCATGAGCCAATATCATAATAGAACAGAGATATATGTGTGCAGGTATTAATTGATCAAGAATATAGAAATGGAGCCTTCTTTTTATTCTATTATTCACAGTTCTTTGATTCCATGGCAGCTAGTGCTTTTCTTCATATTCAATTGACTTCTCTTGGTATGACTCAACTTAATGAGCTTTTCTGGAACTGCCAATTTTCGTTTGACTTAGCACCACATCTGTTTACCAACTTTGAATCCGAAAGGTATAATGCAATTTAACATTCTACATCTTAAATTTTTTTCAATGGTTAATTTCATGTTGTATAATATAGTATTAGTATGATCACACCAAGTTGTAGAATATAGTGATCTCTATAAGGGGAAAAAATCATCTTATTTGATGTCCTAAAAACAAACAATGAAAAATAAATTAACATATAAAAAACTACACATACAATGCCTATGTGAAAGCATTATTGGAATCTGACCTCTGAAACTCTTGAATCGATTGGCTTCGAAGTGGTGATGCCAACACTAGTTTCTTTCTTGCTTCTACAATACAAAGAAGAGGCTGTAATCAAATTCTCAAGCTTCGTCTTCATTCTGGTTCATGGACCAATAATGATGAAGAGCACTATTCGAAAATTCATAACCATTTTGAAAATATTTTTACTACTTCAATAGATCTGAATGCCATATCAAAAACTCTTGATACGATCGAGTCAATGATTCTAGATTCTTTGAATGATTCTTTGTGTTCCATTGCAAATTTAGATGAAATTCATAAGGCATTATTTTCCATGGCCCCTTAAAAATCTCCAGGACCGCATTCCCTCCAATCTTTTTCCAAAAATTTTGGGATTTAGTTAAGAATGACTTGATCCACTTTATTCAGAATTTCTTTTGATCTGGATTCTTGCCACTGGATCTTAATTGTACTTATCTCTGCTTGATTCCAAAACTTCTAATCCTGAAATCATGGATCAATTTAGACTGATTAGCTTCTGTGGGATAAGTGTCAAAATTATTTCAAAAATCATGGCTTTAAGACTTAAGCCTTTTCTGGACGATTTTATCTCTTCATCCTAGTTAGTCTTCATTGCTAACCGTTTGATTTTTGATAATGTTATAATTGCCCATGAAGCCTTCCATTTTATCAGTAAAAGAAGGAAAGGAAAATCCAAGTTTATGCCTTCAAATTAGATATGCAAAAAGCCTATGATAGGCATTCTTTTGAAATATGGACTTCATCCATTTTGGGTTGATCTGCTCATGACCTGTATCACCTCGGTGTCTTATATTATAAATGTCAATGGATCTGAACATGGAAATATTACTCCCTCAAGAAGTATTCAACAAGGGGACCCACTATCCCCTACCATTTTCATTCTCTGTGCCTAGGCACTATCTTCGATTTTACAATCTGCCGAAATTGAAGGAAAAATTAAGGGCCTTCAAATTCGTAATAGATCATAGCCTATTTCGAACATTCTTTTCGCGGATGATTGTCATATCTTCTCTAATGTCAATCTGAAGGAGATCATGGCCCTTAATGATTGCATTAATCAATATTGTAAGGCATCAAGGCAGAATATTAATCTGAAAAGTCAAGCCTCACCTTTATTCCGAATTCCCAAGCTCGATTTAAAAGGTGGTTTTCTAGAATTCTCAAAATTCCTTATGGCGATGGACCATCCAAGTATTTGGGTCTCCCTGCAGAATTTGAACAATCCAAGAATATCCTATTTAATGAATTTTCGGATAGAGCTATTAAAAAATTGAAGGGTTGGAAAAATAATTTTCTTTCACATGCTGGCAAAAAGTTTTTTTTTTGAAAGGAAGGCAATAATGGAAAAGAAATACATTGGATATCATGGGACAAAATGTGTATGTCCAAGGAAAAAGGTGGGCCGGGTTTGAGAGACCCGGTTCTTCACAACAAGGCTATGCTTGCCAAAATTGCCTAGCGAATATGGTGTTCTCCTCATGCAAAGTGAGTAAAAGTTTTGAAAGATATTTATTTTTCTCATTCTGATTTCTTATAGGCTCAAACTGGTCATTCTCCTTCTTGGGCTTGGAAGAGCATTCTCGTTGGCAGGGAAGTTCTTAAGGAAGGTTTGGTGTGGCAAGTTGGATATAGATCCCATATCAATATTTGGAAGGATCGCTGGATTCTTTCCATTGCTGCTTATTGCATTAAAAGACCAAAACCAATTAATTGCCCATTTGAGTTCGTTTTTTATTTGATTGACTATAATACCAAATCTTGGGGAAATAATTTATTGCATTCCTTTTTAACTTTCGATGAGAGGGAGGCTATTTTGAAAATTCATTTAAGTATCTTTCCAAGCGAGGATCGTCTCATTTGGCTGCTTCTAAGGCCCTGTTTGATAATGCTCCAGCTCCCATGGAGCTACTCTTTGGTCCGGAGTCATTTTCTACTTCTTCTCCAGAGTCAGGATTTTTGGAATAGAATGTTGTTTGATGGTGGTGGTTGATGTAGAATACTCTTGGTCCCATACATCTTTTATTCCATTCTGGATTTTTGGAATAAAAGGCAGATTTGGATTGGCTTGAATTCCATTTTGTTTCCAATTCTTGTCAAACTCTTCTTCATCATGCTACAATTTCTCCTCCCACTTCGGGTAGGACTTTCCCTAATGAAGATTTTATTTTGATTATTTCTGATGCAGCATTCAAACCTAAGGATAAGCACAGAAGTATTGGATTCCTCCTTAGAGATAGTTCAGCTAGGATTATTCGTTCGTGTTCCAGTCAGATTCAATTCGGTTCTGCTTTGGAAGGAGAAGCTCTTGCCATTAGATATGTGCTTCAGACAGCTCTCTCGGATGATCATAAATCGACCATTGTTAACTCTGACTGCAAAGAGATTGTTCAGTCTATTATCTCTGGTCAGAGCTTTAATTTTTTCATCCATCCTATTGTCCTAGACATTGTTGACTTGGCAAGACTCTTTGATCAATGTCATTTTTATTTTATTCCTAGGGATGCTAATGTTATAGCGCATACCCTTGCCAGGAAGGCCATAACAGTTGCAGGGCTGTTCGATTGGCCATTATCCATTCCATGGTTGAAGGATCTTTGTATCAATGACACCTTGGCTTATTTGCCTGCTTCTGATCAATAAATTATTGTTTACCAAAAAAAAAACTCATTTCTTATGATTTATTGGTTCATTTTAAGATGTAGTTTATAATATTCCCTAAGCTTTGAAAATTGTACCAGTTTAATGCCCTATATAACACTACACAAAATGAAAAAACTAAAATATTATTTGTTCAACGAGGCTTAAACCAATGCAAGCTAGGCTAAGGGTGTTAAACGGTGCGCTTTTGGCTTAATGGTGCAGTTCGGTTCGGTTCAGTGTATAATGAGTAAAACCAAAATTGAACCATTTATTAAACAGTTTCAAAATACTTACCAAAATCGATTATTAATCGGTTTTGATTTTTTGGTTTTAAACGATTTTGTTGCCAGGAAGGAGAAGAAGAGAGTTAGAAGTGCATAATTTTAATCATATATGAAAGCGGAATTATGATTAGAAGTATGACATGTGGAAAGCATTAAATATAATTTATTTCTACAAATATAGACATTTAGCACTAAGGGATTAAAGTAAAGGTTTAGTCGGTTTTAACAGTTCCAAATAGTCGGTGTAAACGGTTTCATTCTTAAAACCAGAATCGAATCGTTTAACTAAACATTTTCATTTCTGAATCCAGAATCGAACCATTTGATAATCGGCTTCATGGTTTCAGTTTAAATAATTTGGTTTGATTTTGGTACACGATTTCGTTTTATTTTTGACACCATTAAGCTAGGCCATGCTCAGGGAGTTCATCCTAAAATGCTAAAATATACCAAAAACAAATGGTCTATATTACGAAACCTACAAAATCAAATAGCATAAATTTTATTTGAGATTTTGAGAACATCAATCCTTTGTCGGGAGGACTGTCAAGGAGTTAGTGATTAAGGACAAGATCCAAAATTGAAGAAAAATATGACAAAAAAAATCAAAAAACGAAGAGAAAGAAGAGAAGATGAAGAAAAGGTTTATAGATGAGTTCATGTTCTTATGGTCGGAGAGGAAGTGCGCTACAAAAGAGAGATGTCGCCGGAGAAGAACCAGATCACTTTTCCCAATTCGGAGTTGTTGTCGAGAAAGAAAAATTTGCAAAAATAAATGGGGAAATTTTCAAAACCAAAGGGAATGGTATTGTGATAAAATGGTCTTGTTAACTATTCTGTCAGTCTACTTAACGTTTGGTTGTTGACAGAGGGTGTTAATGTAATTATCGCAAAAAAAAAAAAGGTGAATGCATGTTTTTAAGCCAAATTACAGAGGAAGTGTGTGAAAATTTCCCTAAATTCTTTCCTGTTGAACCTGGAAAAGACATTACGCTTGGATCTTCATAATCCCAAGATTCCATCCACCATATCGGGATCAGATGGGGGTGGGGGAAGGCAAAGAGTAGTAGACCATAGTAATCATCTAAACAATACATACTACAGATTGTGTCCATACATGAGCCAAATAACGAAGGGCAGAAAAGTATAAGAACCGAATTCCTAGATAAATTAAAATAGGGAAAAATACCGTTTCCTCCCCCGTGGTTTGCCCAAAGGACAAATGCCCCCAAACTTTTCATACAAATACCAGTGTCTCATTTTTTTTTAACAGTGTTAAAGTTAATAGTTAATCTTTCTATGGACAATTCTACCCCTTCACATTTTGTCAACTAAAAATCAATTCTATTGTTAAAATATTAATATAACCCTCTAATCTTTTGTTCTAAAAGCCTTTGCAAAAATCATCCCGCTCAATCTCGCCGGTGACGATGAATATGATCCTTCAACACACTCTTGTCCCGGTCCTTTCTTACTTCAATTGCATCATCTAAATCCGAACTTCTCTGACAAAACCTCACGGGTTGCTATGAATATGGATGAATCATGGAGGATTAGAATGGGAATAGATCCACCGAAGAAACCTCATCAGATCTCACGATCTGATCTCTTCTAAGAGGAAGTTCGAATATTATGGGATCTCTGACAATGATTTATCGAATTTCTTGAGAAGATGAAGAAGGATGAAACCGATGTTATCAATTCGTCCACTGGAGTTCACACTAGGTTAGGGCACATCATTACCAGTGCCGGAGCAAATGATCAGATTTTGGAACCAGGGTTTCCAATGTTCGATCAGTTTCTTGCAGTGGCCCCAGCGACGGAGGCGTCGGAAGCTCGTTTTCCAGATTGCAGTTCTTCGTTCGCCCCATCTCTGGTGGTAATACCATTATTTTATTTTTATTTTGGATAACAAAGCCCCAAGAAGATTTGAACTCATGACCTCTCAGTTGTGAGATGTTGGTCTTTAGACTCTTTACCGACTGAGTTATCATACACGCTGACCCAGATGATTCTGTCAAACTAGTTCATGAACAGATTCGCAAAACCACGGGGATTCCCATTATCGAGCAGCATTTGATACACCGAGGAGGAGATACATTAACAGACATTAACCGTGCAAAGCCCTTTATATCGAGAAGCAACTGACTAGCTAAAATCTGGAATCGTCGTAGGTTGCAAAGTAAAAATTCTGAAATTTGGGGACTACTCGACTTATCCTCATTCGGTGTAGTTGTTTTTTTATTTGTGAGATTTCAAAATCTTAACATCCAGAATTTCAATAAAAAAAAAGTTTAGAACAAAAATGATTGCAGGCTGAATTAGATTCAATTTTTCATTAAGGGTAAATCAGGTACGTCTCCCTTGTAAGGGATTAGTTTGGTCATTACAAAAATATTGGCCTCACACCGTCAGCATCTAATAAAATATACCTAATGATGTGGATTTAGTTGTATTTTAATAGTACTTGTAGAGGTATTTGTATTTGTTTGAAAAGTTTGAGGGCATTTGTTATTTGGGCAATTCACAAGGGAGAAAACTCAAATCACAAGGGAGGAAACAGAATAGTACGGTATTAGTTTTAAATGGCAACAATAAAAAACAGCATGGTAAAAAAAAAAATCAAACATTTTGAGAACAGAAAACAGACAAAAAAAGACGGTACGAGTTTTAAACGGATCAACATACTTTCATATAATAAGGAATGATAAATAAAAGCTAGATAATCATGAGAGTGATGCTCATAAATAGGTAACAATAAATAATTAAAATATAAAAAGAAGAGAAAATAATGGGAGGAGAGAGAAAATATTTAAAGAAGAGAAAATGAATAATAATGAAAAAGTGAGGAGAGAAATAATGAAAGGAGAGAAATTATTTATTTATGAAAAGAGAGAGAAGGGATTAGATTTCAAAACTCATCACATATATCCCACATTAGCAATGGGATAGAGAATAGAGAATACCCTTACCTATAAAAGGAAACGTAATAGAGAGATATATGTTAGTTATGTTGGGCAGCTGGGCACTCGAGCAGCTTAACATTTGAACACCTTGGGAGCTTCCAGTATAGTTGAAAACATTTATTTTATTAAAACCATTTGATCCCATTTCTTAATAAAAAAAATGGAAATGCATTCAGTAAACCGAGGCCAACCATATGCCTTTTTCCCCGTATAATTGGAATTAATATAGTAAAACATGTTTTAAACAGCATGATACGATATTGTCGTACTATAAATGTTTAAAATGCATTTTAACTTATAAAGGCTTTGTCACGTAAAGTTTAATGGTTGAATTTTATCATTCTACTTAGAATCTCTAACAATTTTGTGACAGTCTTTGCTCTTAATTTGAGAGAGAGAGAGAGAGAGAGTGTGTGTGTGTGTGTTATTTTGTGGCTTGAAATTTGGGTCTTTTATGGACCATATTGTATCTTTCTTTTTTAGTTAAAAGGAAAATAGGAAAGTTGTGGGAAAAGGATTCTCTATTCCCTCAATTACTTTTCTCCCATAAAGATAATTGTGGGAGAGGGAATAGTTAAGGATTTTTTCTGACCTAGCCGCAAAACGTAAGAGGAAGAGGGAAAAGAAGAGCAATTAAGGTTCTTGTTCAATGTTGAAGCTGGTTGCAATCTTGTGTATTCGTGTCACTCTATAAGGTGCACTTTGTAATCTTCTTCTTCTTATTGATCTAGTGAAAATCTCTTCTCGTCTGTGGATGTAGATCACATTGATCGAACCACGTAAATTTCTCGTGTCTTTATTCTTTATTGTTTATTAAAATTTCATACTGCCATTACCTGTATTTTTCCGCTGTGTTTGTCATAACAAACTGGTATCAGAGCTTTGATTCGATTTCAAGGGCTTTGTGTTTGTAATGGCTTCCATGAAATTCTTGGTGACTCCTTTTGACTGTCAAAATGATTTTGGATTATGGAGAATAAAGATGAAAGCTTTGCTACGGCGTGAAAGTATGGTCAAGGCTCTTGACGGAAAGTATTCGGAGGATATGACTAAAGCCGAAATTGAAGAGATGGAAGAGAAGGCTCACAACACCTTGCAATTGTTGCTTTCTGACAAGGTGCTTCGTGAAGTTGTTGATGAAGAAACAGCAGTTGGGTTGTGGGCAAAGCTCGAAAGTCTCTACATGAAGAAATCTCTTACAACAAGGTTGTATTTGAAGCAACGTCTTTATACTCTAAAGATGAAAGAAGGTATGCCTATCCAGGAACACTTAGATGAATTTAATAAAATTATCATGGATATGAGAAATCTAGATATTAAACTTGAGGTTGAAGATCAAGCCCTTATTGTATTGTGTTCCTTACCTGACTCGTATGAAAATTTTGTTAACTCTATGTTGTATGGGAGAGAATCCATAAGTTTAGAGGATGTAAAGGCCTCTTTGAATTCTGCTGAGTTAAGAACAAAATTGAATGGAAAAAGTATTGAAAATCAGGCTAACGGTTTGCTTGTTAGAGGTAGATCGAAGACCAAGGAGGGTGGTAAAAGCAAATCAAGTAATCGTTCTAAGTCCAGATCGGACTTAGATAAGAAGAATGTTGAGTGCTACTATTGTCACAAGAAAGGGCATTACAAGTCAGAATGCCATGCTCTTAAGAAGAAGGAAAATCAGCAGGTTCAAGCTTCAGATTCTGCAAATGTGGCAAAGGCTAATAAAACTGATGTTGCTGAGAATGTTCTTGTCGTATGTCCCTTGGATGGCCGTTCTGATAGGGAATGGATTTTGGATACAGGTGCGTCTTATCACATGTGCCCAAACAGAGATTGGTTCACCACCTACAAGGCTATCGAGGGTGCTTCAGTCTTGATGGGAAACAACGCAGTTTGTAAGATAGTTGGTATTGGTACAGTTTGTATCAAGTGTCATGACGGGATAGTGAGGACTTTGACAGATGTGAGGCACATCCTAGACTTAAAGAAGAATCTTATTTCCTTGAGTACCTTAGACTCCATTGGGTGTTCCTACACAGGTGGAGGTGGAGCTCTTAAAGTTTCTAAGGGTTCATTGGTTGTGATGAAGGGTAACAAAGTAAACAGCCTTTATGTTCTACAGGGTAGTACTATGACAGGTTCTGCAGATGTGTCATCATCTTCTGACTCTAACAAGGACACAACTCACTTGTGGCATATGCGATTAGGCCACATGAGTGAAAGAGGTATGACTATTCTGAGTATACGTGGTTTGCTCTGTGGTGATTATACGACATCGCTTGACTTCTGTGAGCATTGTGTATTTGGGAAGCAAACCCCAGTCAGCTTCTCAACTAGTTCACATACGACAAAGGGCACACTTGACTACATCTATTTGGATTTGTGGGGACCAGCTTAGGTTCCATCCAAAGGTGGTGCTCTCTATTTTTTGACATTTATTGATGATTATTCCAGAAAGGTTTGGGTTCATTTTCTCAAGCGTAAAAGTGATGTGTTCGAAAATTTCAAGAATTGGAAAATTCTTGTAGAAAATCAAATCGAAAAGAAGATCAAAAGTCTCAGAACAGATAATGGTCTAGAGTTCTGCAGTGGTGAGTTTAACAAATTCTGCTCGTATTCAGGGATCGTACGGCATCGCATGGTCAGACACACTCCTCAGCAGAATGGAGTGGCAGAGCGTATGAACAGGACCTTGATGGAGAGAGCTAGGTGTATGCTCTCTAACTCTGGATTGGAAAAGGATTTTTGGGCTGAAGCTATTAACAAGGCTTGCTACATGGTGAATCGTTCTCCTTCCACTGCCATTGAATGTAAGACTCCAAACGAGGTATGGTCAGGTAAACCTAGTGATTATTCAAATTTAAAGGTATTTGGATGTCCTACTTATTATCACGTTAAAGATGGTAAGCTTGAGCCTAGAGCTAAGAAAAGCATATTTGTTGGTTATGCTGATGGTGTTAAAGGATATCGTTTGTGGAGTTTGGAACCTGATTTCCCTAAATTTATTATTAGTAGAGATGTTACTTTTAATGAAAAATATATGCTTGATCATGGGAAGGTTTCTGTTGAGTCTACAGGTAATGTAGAGAAGACTATGGATGAGGTGGAGCTTCAGGTGGAGCTTAAGAGAGAGACTTCTCAGAAGTCATCTCCAGATGTTACTTCTACAACTAAAGATGAGCAACTTGATTCAGGTTCAGATGATGATGAGGTAAAATCTAAACAACCTTATTCAATAGCTAGTGGGAGGGAGAGGAGACAAATTAGACGTCCTCAGAGATATGCCTATGCTGAGTTAGTGGCATATGCTCTTACGACAACTGAAGAGATGGGTATTCAGGAGCCGTCCACTTATTCTGAAGCTGTCTCCTATGCTGAGTCTGGCCAGTGGGTCATTGCTATGACAGAAGAACATGAGTCTCTTTACAAAAATCAGACTTGGGACTTGGTGAAATTACACAAGGGTAATAGGGTCATAGGAAGCAAATGGGTTTTCAAGAGGAAGGAAGGGATCCCAGGGGTTGGGGATGCTAGATACAAAGCACAGTTAGTAGCTAAGGGCTATAAGAAAAAGGAGGGAATTGACTATGATGAAGTGTTTTCTCCAGTTGTAAAGCATACTTCTATTCGTGTGTTGCTTGCCATGGTTGCTCTACATGATTTGGAGCTTGAGCAGCTTGATGTCAAAACTACATTTCTGCATGGTGAGCTTGAGGAGACGATCTACATGTCTTAGTCAGAGGGATATTATAAGACCCGTATCGAACTAACCGGTCTTACCACCTTGTACCAGGTCTACCTATCATTGTCGAGCCAAATGGACCAAGTGTGTGAAAGAAATAGCGAAACTAGGTATTAAACTGACCCAAAAATAGTAAATTGGAGGGCAGGGTTGCATACCTAGATAGGCAGGGTCGACCCCCCCACTAAGAAGTCAGACCCCTGATATTTTAACTGGGGGTCGGACAACTTAGAACTGAGGGTCGACAGGATCTCCGACCCCCTCATCGACCCCCTGTTTGTCGACAGAAACCACAAATAGGAAACTTTCTAAATTTCAATGGGATTCCTTCCTAATCTCAATGGGACTTATTTTGGGAGATTCTACTCTATAAATAGGACGTCCCTAAGCCTCTTTCACTCCTTTTGAAACCCTAATTGAAAGTGAGAGAAAGAGAAGAGAAGGAGAGTTGGAGAAGAAGACTAAAGTGAAGAATTCAGAGAAACCTCTGAATCTCAGCAAAACCTAAGGTATGGGTACGTTTCCATTGATGATCTAAGATCTTAGAATAGTTCATGAAGAGGGTATGATCTATGAGAAACCCAAATCATCCATCCATGGGAGGATTTCAATGAAATCCATGGAGGAAATCATGGTAGACAAAGTAAGGAAGAAACCTAGAGTTCTAAGCCATAAAACAAGCATAGAATGGATTGTGAAAGTAAGCCATATGACCCAAACATGAAAAAATGGACTGTAGAATGACATTCTCGACTCAAACCGTGGGGGGTCGCACGTGGGGTAGATTGAGAATCGACCCTACCAAACCACAGGATCGACCCCCAGTATTCGGGAAGTCCAGGAAATGGGTGGTCGCACCCAGGGTTGATGGAACATCCGACCCTGGCATCGACTCTACCCTGGGGGTCGTAGTAAACTACTCCCCTACCTGCAACCCACCCTGCGACCCGTGCGTAACAACAAGTCTAAAATTACCGGAATGACTTCTAACTAAAATCTATCAACTTGTTAGGTTTTCCTATTGATATAAAAGTGATTCTTAAAGCTTGAAAGAGGATCTACACTCAAGCAAAGGTGAGGGAACAAGACCTAAACTAATTGGCTAATAATAAATAATTTTTATTTTCTTGAGTCCAATGCCATGACTGATTTTATGCGTGTATGCTTGTAATGTGCATTCACCATGTCATCCAATATTCCTGCTATTAATGTTCATGCATATTTAATTTTATTTTGTTTATAATATGATGATGATAATGATGCTAGGAATAGACATGTGAATGTTTGTGTGTGGTTGGTGTACTCGATGCGAGTGGGGCATGAGCAGAGGTGTTATGCGGTGTTTGATCCGGGCACTTTAGCTCTATCTCTACTCAAGTCTTGTCCATTGACATCGTCGTATCCCCATTACCTTAGCAGAACTATTACGTCGTAGGGCGTTAGGGGAGGTGGTCTCGGACCGTGTAGTCTTCGACTCTTCCGGGGGGCCTTAGCTCTATCTCTATGGACGTATTGAGGGATGCTGGGGTGAGGCCTTGGATACACTGTTTGATATTAGGATTGGTTAGTCGCGAGCCCAGTTTGCAAGCCCTCACCAGCAGGGGCTTATGTGTTGGTATGGGTAGGGCATCAGGGGAAGTGTTATGCGGTGTTTGATCCGGACACTTTAGCTCTACCTCTATTCCATGTTGGGGTGGATGTGGACGACAATGGTGTTTGATCCGTTGGGTGGGCTTACACACCCTGTGTATAGAGGTGAGACGGCCACCGAACCTTTCTATAGCACATTGCAAACTTATATACCAGACCATAAATATGAATTGAATGCATGCATATGTTTGTTACATTGTTTTGTTTGCTCACTGAGCCGTGATGTGTGCTCACTCTTTTAACGTCGAATATTTTTAGTTGATGATGCAGGTACCACAGTGGAAGACTATATGAATGCTTCTATGTACGGGCACGTTGTTGTGATGGAGGCTGAAGACTTAGTGGAGATGCATGACTCCTCATGCGAGTGCAACTCATGCGTTTTCGATTAGATTTTTATTTGAATTATTAAGGAAATATAATTGATATTTTATTTACTTATGTCTCGGTTGATATAACATAATTTGATATTTTATTATTGATTATCACAGTTAGATTCCTCACTTCATTTCATATTAAAACTTCCGCTATTGTGTATTTATTCTGATTATGGTTGTGGATGTGTATGGTTTAATTTCAACGGACACAGCCTATTAGAGATCCTGGTTGAACTGTTGGTTTATTAGTGGTTCATTACACCATTCTGAATAGTATAGAATTGGGGTGTGACAACTTGGTATCAGAGCTCTCAGACCCTATCTTGTAAACCAGTATACTACCACAAAAGTTTATGAACTGAGATAGGATAAAAACTTAAAAGCTGTAATAATAACACACTATAAGCATCTGTGTTGTTTGAGACAAAATTGGAAGAGAATAATGCATCTATTAAATGAGAAACAAATTTAAATACATTCAAAGGAAGAACAAACGTATATATATAAGTCTAAAGTAGAGTACAGTCCACAACCCGAACAGTTACTTTGAAGTACAAAAAAAATAATAAAGAGAAAATACATCAGGAAGCTGGAGGTGATGGAGGAGGCGGTGCCTCGCGGTCTCTGTCATAATCCTCAGCATAGACTCTAGTCAACCAAGCTATCTAAGTCTGGGTCATCTGGAGACTAGCTGTGAGATCAGCCACCTACTGGTCAGTCACGTGCTGAGCATCCAGAAGCTCTCCCACCCGCTGATCCGACATGCATTGAGCATCTAGAAGCTCTCCCACCCGCTGATCGGACATGCGTTGAGCATCTAGATACTCTCCCATCCTCAGATCAGACATGCGCTGAGCCTATCGAATCTCATGCAATATCCCCATCATGTCATCAGAAGGTGCATGTGAAGGACCAGCTGCATGTGAAGGACCAGCTGCATAAGAAGGACCAGCTCCCGTAGCATGAGTAGGTGATGGAGGAGGTATGGAATCCACATCCATGTATAAACGATCATCATCACCCCCATGAATCCCTGCTCCAGCGACTGCTGCTGCTGCCTTAGCGTCAACCATCTCCACTCGAGTACGTGGACGCACCAGAGCGTTCCTCTCATCGTCGCTGACCTGGGCATCTCGCATGCCCATCTTACAGATGCCTCCCAATCCAGAGGTGATGAGAAGGATTTCTTCTGAATCCTCTCATCCACCATGTCAACACCCAGGTGGGTAAGCAGCATAGAGATCATGCGTCCATAAGGCAGGTTACCAGTATAACCAGACAATGTAGCACTGATCATCATCCGTATGATGATGTAAGGAAGGCAGACGGGCTGCCTAGTGTAGATATAGTACAACAGATACTGGGTCAACTAGGAGATCCTCTCATAATGCCCACTCTGAGGTATCAAGTTGTGCTAAATAATCTTACAGTACATCCGAGGCTCTGGACGAAGGTAGATCGCCTTCATCTCCCAACGATCCTCTCTGATGATCTGACGGTCAATCTCAGCTCTCATCTCCAATGAAAAGAACTGGGGCTCTCCAGGAGCACAGAACACCAAGGAGCCGTCGTATGAAATGCCCAATAAGTCGGCTAGCTGTCGATAATCAAATGAAATCTCGACTCCCTTGACGTAGCTAGTGATCCGGAGCTCTCTACCCCTCTCAGTATCGTTGTAATCCTCCACCACTTGGAGATTACAGTAAAACTGTCTCACCAAATCTAGCCGAGTGCAGGCATCATAGGTGATCACAGGAAGTCAGCCCATGTCACCAAAAGCTCTCTCCACATCAAACAAGGCCTAATGGAAATTCTTACAACGGAGGAAACACCAAGGTATTCAAACCCTTCCATACTCAAGGTTTCAATGCTGCAGCCAAGACTACTTCAGCAGCTCAACAGCAACAAAAGCCAAATAGTGAAGGGTTAAAATGATATAACTGTAATCAAGTGGGACATTACTTTCGGGAATGTCCTAAGCCCAAGAAGCAATTATAACAAGGCAGAGTTTACGCGGTTACATCTGAGGATGCTGCCACATCGCCTGATGTGGTCACAGGTACGACCTGAATCTTATCATTTTGTGTTACATTATGTGAGCATGTAGACTAAATCAAAACAAATCACAGGTATTATACCTATTAATGGCATTCCCGCTAGAGTACTCTTTGATTCAGGAGCTACTCATTCCTTTATATCTGTGTCATTTGGAAGGAAGCTAAATCTACCCCTCAAATCCTTAGACTACAAATTGCTTGTACGATCGCCTATGGGATTAAAAATGGAATGAGAAAAAGGTTATTGACCATGTCCAGTTCTTATTGACGAAAAAACTCTGGATGCAACCTTGATCCAACTTGAGATGGCAGACTTTGACATCATCTTGGGAATGGACTGGTTAGCTCGGCATTCTGCAAACCTATTGTGTATCGAAAAGAAACTGACATTTAAAGACAAAGAAGGAGCAGAGTTCAGTTTTGCGGGAACCAAACTTCCCCATAAACGAAAGCTCATACTCTCTGCATTAAAGGCTAGGAAGTGCCTTGAGAAAGGAGCAGTTGGGTATCTAGTATCTGTGGTCGATCTTACCAAAGAAGCACTACGAATGGAGGATATTGATGTCGTGCGTGACTATCCAGATGTATTTCCTGAAGAACTACTAGGACTACCACCCGATCGCGCTACAGAGTTTGTTATAGATCTGATACCCGGAGCCGCACCAGTATCTAAAGCACCTTATCGAATGGCTCCTACTGAACTGAAGGAATTAAAAGTACAACTACAAGAACTGCTGGACAAGGGTTACATTCGACCTAGCATATCACCATGGGGAGCGCCAGTATTATTTGTGAAGAAGAAGGACGGTAGCGTTCGACTGTGTATAGACTACTGAGAACTGAATAAACTAACAATCAAGAATCGATATCCATTGCCTTGGATCGATGACCTGTTCGATCAGTTGCAAGGTGCCAAAGTGTTCTCCAAGATCGATATTCGATTAGGCTACCATCAGTTGAAGATTAAGGATGGTGATATCCCCAAGACAGCATTCAGGACCATGGGGGATCGCACGTGGGATTGATTGGGAATTGACCCTACCAGACCACAGGATCGACCCCCAGTATTCGGGAAGTCCAGGAAAGGGGTGGTCGCACCCAGGGTCAATGGAACATCCGACCCTGGCATCGACCCTACCCTGGGGTCGCAGTAAACTGCTACCCTACCTGTGACCCACCCTGCTACCCGTGCTTAACAGCAAGTCTAAAATTACCGGAATGACTTCTAACTAAAATCTATCGACTTGTTAGGTTTTCCTATTGATATAAAAGTGATTCTTAAAGCTTGAAAGATGATCTACACTCAAGCAAAGGTGAGGGAACAAGACCTAAACTAATTGGCTAATAATAAACTTTTTTTTTCTTGAGTCCAATGCCATGATTGATTTTATGCGTGTATGCTTGTAATGTGCATTCACCATGTCATCCAATATTCCTGCTATTAATGTTCATGCATATTTAATTCTATTTTATTTATAACATGATGATGATAATGATGCTAGGAATAGACATGTGAATGTTAGTGTGTAGTTGGTGTACTCGATGCGAGTGGGGCATGAGGGGAGGTGTTATGCGGTGTTTGATCCGGGCACTTTAGCTCTATCTCTACTTAAGTCTTGTCCACTAACATCATCGTATCATCTTGTCACACCCCAATTTCGACTGAACCAGAAGTGTGAGTGAACCGGTTCTAAACCACGGTTCACACCAGGATCTCAATAGACCGTGTCAACTAATCATTCCCAAGCAGTCTAACATAATCAGAGATTTAATACATAGAAGCGGAAAATAATTAAATGAACTGAGTACTATGTTATAATTAAAATAAATACTCCAATTATTCCATCGTTCACTAAAATTTAAATAATAGTTATTACAAAGTGTTAACAAAATAAACCCATCACTGAGAGAATACACAGAACAAGCACTCGCATGACGCATCATGCTCGTCCTCTACAGTCTGTGATTCCAAAGCCGCCAACGTGCTGTAAGCTGGAGTAGACATGAAGTCTTCCACTGCGTAACCTGCATCAAGATCTGAAAAAGAATAGGATATATCCGGGTGAGCTCACAACATAGCTCAGTAAGTACAAAACCAATGCAACAGTACAATGTGCATGAGATAACATTACAATTTGGGTCAGGTATAACTTGCTATGCTATGGTAAGGTTTGGCGGTCATCGCACCTCCATGCACGAGAGTGTGAGCACACCCAACAGTCAGGCACCTACCACACTACTGCTGTTGCCCCACATCACTCACTCTGATATGGAGATAGGACTCGAGTCTGGCGGACAGGAAGAACCACAATCCCACGTCCTCCCCCTGATACCCCACACCGTACCAGTACCTAAACCCCTACTGGCAAAGGCTTGCAAGTGGATTCTATTTCTAACCAGTCCTAGATGTCATTACAGTACCAATGGCCTTACCCCAGCACGGCTCCCTACAACATAGAGATAGGGGTCGAGTCTGACGGGCAGGAAGAACCACAATCCCACGTCCTCCCCCTGATACCCTAGTCGTACCAAGTCTGCTAAGGTAAATAGCAATATGAAAAGGTGTTAGCTGTGGATATATCCAGGGTTCCACTCCCCTTCACATTCCACACACTAACTAAAAACACACACATGCCTAACATCCAACAATCCTAGCATATGAAATGCATGAACAGATAATAAATTAAAGAGAACTACATGGCATGTGAGATGCACAAACATCAAGCAATCAGATAAACATAAAAGTATTCACAAGGTTTACTGTTCTTTAATTAATTAGAGTTTGGGGTCTTGTCCCTTACTTGACACGTGATAAAACTCCCACTCTGCGTCACAGGGTTTACCCACGTTGTCTACAGGTCCTACATAAGCATATATTTAAGTTAGAATTTATTTATTAAGGTTACAGAGGTCAGAACCAGGTTTGGCCAAGCAAACCAGTCTCGAAAACCATACCGGTCGCAGGTACCGGTTGTAGTGTTGTGTAACTGGTATATACCAGTTGCACTTACAGGTCTCACTCAAATCTCACTGAGTGAGACCGGTATGTGCCTGCGGTATATACCGCAGGTCCATACCGCTGAACCTTCCATCCAACCTGTACACACCGTGGTTTGGATCCGAGAGCGAGATCTCGGATCTCCCTTCCTCGTCGGCTAACGGTTAGGTCTCTAGGGTTTCTCCTATTCCATACTAAGGTCCAAGAATTTTAATGGCCTTCTGATTTCGACTGTAATGCCGTATCAAGCCAAATCAAATCCAAAAGAGATTCAGGTTCATGTTCAGTTTTGTTTTGGATTCGATGCACCGCTTCGCGGCTCCGATCCTTCCTCTAAATAACAATACAGTATGGAGCACTTACCGGCTGGGTTGTCGGTTGGCGGCGTTCTCCTCCTTCCTGGGTGGCTTCCACCTCCTTGCTCCTTCTCAACTCTTCTCCAGACGGCTAGGGTTTTTGAGAAGGAGCAATGGAGTGTCTCCTTCTCTATTAATAGAGGGAAACCGTTCATGGAAAGGTTTTCCTCAGTTGGAAACTTTCCCAGTTTCTATTCTGAGAGAAAGGCCTACTGGAGTCCGTCTTCAGCCGAAACATGGCATACCAGTCGCACATACCGGCTGGAGTGCCCGCAACCGGTATAGTCCGACCGGTATACCATACCGGTTGCACATACCGGTTGCACTGACCGCAACCGGTATAGTCAAACCGGTATGAGACTTAGGCATTTTTTTTTCACAGTTCTCTTACCTGAAATTTGAGTGGCTCGTCACTTGGCTTCGCCTTCTAGTCCGGTTATGATTGGGAGACCTGTCACCATATATAACCATGGATTAAACTGGGTTTTCAAAGTACTGTTCTTACACGTGTAGTCTTCGACTCTCCCGGGGGGGCCTTAGCTCTATCTCTATGGACGTATTGAGGGATGCTGGGGTGAGGCCTTGGATACACTGTTTGAGATTAGGATCGGTTAGTCGCGAGCCCAGTTTGCAAGCCCTCACCAGCAAAGGCTTACGTGTTGGTATGGGTAGGGCATCAGGGGAAGTGTTATGCGGTGTTTGATCCGGACACTTTAGCTCTATCTCTATTCCATGTTGGGGTGGATGTGGACGACAATGGTGTTTGATCCGTTGGGTGGGCTTACACACCCAGTGTATAGAGGTGAGGCGGCCACCGAACCTTTCTATAGCATATTGCAAACTTATATACCAGACCACAGATATGAATTGAATGCATGCATCTGTTTGTTGCATTGTTTTGTTTGCTCACTGAGCCGTGATGTGTGCTCACCCTTTCGACGTCAAATATTTTTAGTTGATGATGCAGGTACCACAGTAGAAGACTATATAAATGCTTCTATGTACGGGCACGTTGCTGCGATGGAGGCTGAAGACTTAGTGGAGACGCATGACTCCTCATGTGAGTGCAACTCATGCGTTTTCGATTAGATTTTTATTTGAATTATTAAGAAAATATAATTGATATTTTATTTACTTATGTCTCAATTGATATAACATAATTTGATATTTTATTATTGATTATCACAGTTAGATTCCTCAGTTCATTTAATATTAAGACTACCGCTATTGTGTATTTATTCTGATTATGGTTGTGGATGTGTATGGTTTAATTCCAACGGACATAGCCTATTAGATATCCTGGTTGAACCGTTGGTTTATTAGCGGTTCATCACACCATTCTGAATAGTACAGAATTGGGGTTTGACAGATATTCCGTGGAAGGTAAAGAAGATCATGTTTGTAGATTGAAGAAATCTTTATATGGCCTAAAGCAATCTCCAAGACAGTGGTACAAGAGGTTTGATAGTTTTATGCTTAGTCACGGGTATTCAAGATGTACTTATGATAGTCGTGTGTACTACATGGTGTTGGGAGATGGTTCTTTTATATATCTTTTGTTATATGTAGATGACATGCTCATTGCTGCAAAGAACATGTCACATATTCAGGTTTTAAAGAGACAACTCAGTGATGAGTTTGAGGTGAAAGATCTTGGTGCAGCGAAGAAGATCTTAGGGATGGAGATTCGGAGAGATAGAAAAGTTGGAAAATTATATCTCTCGCAAAAGAGTTATATTGAGAAGGTGCTTGAGCGTTTTGGGATGAAAAAGGCCAAACCTGTTGCTACTCCTTTGGCTTCCCACTTTAGGCTTTCAGTTCAAGACTCACCTCAAAGTGAAGTCGAGAAGAAGGAGATGTCTCGAATCCCGTACTCCAGTGCAGTTGGTAGCATTATGTATGCCATGGTTTGCACTCATCCAAACATTGCACAAGCAGTCAGTGTAGTGAGCAGATACATGGCTCAGCTAGGGAAGGCACATTGGCAGGCAGTAAAGTGGATTCTTAGGTATCTCAGAGGTACTTCAGATTTGGGTTTAGTCTTTGATTGCAGTGCTTCGGGAACCTCAATTGTAGGTTTTGTAGATTCTGACTTTGCAAATGATCTTGATAAAAGGAGATCTTTGACTGGTTATCTCTTTACGCTTTCTGGTTCAGCTATTAGTTGGAAATCAACCTTGCAGTCGACATTGGCTTTGTCTACTACGGAGGCAGAGTACATGGCAGCAGCAGAAGCTGTAAAAGAGGCCATTTGTTTGAGGAATCTCGTGAGTGAGCTTGGGCTTCAGCAAGAAGCTAGTTCAGTTGTCTTTTGTGACAATCAGAATGCGATACATTTGATAGAAAACCAAGCACATCATGAGAGGACAAAACATATTGATGTCAGATATCATTTCATTCGTGAAGCAGTTGTCGAAAGGAACATCACGGTGAAGAAGGTTAATACTGCAGACAATCCAGCGGATATGTTGACTAAACCGGTTATGGCAATCAAGTTCAAGCATTGCTTGGATTTGGGTGGCATTCGCACTTAATTAGTAGCCCCTGTTGGGGCATTGGTGGCGAGAGGAGAGGTGTTCACTAGTTTCGGTTCTGAAATGAATAATTCTTTTTCACATCTCTTGTTTCTTACACCAAGTTAGCTCACGTAAGCTTAGAGATATGTTTGAGATATTGTTCGACTTCTAGATGGTTTGAGGTTTTCAAGCCAAGGTGGAGATTGTTATTTTGTGGCTTGAAATTTGGGTCTTTTATGGACCTTCCTTTTTTAGTTAAAAAGAAAATAGGAAAGTTGTGGGAAAATGATTCCCTATTCCCTCAATTACTTTTCTCTCATAAATATAATTGTGGGAGAGGGAATAGTTAAGGATTTTTTCTGACCTAGCCACAAAATGTAAGAGGAAGAGGGAAAAGAAGAGCAACTAAGGTTCTTGTTCAATGTTGAAGCTGGTTGCAATCTTGTGTATTCGTGTTACTCTATAAGGTGCACTTTGTAATCTTCTTCTTCTTATTGATCTAGTGAAAATTTCTTCTCATCCGTGGATGTAGATCACATTGATCGAACCACGTAAATTTCTCGTGTCTTTATTCTTTATTGTTTATTAGAATTTCATATTGTCATTACCTGTATTTTTCCGTTGTGTTTGTCGTAATAGAGAGGGAGCTTTAACTTTTTTTAAAAAGGTGAATTCATTAGTAAGAACAATCCATCTTAAAGTCCTCTCTCGACTCCCTCATTCTCCATTCTCAACCACCCCTCCTCCATGACCCGTTAACTCGCCGGTATCCAATGGGCGAACCCACCAAAATATATATTATATAAATTGTCTCCTTTCCTGATCGAAAAAACATAGATGAGAGTCACAAATTGGATTTTCTAAAAACTTCACCAACTACCGACTTAGCATAGGAAGGGCCAATCATTGAACCATCTGTTTCTGTCCCCAATGACACTGCTACCATGTCTACTGCCACTGATGTTGCTGATCCAGTGCTTGACCCGGATTTGGCTTTGTCTTAAATTTGGAATGAACTTGAAACTTGCGAGTGTCAGTTGGATGGCCGACACCTGTCACTCCACCCAGTCCAACAGTATGAGAGTTATTATACGAAATAGTTCAAAAAAAAAAAAGATTACAAAATAACTCAATAACTCAATAATTCCCACAAGGATCTGCCGACATTAGATACGGATTCTGCACAGTTTGGATCCCACGGACATTAAAATCTAAACAAAAAATTGTCATCAAATCCTCTCATGTCCCACATGTTGGTGTGAGGAAATCCGGTAACAGTCATTCATCGTATGCATATACCAATACCACAAACTAAAGCTTTAGATGGATTTTCTATCTTTCCACATATTGGTTTTACAACCAGATACTAACAGCAATCAAATTTATCAAAATTTATCCTATTCCCATACCTGCAAAAAGTGTCACAAAAACCATGTGATTAGTGCAAAAATCCGTGAGCACAAACATAAAGGATTGGTTGGAAATCGAAACCTAAGTCTCTCATGGCGGAGAGGAGAATGAGAGTAGATGAGAGCAGATGGTCAAAACATACTAACCGCAGGTAGCTATACAAGCCTAATCATACTGAAATTAGCTTCAATGTCATGGTTCCAATAGGAGAACAGATCTACAAATATTCGTACTGAAACAAGCGATTTTCCTTGGTTAGTAACCAAGGACCAGTTAATAAAATCCACTCACAACTAACTTTAAATTGGCATTGAAATAACACAAATGCAGCATAAAAGAAGAAATAATAAAAAGAAAAGCATAAAGAATGGATCATTCATAATCTCTGGCAACAAAAACAAATAAAAGCTTACAAAAAAAAAAAAAGAACTTGCATTTGTGAAGATTATGAGAGAGAATCTCCAATTTTAAACCAAACCCCCAAATTCAATATAGATTTACAACCAACAAAATAGAGGGCCAGACTCCACGGGCAATGTTTCGATTATCTGTGAATGAGGTTGTGAGGATGAAGGAGAAGTCAAGAAGAAAATTGAGGGCCAGACTCCAGAGGCGATGCCGCGATGATTTGTGGGAATGAGCTTTTGACTCTGTGAGTAAGGGTGAGGGTAAAGGTGAGGGTGAAGTTGAGGGAAGATTAAAGGCGTCGCGATGTTAGTGTGAGGACAAATGAATTTTTAATGAACTAGAGTCACCACCTAAAATAAGGTTTAGGACCTCTAAAAGCGTCATCTCACTAGGAGAGACATCTAATGACTCGCATCTCAAGAATTTAGCTTTGGTCTCTTCAGAGTTCAGGTAAGCGTCAAGGTAACGACTTGGGAAGGTGTTAGGCACTCAAATCGTCCGATCCGAAAATCGGTCTCCCACAATATTCCTTCCCTAATTTTATTGTTGTGACAGTTTATGAGTAATGGATGACCAAGACTTAGGGTCCTATACCAAGTTGCTAAATTCTCTTAAATTATATTTTGAAATCTTGAAACAGAATCTGGTCATTCCAGACTACCTACGTATCTCAGACATATCTGAGAATCAGGTTCTCCACATAGTTTGAGGAGAGAGAAAATTTTTGAAAACAAAATATGGCTAAACTGCAATTTAACAAATGAAAATAGTTTGAAAGCTGAATTTTGTCAATATACCAAAGCTAGAACCATTGTCCCAAAGAAATGAGATGAAAGCTGAATTTTACCTTCGGACTGAATTTGGGACCATTGTCCCAAACTACCTACGTATCCCAGACATCTCTGAGAATCAAGCCCAAACGTAGTTCGATCAAATCATAATTTGGTAATCAAAGGGTGTGTGAACTAGACCGGTTCAGGTAAATCATCCGAACCCGGTATCTAAGTCAATGCCAGCTAAACCAAGCAATTTAATCCTTTGGACGAAATCCGGACCTTCCAGATTGCCTACATATCTCAGACATATCTGAGAATCAGGCCTCCGCGTAGTTCAGGCGGATGAATGTCAAATGCCATAGCAAATGAACCAGAACAGGGCTAAACCGCAATTCAATAAAGAAATGGTTTGAAAACTAAGGCGATGGACTGAATTTGGGACTCCCAAACTGCCCACGTATCTTAGACATATCCAAGAATCAACTCCAAAACGTAGTTCGAAAAAAAAAATAGTATCCAAAGCCGCTAAACAAGCAATGACCCACTCAAGAATTGATTTTGAAAGCAGTGACATTTTGGAAAAAAAGAAAAAAAACATTAAAAAACAATTTTTCATTCACTTACTTTGGACCGAATCTCATGTGAGATCAGATTTGTGTGCAAACTCTAATAAACCCAAAACTGATTTTCTAATGAAGAAATACAAAGCAAATTTATTGGAATTAATAAACTCAAATAGATATGCTAATGAAGAAACCTAAAGCAAAATTTTTGGAATTATAAACTCAAAAACAGATTTCCTAATGAAGAAACACAAAGCAAAAATTATTGGAACTCAAAATTCAAGAATCCGATCATCAAACAACAAAGCTTGCAAAAAATTTATTACTGTACTTTATAAACTTGAAACTGAATTTATTGAATCAAAAGGAATAAACAGAAAAAATAATTACCATGGTATCTCATAAACAAAACCAAGCTTGTTCAATCCAAGAAGAAGAACAAAATTCTGGATTTTATGAACTCATAATCGAAATTATTGAACTAGAGAAGCTAAAAACCAGATTATTGAACAAGGAATTACAGGAAACAAAACAAAATCATTGGACCAGAAAAATGGTTAAGGGATTATTGTAATTAGAAATTTAAAAACGAGGTTGTCGGATCAAAAATTCACAAAACAAATTAATCTCTGGATCAGAAATTAAAATGAATCAAAGAATCAAATTAATTAGCCAATCCAACACATTTAGTGAGTCCAACAAAACAGAAAGAAAGCAATATAGAAAACCAACTTATCCGAACTAAAATTTGAGTTATATATATATATATATATATATATATATATATGTGTGTGTTAAATGCCAATCTGCTATGCAAGAAACCGAAATCCGAATGATCTCCTTAACCAATTGTCACTGTGATAAAGAGAAGAAAAGAGCTACAAATTTCAGAATATAATTTTCAATAAAAATTGATCCCAACTCTAAATCAGCGGCAAGACCGAGAGGGAGGGGAATAAAAATTAGAACCATTTGTTGAAATTGAATTGAAACAAACTCTATCCAAACTGTGGTTCACTATAGCCGAGTTTACTCTCTATAAAAAAAAATGCAGAAAAGAGATAACATGTGGTAGCAGAAGAAAAATAAAAACAGAAAATATATATAAAAAATGCCATTGAGAGGATAAACAATAAAATTGGAACACAAAGAATCAGCTATCTCAGAAATTGCACTCTATTGACTCAATCCTAATCATGCACAGAGAGGAAAGAAAGACCAAGAATGATATATAGAATATAAGAAAACCATAAACATCTCACTGGCATTTTCTCAAACATCACATGTATAGAGAATAAACAACAGTCAAGAATAGAAGTTGCAGGATTAATAAACCGAGATAGAGATATGACATTAATGATAAAAATTACATTCAGCGATTTACAATAGAACAAGAAATGACAAGAAACAAGATCAAGAAAGGGAGAGTGAAGAAAGACAATATTCAACGAAGTCTAACCAAATTGAAAATCAGATTGCAACTTACCTTCAGCTGGAGTGGAATTAATGAAATGAAACAAAATACCGTAGATCACCAAAATCGATGGAGCCGTCTCACCACTGGTCACCGTATCTTGAATTCTATAAAATGAATGATCACATTAGTATATATATGGGTAAATCCCTCCCAAACCTACTGATTATGATGCGCTTGTTTGGCTGGAGTTTTAGCTAAGGGTATAGTCTGTTTCACAGACACATCTCTTGCTGAAAGTCAACCAAAGAACTATTTTGAATCACTAGAATTGGCAAGGATCAACCTAATTGAGTTCTTGCACAAGAACTAACCCATTATTTGGTTGAGTCTTGACCCTATCTTGTTTAATAGTTTTTTATCTGGTTCTTAGTTTTATTTTTCTAATATCTCCGTAAGTTTCTCCTTCCTTACCCATCATCATGGTAAGAAACCCTATCTCTAAGAAATTGTCTAAAGCTCTCACTTTAGAGTCTACCTAGTAGTCTATCTTGGCTCTTGAGAATTCAATGGAAATTATGGAAAAGAGCAAGATCAAATGTCAAATACTGTTAAGGATAGGATTTCTAGGTTAGAGTATATTGTCCATGTCCTAGCAAGGCATTATCCATCAAAGCATCCATGTCTGGGCAGCAACAACCGCCCACCCCTAAGAGAGTATGTGAGAGAGTTAGCAAGGTATTCACCCCTAGGTTGTTTCCTCCTATGCTTGTTTCATCATCTCCAATTCATGCTGATCCATCATGAAGATATGAAACATTTTTGTTAACATAGGACTGTTGTAGTCAAAAAGCATAATGTTTAGAGTCTTGTATACCTGTCATTCTTTATCTCTACCAGATAGAGACCCATTTTTTTCATTCTTTGTCTCTACTAGTTAGGGACCAATTGTTATCATTATTTGTCTCTGTACTAGTCAGGGACTGATTGCTATCATTCTTTGTCTCTCTACTAAGAGTTTGTATTTTCTGTGATTATTTGTCTCTACTAGGTTAGAGCTTGTATCATATTTGATCTTTGTCTCAACTAGGTGAAGTTTGTATTTTCTGTAATCCTTTGTGGTTATTGTTTATCCCAACAGTGGGGTAACCTAATTGGTGAGTTTTAATGAACTAGGGCTGGGGTATAGAAGAGTGATCGCCATCAATGGTAACCTGATGGTGAGTTGTAATGGACCCAAACTAGGGTATAAATCAAGATGGAGATCAAGGGTAACCAAAAAGATGAGTTTAATGGACCCAAACTGGGGTATTGATCAGATTGATTGGCATCAGGGGTAACCCAATGATGAGCTTTAATGGACCTAGATTGGGGTATAGATGAGTTTGGTGTTCATTAGACACATATTGGCAGGTGGGCGTGATGAGTCCTACTAGTGGTAGCTAGAGTGGAGATTTAAGGAACTGAAGGATCGAATTAGTTACAACCACATGCGATAATCTCTCAACCATATGCAATACTCTCTCAACAAAGAGATACATACGTGACTCCCTCATCAACCTCACACACATCCTCAACAAGTTAACTTTAGTAGGACTCTCACTGGAAGTCATTAATGTAACACAAATATTGTGAATTACTTGTATATGTAATCGTTAATATATATTTTGAATACAAACACATCAGTGTCTTGAGAATCCAATATCGTCTCAACTCTTACATGGTATCAAAGCTAGCTTTCTAAAGCTAACGATTTTTTTTCCTTTTCAGCTCTATTGGTTTCCACCACCTCCTCTGCTTCCACCCCATTCAGCTTTGGTGGTAACTTCAACCATGTTCTTCATAATAAATTAGACAGTATGAACTCCTTGCTATGAAGGGCGCAATTTCCACCACAGGCCTCTTCCTCAGTCTCCTCCTCCTCCTCCTCCTCCTCCTCATCCTCCTCCTCCACCTCCACTACTACAGCACTGTCTCTGGTCTCTTCAATTGTTGATCAAGCATATGCAAACTGGCAACAACAAGATCAGGCAATTCTCTATTCTCTACTTTCAACCCTTACTTAATAAGTTCTCTCTTGCTATTTGCTTGAACACTTCAGCCACTGTGTGAAGTGCCCTAGAAAAACACTTTGCTTCCCACTCACAGGCCAGGATCATGCAACTAGAATTCAATCTTCGCTCTCTTAAAAAAGGCAATTCCTCCATAGCCGAATATGTGCAAAAGGCTAAAACCCTGGCTGATTGTCTGGCTGCCATGGCTAAGCCTGTACCTGACTATCAACTTCAACTCAGCATTATGAGTGGTCTTGAGAGTAATTACAATTCTTTTTGTCACCTCCATTACCTCTCATTTGGATCCTATTTCCTTGGATGATTTCCTTGGCATCCTGTACAATCTGGAAGTCTTATTGCATAGTCGTGTTCCAGAAATACTTGTTGCCAATGTTGTTGTCAAGACACCTCCTGACTCATTTTCCACTAGGAAGCGAGGCCGCAGCCATGGGAGGAGTCTTGGATGTGGCCATTCCCAACAAGATCATTATGATCCCGTCCAAGGGTGATTTATCAGGTCTATGGTCGACCTGGCCATTCTATAGTTTAATGCTATCAGCGATTCAATCCTCAATACACTGCACCGTCTTTTTCATCGGCTCACCATGTGCAACATGCTACTATGGGATCCCATCATGGGGACACTGCCTGGTATCCAGACTCTAGAAAAATGCATCATCTGACTTTCGATATGGGGACTCTATACAATCCCACCACTCATTCCACTAGTCCCGATCATGTTTAGTGTGCCAATGGTAAAGGTTCGACTATCTCTCATGTTGGTTCCTATCTTCTGATTACTCCTTAGTTCTTACTCTCTTGCTCTCAACTACATTTTATGTGCTCCTCATATCACAAAAAATTTACTTTCCGTTTCTAACTTTACGACTGATAAAATAACTGTGTATTTGAGTTTCACCCGTCGTTTTGTTGTGTAAAGGGTGGTTCTTCGGGGAAGTTCCTTCTGTAAGGCCAGAGTAAGAATGGACTTTATTAGCTTCATGGTGCACCTTCTTCCAGTTGTGTCTCTTCGGTCGATGGATCTTCTTCACCTCATCCCACGGCCTTCGTCGGTGAGCATGTGACTCTATCTACTTGGCATGCTCGGTTTGGGCATCTTACCAATAGAGTTGTTTCCTTTATTCTTTCCAAGCATTGTCTGCTTATCATGGTTGAGTCTAGTTTATTTTGTGAGTCTCGTCAACTAGGTAAATCTCACCGTTTATCTTTTTCTTTTCGAGTAAATAAATGTAATGCACCACTTAATTTAATTCATTCGAACCTTTGAGTTCTTTCTCCTGTAACTTCTATCACTGGTTGTCATTACTACATTTCTTTCATCGATGATTATAGTAGGTACACTTGGTGTAAGACCCGCACGCCACGAACCCGGCCTAACCTTATATTTTGTGTCGGGACCCGTCTACATATTATGGTCGAGTCAAGTGGACCAAATGTATGAAGAAAAACCAAGACCCAATATGAAAATTTATCCAAAAACAGTCAAAATGAGGGTAGGGTCGCAGGTTTTAACAGGCAGGTCCGACCCTCCCATCGACCCTCACCATCGACCCTCAACCATGGGTCGCAGGGTCTATGAGTTGTCCGACCCTCCCATCGACCCTCACCATCGACCCTCGGTACTCGGGAAAAAACAGCACGAACCGAAAATTTGGAAACCTTCCTAATTTCGATTGGAACCTTTCCTAAACTTAATGAGACTTATTTTGGGAGGTTTTACTCTATAAATAAGACGTCCCTAAGCCTCTTTCACTCCTTTTACAACCCTAATTGGATTGAGAGAAAGAGAAGAGAAGGAAGAGAAGAAGAGAAGGAAAACTTGAAGAAAAGGCTAAGGAAGAAGAGGAAATTCAGAGGAACTCTGAATCTCAGCAAAACTAAGGTATGAATACATTCCCCATGATTTATTTAAGACTTTAGAATGGTTTATGAAGAGGATATGACTTAGAAGAAACCCAAATCATCCATCCATGGTTAGGTTTTCATGGAAAACCATGGAGGAGATCATTAAAACCATGTAGGTGAATAAAGTATGATTCTAAATCATAGAACATGTATATAATGGATTGTGGAAGTAAGCCATAGGACCCAACCATGAAAGAGAGAATGAAATCTGATATTTTTGACTCAAACCATGGAGGGTCGCACCTAGGGTCGATGACCATCTGACCCTATGTGATCCTGAGGATCGACCCTCAGTGTTCGGGAAGTCCAGAATGGGGAGGGTCGCACCCGGGGTCGATCATGACTCCGACCCTACCTCCGACCCTCAGTTAACAACATGGTTTTTAAATTCAGAATTAATTCTAATTAAATTCTATCGACTTTGTTAGGTCTTCTAGTAATATAATAACATTATAAAGGTGATTCTAAAGCTTGGAAGAGGATATATTAACAAGCTAAGGTGAGGGAACAAGACCTAAACTAATTGGTTAATAACAAACTGTTTTTATTTCTTGAGTCCAATACCATGATTGCGATATGCGTATGTGCTTGTAATGTGCATTCAACATGTCATCCAATATTTCTATTATTACTGTTCATGCATATTTAAATTTATTGATTATAACATGATGATGTTGAGGATGGTAGGAATAGGCATGTGAATGTTTGTATTTGGCTGGTGTACATGGTGCGGGTAGGGAGGGTATCAACCAGTACTTCGATGCCGTTCTCATCGGGGTATATTGTGCCATGGTCTATTCAAGTGATGTCCACTAAGCAAGTGTTAGTGTGCTTGATGCGAGTGGAGCATCAGGGGGAGGACGTGACATTGTGGTTCAGCCTGGTCACCAGACTCTAGCTCTATCTCTACTCAATTCTTGTCCACTAACATCGTCGTATCGCCATTACCTTAGCGGAACTAATATGTCGTAGGGCATCAGGGGAGGATGTGGCATTGTGGTTCAGCCTGGTCACCAGACCCTAGCTCTATCTCTATGGATGTATTGAGGGATGCTGGGGTGAGGCCTTGGATACATTGTTTGACATTAGGTTGGTTAGTTGCGAGCCCAGTTTACAAGCCCTCGCCAATAGGTGTTTACGTGTTGGTATGGGCAAGCGGTGCAGCCATGCCGTTTTCATGGGGTGTATATTGTCCATGGTGGGTGCATGTGGGGCGACAGTGCCGTTTTCATTGGGCGTTTCCACACACTCGTGTATAGAGGTGCGGCGGCCACCTATCCTTTCTATAGCACATTGCAAACTTATATACCAGGCCAAAGATATGAATTGATTGCATGCATATGTATTGTTGCATTGTTTTGTTTGCTCACTGAGCCGTGATATGTGCTCACCCTTTCGAATTCGAATACTTTTAGTTGATGATGCAGGTACCACCATTGAAGATTATATGAACGCTCCTGTGTACGGGCATGTGGCGACAATGGAAGCTGAAGACATAGTAGATATGCATGACTCTTCTTGCAAGTGCAACTCATGCGTATTCGATTAGATTTTATTTTGATTATTTGGGTTTAGTAAAGACATGTAATTGATATTTATTTATGTCTTAGTTGATACAGAATAATGTGCTACTTAAATATGATTATCACATCTAGATTTCTCAGTTCATTATCTGTAAGACTTTCGCTATTTGCTTTATTATCTCTGATTAATGTGGAATGTGTTTTGATTTATCATATGTGGGATAGCCTATTTGAGATCCTGGTTGAACCGTTGGATTATTGACGATTCATCACACCGTTCTGGTTGGTGCAGAATTGGGGTGTGACACTTGGTTTTATCTCCTAATATCTATTAGGATTGGAAGTGCAACCAAGAGAAAGAGTTACCATGGTTCAACACCCAAGCCGGAATGCCTACCTCTACCACAAAGAAACAGAGAAATCTTCATTGCCAAGAAACCTCTACAGTTCTCTCCACCTGACAAAGTGTTCTTTTTTTCTCAAACCTTACCTAGGTTTTCCCATAGAGAGACAATATATAAGCAAACCTAGAAACTCTAATCTCACACAATTATAAGTTTATCCCCATACATGTAATAGACTCAAACCCTAATACAAGTACTACCCTTATAACTGCGTAGACCCCATAGAATACAAGACACCACACCCAATAAATCTCCACCTGGCTTGGATTCTACAAGCCACCTTGAAGAAGAACCCGTTGATGTTAATTCTATAAACCCATCTCTGTCAAACCGCTAAACTCAAACCAGCATAGCCTACACCCCGCTCGGGTGTCTCTTACAGCTCACCGTCGCATGATGTGATGTGACTCCACCTCTCCCACTACTGCAGTATCGGCGGAGAGATCACTTCCACTCACAAAATCTGAAGCGAAGGAAACTCACTTCTTCCTCTATCTACACTTGTTCACAACTTGAACTTCCTGCAGTCTCTGTCCTCTATCTGTACCCTTTGCCTAAGTTCCAATAGAAGCATCATCTATTTCAACACTCCCTGCAAGCCTATATAGATTGTCAATCATCTATCCCTGCATTATAACCATGGCCCCTTTGGAGACCTTAAGAACTCCACCTTCAGATGAACACCTATAGCCTCTCGCATCCAGTGTTCCCCATGAAATCAGATTCTTCCTCAGATCCGACACATGTCTAACCCCAATTATAATTCCCACAATCCCATCAAACATGCAAATTCGTACAGTCCCTGTAAGACCCGTATTGAACTAACCAGTCTTACCACATTGTACCAGGTCTACCTATCATGGTCGAGCCAAGTGGACCAAGTGCGTGAAGAAATCACAAGACCAGGTATGAAGTTTAACTCAAAAATAGTCAAATATGAGGGTAGGGTCGCATGCCTAAACAGGTGTGACCGACCCCACCACAAAGGAGTCCAACCCATGACTTTTTAGTCGTGGGGTCGCATGACTATAAAAACGTAGAGTCGACGGATTTTGCGACCCTACATGCGACCCTACGATAGCAGACAGAATCCAGAAATTAGGAAACCTTCCTAATTCAAAGGGGGTCTTTCCTAAACACATTGGGACTTATTATGGAGGGTTTTCCTCTATAAATAGGACGTCCCTTAGCCTCTTTCACTCCTTTTGAACCATAATTGAAAGTGAGAGAAAAATAAAAAGAAGGAAGAAAAGAAGAGAAGGAAACTTGAAGAAGAAGACTAAGGAAGAGGAGGAAGTTCAGAGAAACCTCTGAATTAAGGTATGAACCTAATTCCCTACCTGAATAAGAGAGCCTAAAATAGTTTATGAAGAACATAGGATTAGGAGAAACCCAAATCATCAATCTATGGATAGATTCCAAGAGATTCCATGGAGAAAATCATTACGGACAATGAAATGTGTATAAATTATAGTTTTGAGCTATAGAACAATCATAGAATGGACCATGATAGTAAGCCAAAGGATCCAAACATGAAGGAATGGACTGTAGAGTGAAAGGTCGACTCAGAAAACGTGTGGTCGCACGAAAGGTCGAATGATATCCGACCCTACAAGACCACATGATCGACCACATGCCCTCGGGAAGTCCCAGGGAGGGTGTGGTCGCACGTAAGGTCGAATGGTATCTGACCCCACTTGCGATCCTACATCCTAAGGTCGCAGAAACTGCTATCCTAGGTGCTACCCTACCCTACGACCCTACCCCTGTGGTCGCAGAAAATGCTACCCTAGGTGCTACCCTACCTGCGACCCCTCAACTACTATTATTCTAAACATATGGAGATTAATTCTAATTAAAATTTATCGACTTGTTAGGTCTTTACAGTGGTTTAAAAGTAAATTATAAAGCTTGAACGAGGATCTCCTAGCAACTAAAGGTGAGGGAACAAGACCTAAACTAATTGGCTAATAATAAATTATTTTTGTTTATTGAGTCCAATACCATGAATGATTCTATGTTTGTATGATTGTAATGTGCATATCACATGTCGTCCACTATTCCTGTTATTACTGTTCATGCATATTTAATTTTTGTTTATTTATAATATGATGTTGATGATGATGCTAGGAATAGGCATGTGAATGTATGTGTGTGGTTAGTGTACTCAATGCGAGTGGAGCATCAGGGGAAGGACGTGACACTATGGTTCATCCTGGTCATCAGACTCTAGCTCTATCTCTACTCAAGTCTTGTCCACTAACATCGTCGTATCGTCATTACCTTAGCAGAACTATTACGTCGTAGGGCATTAGGGGAGGTGGTCTCGGACCGTGTAGTCTCTGACTCTGCTGGGGGGCCTTAGTTCTATCTCTATGGACGTATTGAGGGATGCTGGGGTGAGGCCTTGGATACATTATTTGACATTAGGATTGGTTAGTTGCGAGTCCAATTTGCAAGCTCTTGCCAGCAAGGGCTTACGTGTTGGTATGGGTAGGGCAACAGGGGAAGTATGATGCTGTGCGGTCCTAAGCACTTTAGCTCTATCCCTATTCCATGGTGGGTGCATGTGGGGGCGGCAATGGTGTTTTATCCATTGGGCGGTTCCACACATTTGTGTATAGAGGTGCGGTGGACACCTATCATTTCTATTGCACATTGCAAACTTATGAACCAGACCAAAGATATAAATTGAATGCATGCATATGTTTGTTGCATTGTTTTATTTGCTCAATGAGTCATGATGTGTGCTCACCCTTTCGACGTCGAATATTTTTAGTTGATGATGCAGGTACTACTGTGGAAGACTATATGAATATTCCTGTGTACGGACATACTACGACGATGGATGCAGACGTTATGATGGAGTCACATGATTCGTCATGCGAGTGCAACTCATTCGTCTTCGATTACATTTTTATTTGAATTATTAGGAAATGTAATTGATTATTTTATTTACTTTATGTCTTAGTCAATAAAAGATAATTAGATAATTTATTTACTTTATCACAGCTAGACTCTCAGTTTATTTAATATATAAGACTTCCGCTATTGTTTATTTACTCTGATTATGATTGTAGATGTGTATGATTTAAGAAAATGGACACAGCCTATTCGAGATCCTGATTGAACCGTTGGTTTGTTGACGGTTCATCACACCATTCTGAATAGTGCAAAATTGGGGTGTGACAGTCCCAATCTTGACAACATTGCTTTCAGCATCATTTGTCATTCTGACTGTACCCTTATCACATTCATGATATGTAGCAAACTGTTCTCTAACTGAACACATATGAAACGAACAACCCGAATTTAATATTCAATTTGAAGTATCTGTACCAGATGAAGTAGTGAGATAAAGACATCCATCACTATACTCTTCCGTGACACCAACAGTAGATGATTTTTCTCCATTCTCCTTATTTTCTTTTTCCTTTTTATCTTCCTTATACATTGGACAATTCCTTCTTATATGACCTTCTTCATCGCAATAATAATAAATTATTTTACGACTTTATGACTTGAGCGACCTCTATGCTTGCAATATTCATGTCTCCTATTTGATCTTCCTCTACCCTGACCACTAATTGTAACCAAAGCATTACCCTCATCTGACATCCCCTTACGAATATTTTTTCGTCATGTCTCATTCATCAGCAAAGCAGCAATAACATTGTTAAGTTTGAGAGTATCTTTACCAAATAACAGTGTAGTCACAGTGTGATCAAATGAAGGAGGAAGGAGGCAATGAGGCCAATAGGAGAAGTGTCTTGTCATCATCTTCGATCTTCACATTAAGAGCAGACAACTCCGTCAGAATCCTATTGAACTCTTCAATGTACGCTGCAAATTTTACTCCATCTGACAAGTGAAAATCATATAATTGTTTTTTAAAAAACAATGGATTTGTCAATGATTTAGACTTATACCTACTCTCCAACTTCATCCAAAATTTTTTGGATCTTCCAAACCAATGATCTCGGGAAGAGTGTTATCTATCAGAAACAACTGGATCGTGCTATTTGCGAGATCCCTCAACTCTAGTCATTCATCACTCGTCAACTTTTTCGGCTTATTGGATTTCTTCTTAAGAGCCTTTACAGTCCCCTCCCATGTAAGAATATTTTTCATATGTTGTTGCCACAAGGTGAAATCATTATGATCATTGAAGGGTTCTATGGAGAAGTTTGAACCTTTCATCGCCATCCAATTAATTTGATCTTTACTTTCTGTAGCTACCATCAACTTTCACGAGCTTTAATCACTGTTGATCTTGTATAAGATTGTCCGATTGAATCCAAGGACATCGAAACTGTTCAATCCGTGCCTTTCAATGAATCCGTAATACCAAAAAATCTTTAAGACAACAATCTCTATATTTTTCTCCTTCTCTTTAAATGATTTAATGTATGTACACTGTATCGAACCGTCCGTACTCAGTTTTTCTTTTATTCACCGTGGGAAAAGAACCCATCATTTCAAGATTTTTCCTCTTTCATCAAAAGAAAAAAAAAAACTTACTTTTGAACTTCAAAAAATAAATTCGTACCTTACTTTTCTTGGGTTCATTGAAATCAAGAAAAGTTACTGATGCCCTTTTTTTTCTTATTCTTTAACTTCTTCCTTCCTTATCATTTTGAAATTCGTACCTTACTTTTCTTGGGTTCATCGAAATCAAGAAAAGTAATTAATGCCTTTTTTTTTTTTCTTATTCTTTAACTTCTTCCTTCCTTATCATTCAAATATGGTGAAAAACAAATAACGTCCGTACTATTTTTCTTTTCTCTTTTAATTCATCACAATGAAGACTTTCTGAGAAGTAGATCTGAACAAAAAAAAAATCAAGATTCGTATCTTTAAATAACTATCACATCTTTTGTAGGTTATTGCAATCTCACCCACTCGTCATCATTTGTAATAATATTTCTAAGACCCCCTATTTTTGAAAAGTTGTATCCATCAGACCCCCTCCTTTAAGATATGTTTCTCAATCGATGACATCTCTGGCTCGCAGTCGGGTTCTGGCCATATCCAACTCATGAGAATCTGTCGACGAAGAAGAAGAAAAAAAAAAAAGGTTATAAATTCTATAAAATTAAAAGAGAAGGATAGTTCTGTCATTTATTAAATTAAAATGGTGACATGTCATCGATTGAGGAACATATCTTAAAGGAAGGGGTCTGATGGATACAACTTTTCAAAAGTAGGGGGTCTTAGGGATATTATTGCAAACGATGGTGGGTGGGTGAGATTACGATAACCTACAAAGGGTGTGGTAGATATTTTCCCTTTTTTTTTTTCTTTTCAAAGCTTTCTCACCAAACTTATTTCGTCTGATTCACTTGAGAAAATAAAATTTCTCTTTTTCGAAGAAACCTTGCTCACTTTCTTTCCTCCAGATCTCAAAGCATCATTCATAACGATTTGCCGAACTTCGCTCTGTTACCACTTATTAGGATTGAGAGCGCAACCAAGAGAAAGAGATGAAGATCAAGCAAACACACACAACACAGGATTTACCATGGTTTAGCACCCAAGCAGGAATACCTACCTCCACCATAGAGAAACAGAAAAATCTTTATTGTCAAGAAATTTCTATAGCTCTCTCCATCTGAAGAAGTTTTCTTTTTTGCTTAGACCTTACTTAGGTTTTTCCACACAGAGACAATATATAGGTAAACCTAGAAACCCTAATCTCACACAATTACAAATTTATCCCGTACATGTAATAGACCCAAACACTAATACAAATACAACCCTTGTAACTGTGTGGACCCCACAAAATACAAAACACCAAACCCAATAAAATCAAAATCGAAAGGTCTCAAAGCCTTCATTATCTTCAAAGCTTAAGTTAAAAAATATTTTAATGCTCCAATAAAATGTTTTCAATTTGATGGCAGTGGTGAATATATCCCTTTCACCAAATATTTAACAACAAATGGCATATTACATCAGTTTTCTTGTCCACATACACAAGAACAAAATGGCATTGTTGAATGGAAGAATTGCCATATAGTTAACTCTGGACTGACTCTGTTGGCTCACTCTAATGTTCATTGGACATATTAGGTTTACGCTTTTCTACTGTAGTACTGTACTTGTTGAACCATATGCCTTGAGTTGGCACAAATAGCATTTCAACATATGAACCTTTATTCAAGCAGTCACTGACCTATACAAGTTTAAGGGTCTTCTGCTTCGCCTGCTATTCGTGGCTTCGGCCATATTAGCCAACAAAAATGGATGATCGAAGTGACTGGTGTGTCTTCCTCAGATACTCACTTCAACATAAGGGGTATTAATGCCTGGAACCCAAAACTGGTTGAATATATATCTCATGGCACGTGGTCTTCAATGAACACCACCTACCGTACAAGGATTTCTTGATCAAGCCTGTTCAGCCATGTAAACGAGCCCTGGAGTTACTCTTCAACTACAACTTCCAGGTGTTACCCAGGGGGTGTGATCTCGGACTCTTCCTGACTCAATGGGGCAGACTTCCATATCCCCTACAGCTGCTCAATCTACTTCGCAACCCATGCATGCACCCGACCCAACTGTTCCAAGTCCACTGCCCATGCATGCAGCAGCTGATGTACATCCACCACCCTCACATATGCCTGACCCCACTACACCACCTACGGCTCCAAAATTTGATACCCAACAGCCCGTCATTGTGGTTCCTTCTCCACTGGTTGGTTACCCCATGGTGACTCACTTGAAGAATAATATTTATAAGCCCAAGGCCTTGCATTATACTTTGCATCCGGGGTGTGCATGTTTTTTGGCAGTATTGGAACCTATATGTTTTAGTTCTGCTAACAAGGATCCCAAATGGTGTGAGGCGATGTCTAATGAGTTCAATGTCTTGGTCAGGAATGGCACATGGGATTTGGTTCTATTTCATCATCGATGAATCTTATCAGCTATAAATGGTTGACTAGTCTCCTTATGTTCTATTTTTTCTTATGGTTTATCCACGCTTTGGGGTTATCTACCCTATGCTATACTATACAAGCGGACCTAGTTAAGAGTCTAGTTCTCACTAAGCTAAAGATATTATACTATGAAATTTGCAATTCTACAAACAATAATGAAAGTGAAACAAGAGGAATAAAATGAATGACATATCACACAAAGATTGATATACAAACTCAAACAAAATGAAAAAAAAAAAAAACAATAGTAAGACCGGGTTTGGGAAACATCCCAAACTATATACATATCACTATGCGGCTGGAATCAATCCAAACATAGTTCGCGGGGGGGTGAGAGGGTTGTGTATACAAAGTGTGTGAAGATGCTCCCATAACTATAGAACACAATCAAATAAGTGAGATGCTCCTATAATGGTAGAACACATCTCGTGTTGAGGTACTCCTACCATAAGAAGTCCCATCGGTGAGGTAATTTCATAACACATGGAACTTACCTTTGTTTGATCGTATGCAAAGCAACAGTTTCTCACTGTCTACGTATCTCCTCTAAGAATCAAATCAACGTAATTCTCATGGATTGACAAGCCATAGACCCTAAATATTCATCTATCCAATGCATATTTTATTTATATCTTTGTACAACGATTTTCCAAACACTCTTGGATCCAATCCTAAGGTTGGGGTGGGCCTCAAGCTAAATGAGCCCACATAGGTCAGCACTGGATCTTCGATCCTGTGTGGGGGTTGGACTCGTTGGAGTCTCTTAAACATCACATTGTGGGAAGGATGCTTCAACCATACATGTAGGGCCTGCGGCGCACCCGTGCATGCATGGTGTCTCTAAGCATATATCTATTACAAGATGGATGTATATAAATGGGATACATCACTTGGGGGTGGGGACCATGCTTTGCAACAATCGCTTGATTCAGAAAATCATAATATAATCAAGGAATAAGGTGGTTTGCAATATAATCAGCAAAGCAAAAGGTGCAATATGTTAAACATGAAGTTAAAGTACTTACGTCATTCCTCACATTGGCTCATAGTTCATTACATATGACATGGCAAACATGGGTGGAACTAGCAAACAGTAACATTGCAGCATGGCAAGGCATGGAACTCTCATACTTAAGCCAAACTTGGGTCTAACCAACTCAGGTTAGATCTGATTAAACCAACCTAGACCTAGATCAACCCTGACTAAGCCAAACCAAACCAAACCCCATAAACCTGACCGGAATCAACCCTGACATAAACCAAACCAAACCAACCTATATAAACCTAAACCCTGACCTAACCTAAACCAATCCTAGCTAAAGCAAACTAAACCAGACCCCATGAACCTGAACCTAGACTAACCCAAACCAACCTTAACAGAACCAACCCAAACCAAACTCTAACCTAACTTGAACCAAATTGGACCAGACTAAACCAACCCACAAAAACCTGAACCAACCCAAGGCTATATGAAACCTGAATTTACCTAGGCAAAACCAAAAGAGAGCTAACCTATATTTAAACCCAACTAAACTAGAACCTAATTAGCTAAACACAAACCAACCTAACCTATACAACACCAAAGCCCAAACCACCTTGCGAATCCAAACCCAAACCATTGCATGTTTAGAGAATAGCTACTGACCGACCTAGGGATATTCGGGTAAGATAAAAAAAAAAATCAAAGAGACAAAAACTAAATTAGGAGTAAAAGCTACATAGAGTCATATTCAAATTTCAGGTCAACGATCATAAAATTAGCATCGATCATAAGGAAAATCATGGATTTTAAGAATTCACATGAAAGCATCAAACAAACAAGGTAGCAAGCCTAAGAAACCCAGCAAACCATACTGAAAATAAGGATTCTAGGGGATTAAGAGAAACAAACAATTAATTGTAGCAATATCCAACAGAACCAGATAAACCCTATTTGGTTAAATCTGGTGAAATTTATGGAAAGAATTCAAGCTGAGGTGAAGTTGATTCGGTGAAAGATAAAAAACTAAACCCAACAAATTCATAGGAAAACTCCATGAAAGGAATACCAATCCATGCCCAAATACACGCATATATATATATATATATATATATATATATATATATATATATATATATATTTGTTGCAGCACCAAGATGGATTGAATGGAGAGAGGTTGTTCGAAGATGTAGGGGTTCAGTTCTCCTCCATAACACTAGAGTGTTGATCTCCATCAGAATAAAATCTCGTTGCCTTCTCTTTCTTCCCTACCTTCCTTCGGCCTTACTCTTCCCAGCTCTCCCATAACTGAATAGCCTAAACCTTCCCTTCTCTCGGAATCCAAAATCAAAAACCCCCTTCAAGAAACCCTTTTATCTTCTATCTCCCCCCCCCCTCTCTTTTTTTGCTTCTCTAACCCTTCTGTCGACAGCCCTCCTGATTCCTCTCTCCAGATTTCTCCCTTGGCCGACACACAGCCCTCCTCTCACTCACCCTCGAGTTTCTTCACCCCAACCGAATAGAAAAACCCCTCTCTCTACTATTTCTTCTGCTGGAGTTCTACTGACCTCCCTTACATCTCCCCTCTTTCTCGACCAAATGAAAGAGCTCTTCATTTGGGCTTTAGAAGTGGGGTTTTATAAACCCCTTGGGCAATTACCCTCATGCCCTTCTCTAAATTGACCAAATAACCTCCCCTCTTCCCTTTGATTAGATCAACCAACTACCCCAAAAAATCTGATCTAATCTTTCGGCCAAGCTTTATAAAGCTCCCTTGGTTAATGGATTAATACTCCCTTTTTTTCTTGACCGAATGGCCCTACCGCCTCCCCCCCCTCTTCTGATATATATATATATATAATCTTTTTTTTTTATATTTTAATGATTAAGATCCTCTCTCTTTACTGGGGATGCCTAGCTAGAATAGGGATCTTGTAGTGGCAAAACCTGAGTGCTGACAAATGGCCATTGTGTCAATTAGATGTACAAAATGCGTTCTTGCATGGCAATTTGACAGAGACAGTTTACATGCTACAACCCCAAGGTTTTGTAGGTTTTCAGCAGCCCAATCATGTTTGTTCCCTTGGGAAAGCATTTTATGGTCTTAAGCAAGTGCCAAGGGCGTGGTATCATCACTTGAGTCACTATTTCCATTCTCTTGATTTTCATACATCACAGGCTGACTCCTCCCTGTTTGTTAAGTGTCATTATCATGATATTCTGATTATATTATTGTACGTTGATGACCTAATCATTACTGGGAATCTCCCTAGTGCCATCACACCCTTATACAACAACTTGGCTAGGAGTTTGCCATCAAGGACCTGGGTCCCCTCAGCTATTTCCTTGGGATACATGTTGATCGAACCACTGATGGTTCACATTTGTCCCAGAGCAAGTGTGCTTCCAATCTTTTGTAAAAGACTTATACGCATGATTCAAAGCCCTGTGTCACTCCAATGACAATAAGTGGATCTAAACTTCACAAAATCGCAAGATTGGCTTTTGAAGATGTGACCCTATACCGCAATGTCGTTGGGATGCTCCAATACCTTACGTTGATTAGACCTGTCTTATCTTACTCTATCAATAAGGTCTGTCAATTTATGCATGCTCTGTGTACTGAGCATTGGGAAACTGTTAAGAGGATCCTTCAATATATTAAAGGTACAATTCACTATGGTCTCACTTTGAGACCACTCTAGACGTTCGATCTCCATGCGTATACAGACTCAGATTGGGCCGGGTGTCCGGAAGATCGTAAGTCCACAAGTGGCAATTGTGTTTATTTTGGGCCTAACCAATTTTCCTGGAACTCTAAGAAGCAACCAACGGTTGCCAAATCTAGCACTGAATCTAAATATAAAGGCTTAGCTAACACTGCTTTGGAAATCGCCTGGATTCGGTTTGTCCTTCATGACCTCGGGTATGCCCCTACTATGCCACTGGTCATTTGGTGTGATAATATAGAAGCCACTTATTTGGCAGCAAATCTTGTCGTGCATGCTCGCACCAAACATGTGGAAATTGATTACCACTATATGCATGAACAAGTAACCAAGAAGCTACTGGATATCTGGTTCGTATCTACTAAAGAATAAACTCCCAATATTCTCACCAAACCTTTGGCCCATACACCGTTCCAATTCTTAAGGGACAAGCTCATTCTCCATGTTGGGTCGTCTTGCTTGAGGGGGTGTGATAGAACCAAAGGAACAGAAGGATCAGATCAATTACAACCACATGCGATAATCTCTCAACCACATGTGATACTCTCTCAACAAAGAGATATAAATGGTATTTGTTGTCGATGGAATCCGTAAAGGGGAAAACAGACAGTATGGAACTCCTAACAAGATTCAAGAGCTCCTTCAAGAGGGGATTCCTGAGGTGTGATTAGCTGAATACCTTCCCAATGACTCTAAGAACTTACATTAGTCACAGATAGCAGGTAGAATAGTGGTAGAGGAGCCAGAAGAAAGAAAACTATCAAGGAGAGACGAAACTTTGTTCTTGAATACTTTTTCCATTCATCTTATCCTTTTGCCCTTCTAGGACTACATATATATACTCAATGAATTGTAAACCTCTTTTTTCGAGACCCTTTTAGTTCCTGATAGCCACCATTTGTGTTTTGACTATATAGGGTACAGTAGGCTAGTAGGCTTTCGACCCCCTAGTTCAGACTGTTACATCATGTCAGCCACCTTTTGACCCCCTGGTACAGATCATTACATCATGTAAGCCACCTTTCGACCCCCTGGTACAGATCATTACATCATGTCAGCCACCTTTCGACCCCTTAGGATTACTTTTCGACCCCTTCGTGGGCCAGATTCTCCGGGGTTCCTAATCATTGTCCCCGTCATGGTTCTGTTTCCGTGTAATATTTCACCTTTTCGTCGATTCAAATCGAGATCTTCTGATCCGGCGGGTCAGATCAGAGTATTTAGCATTAATGGTTGTTATCGGCATTTATGACCATTGATAGTGACCCATTGATGGCCCAGCTACCCCTGTCTAGTCATTACCTCCAATTTGTGTCAGATCAGGGAGGGGTCGAACTTAGACATCTTTTATGATTTACCATAATACCTTCCTTTGCAACGTCCTGGATGATCGCCACGTAGTCATATCCTATGGTTGAAATGAATGCCACCACCTTCTGTGATAGGCTTCCTGCGGATATTTTCCCCCAACAGAACCCCCTTGTCTCCTTCATGAGTCGTTTCGTTTGGAGGAGACACATCTACCGAGGAAAATATCTTTTCATGAATGCGTGACAGTTTTTTCGCCGCCTTTTTTTCGCCTTATGATTTTTGTCCCGTTTTTCAAAATTTAAATGCACGTCCCCCCGAGTCGGCGCGTGGGCCGTTTTTAATCCCATCGGATCGTTGCTTTTCGACTGTTGATCATCCCTCACATCTAACTATACATCGTAACCGTCCACGCATCGCTTCCCCCTCAAGAGTTGTGCTTGTCTCTTCACTGTCCGTCGCTTCGTTCGAGAATCATTATATCTTCCTAGCTGGAGCCCATCGGTCTGCGAATCTATAAGTGTCTTCTCTTCTGCCTTTTTTCCTTCTTTATGCATTCTAACTCTGCTCAAGTTTCTGTCGCGACACCTTCCTTCGATTCTTCACTCGATTCTGCTTCCTCCGGCCACTTTGAGGCAAGTCGTCTTCCGACCGTGTGATCTAAGTAAGTCTTTACTTCCCTTTTACTTTTGCTTTCTATCTAACCCCCAATGGCTCGAGACAAAGTTGTTGTTGGTCGGTCCTCCGAACCCACTCTGCACAGATCTCCTCCACGATTTTCTCAGAGGGGGGAGGCTTCTAGCAATCAATCCGAACAATTTCCCTCGACTTCCCCCGAGGATGTCGGTCCACACTGTGTGGCTTCTACGGTGAAGTCCTTGATGACTGATTCTAAAGTGTACGACCTTAGGGCTACCTTTCGCGTGCCCAGGTCAGTAGATTTAGTGACTCCCACTCCGGAAGACCGAGCATGTCACCCTTATTCCTACAAAATGGTGGTGAATCTGAACATGTTCCTCTCCGGCTTCCGCTTCCCCTGCCATCCTTTAGTCTTCGAACTCCTAGGGTTGTATGGTTTAGCCCCTACTCAGCTTACCCCCAACTCTTGGGCCCATATTCATTCCTTCATCATCTTCTTCCTTAGGTGTCGAAAACCTCCTACTTTAAGATTTTTCCAATTTCTATTTGATGTGGGTGTTCTGTTCTGGCCCCATTGCCCAAACCAGCCACAAATTATTATTTCTTTCATCGAAACTTGGACATAGTCCCGGCTATGATCGAGACCACTCCCTCCTCGGTCCCCCACTGGAAAGAGAAATTCTTCAGGGCTTTGATCAAGAGGGGTCATACTCTGCAGGGTAGGCAGTATTTTCCCAGCGGGAACCGGTGGTAGTTCATCGACCCTTCTGCAGTAGGGGTAGAACCTCCACTGACATCACTCGAAATGGAGACCCTCGAACGGGTGGTAAGTCGAGGGAGAGCCATTCAATTCAGAAATTTATCCAACAATCAATTCCTATACCCGTATGGTCTGAGTAAGTTTGGAATTCTGCTAACCTCAATTGTCTTTTCTGTCAGTTTGATTCTAATACTTTCTTTGTTACCTTGTTTTACAGTGGAGGGTTTAGATGACAGCATTTGGGAGAATCTGATGGGGACCGAGCTGTTCAGGCATCAGCAACGGGAAAAAGAAGAGATAGCACTCGTCGTGGCCCGTAAGCTGGCAGTTCTAGAGAACGTGGCTGAAGGCGCTCCTCTTCTTCCTTCGACCAGTGGCCCGCCTGGAGCAGGCCCTTCTTCTTCCGACCCTGGGCCTTCAAACCCTCCCTCCAGACAAGAAGTCCCGCAGGATCTACCTTCCGTCGACCCCTCGCCTTCAACGGCTACTTTACCTCCTGTAATCGAGGTGAATGATGAGGATGGTAAGCCCCTGGTGGAGTTGATTGTTTTTTTTTTTTTTTTTTTTGAGATCTAAAAATTTACCTTTCATCTATTTTTTAAAGAGTGGCGATGAAGACACTGCCACTCTTGCGGAGACAATGCACCGACTGAAGCGAAGGAGGCTGAATCCTAGGGTCACTCGTCGTATCTTCACCGAAGATACTCCTCAAGATGTGCTGTCGAGGGTCCCCCCCAGGCCCCCAGCCCTGCAGGTGCTTCTCCCCAGAGAAGACCTAATCTCCCCTGCCCCTGTACCCCCTACTGAGCCGGCACCAGTCGATCCTCCTCCACCAGTCTCTCCAGGTAATGAGGAGCCTCTTCCTTCCCCCCATTCCCCTTTTATTCCTTCAACGGCAGCCTCCGAGTCTGGGGTTGCCGATTCTTCATCGGTTCCTTCTTCATCTACCCCTCCTACGGTAACCCCCGACTCTGTATCTGTTCCTGTTCCTGTTCCTGTTTCTTCTTCTTCTTCTACTCCCTCTCCAGTTGTCCTGGCCGTTTCTTCCCAGGACCTCCTTTGTTCATCTATTCCTCCTCCATCCGAAGGACCTTCTTCAATGGCCCCCAACTCTTTGATGGGGGTCGACCCCCTTTCCTTACCCTCCAGCTCATCAGTTCCCCCTGGGCCCAGTTCTGCCCCTGTAGGCCTTCCTCCCTTTGCACCTTCTTGGAGGGTATATGCCGCGGATAGCGGGCTCTGGAATCGTGCAGTGGCACGAGAAATCATTCACCATGCATGGCTTCCGTCAGACGCCCAGACACTCCGGGCCATCCCCTTGGAGGTTATCGACCGGGATCAGAGCGCAGCTATTTATCAGGTATGTCTTTCTGTCTCGTTTGTTTTCTTCCTTTCTATGCACATTACTGTACTAACATCATTCTTGTGATATCTGTCTTGTCTCAGCTGATATGCGGGTCGAACCATTACCATAGGATGTTATCGACTGTGCTGGAGAGGCTGATGAGAGTGCAGGCTGCTACATAGGAGAGTGAAAGGTTGATGGTCGCAGCACAAACTGAACGGGATGCGGCCATAACTGCCAAGACAGAGATGGAGGGCCAGTTGAAGGTGGCGGACGAGAAGCTCTTGGAGGCCGAGGAAAGATTCTTAAAGGTTGAGGAGTTAACCCAAGAGGTGGAACTGAAGCGTCGGGTGTTGGAGACATCTCTCGACCAGAACCGAAGATGGCTCTCGGAAGAAAAATCCAGATGCCAACGGCTGGATGAGCAGTACACTTCTCAGGGTAAGGTATACGAGACTACCAAGAAAGAGTTGTCTGAGACGCGGCTGTCGAATGAAGTCATGCGTGAGCAGGCCTTCGCCAACAGCAAGCTTATCATTCAGCTGGAGAAGGAAATCTCGGATCTGCAAACTGCCCGAGACACCTGGATTGCGGAAAAGGAGAAGTTGCAGTCGGAGAAGGACGAGCTATCGATCGATGTGGTTCAAGCCTCCATGACTGAAGATGTCTTAAGGAACGAGCTAACCGCCTCGCAGGCCACTGTTGTTAGCTTGACCGAGGAACTAACTCAGGCTCGATCATTGCTGTCGAGTAGCCGGGAAGCAACACTGAAGGCCCTGCTTGATTCGGAGGACATGGAGGGTATGTTCTGGCGAAAAAGGGCCAGAGCCATTCGTGAGGCTCTAACTGTAGTTCATTCGGAGCTGTCTGCCCTCTTGCCCTCCTTCGACTTCTCTCAGGTCCAGTTGATGCAAAAAGTGATCTGGGACAAGCTTGCAGGCTCTTCAAGTTTGGCTCCTCCTGTGGCCTCTTCCTCCACTCCTGCTCCATCCGAAGTAGCTTCTTCCTCTCTCCCTGCTCCATCAGAAGTAACTTCTTCGTCTCTTCCGGCTCCACCAGAAGTAACTTCTTCGTCTCTTCCGGCTCCACCAAAAGTAGTCTCGCCAGCTCCTGCTCCTTTGGCCCCATCGAACACTCCTGATGCGGCCTCCGAAGATTTACTCCCCTCTGAGGGATGCTAGTTCTCTCTTCTTTTTTTTTTTGAGACCAGTTGGTCTGTACATGTATACAATTTGGCCATATATATATATATATATATATATATATATATATATATATATATATATATATATACATCTTCTTTTCATACCATATCTTACTTGTGATTCCCCACTATCCCCCTGACTTTACGATGGTTAGACATGATAAACTTTCTTAAGTTTGACATCGTACGACCATTACTCTTCATTCTTTTGAGACCTTTTGGCCTTCTCTTTTTCGAGACTTTTAAGCCTTTTATTTTTTCGAGGCCCTTAGGCCTTTTCTTTTTCGAGACCCTTAGGCCTTTTTTTTTTCGAGGCCCTTAGGCCTTTTCTTTTTCGAGACCCTTAGGCCTTTTCTTTTTCGAGGCCCTTTGGCCTTTTCTTTTTCGAGGCCCTTAGGCCTTTTCTTTTTTTTCGAGGCCCTTAGGCCTTTTCTTTTTTCGAGGCCCTTAGGCCTTTTCTTTTTTCGAGGCCCTTAGGCCTTTTCTTTTTCGAGGCCCTTAGGCCTTTTTTTCGAGGCCCTTAGGCCTTTTCTTTTTTTCGAGGCCCTTAGGCCTTTTTTCTTTTTTTCGAGGCCCTTAGGCCTTTTCTTTTTTCGAGACTCTTAGGCCTTATATTTTTTGAGACCCTTAGGCCTTAACATAAGTAAATCTTTATTGAATGGGATAATGAATGTCTTACACATAATATCTTCTAAGATTTTTGGCATGCCAAGTGCACGGTAAGGTAGATCCCTCCATCGTTTCCAGATGATACGACCCAGGCCTTGTGACCTTTACAACTCGATACTGTCCTTCTCAATTTGGGGTCAACTTCCCCTGCTGAGTGGGGACAGTAACGGCTGTTGCTCGTAAGACTAAGTCATCCACTTGAAACATATTCTTCTTTACCCTGGAGTTGTAGTATCTCGCTGTTTTTTGTTGGTAGGCTGCCATTCGCAATCGAGCGGTCTCACGAACATCCTCTATTAAATCCAGGTCCATCAATAGGATATCTTTATTAGTTTTCTCCTAGAATTTCAGCACCCTGTAACTCTTCTCTACTACTTCGACAAGAATGACAGCTTCCGAACTGAAAGCTAATTTGAAAGGAGTAGCTCCCGTGGCAGTCCACTGTGTAGTTCGATATGACCAAACCACACTAGGCAATTCTTGCGCCCACTTCTCCCTCTGTTCTTCTACTCGCCTGGCTAACCCGTGTAGCAGGGTGCGATTAGTAACTTCTGTCTACCCATTAGCTTCTGGATGTGCTACCGAGGCAAAACGATGTCCAATATTATGATCCTAGCAAAACCCCCGAAATACTCGGCTCGAGAACTGTGGGCCATTATCAGTGATCAGCACCTATGGTATCCCATACCTATACAGAACTTCTAATCTGAAGAACTCCTTTGCGTTATGTGCCGTGACCTTTTCCATTGCCTTCACTTCGATCCATTTGGTGAAGTAGTCGATTGCCACCAATATATACTGCAACTGCCCCTTAGCTTTCAGAAATGGCCCCAGTATGTCCATCCCCCAGATTGTGAAAGGAATAGATGCGAGGATTGGTTGCAGCTGCGTAGACGAGCAGTGGGATACAGGAGCATATTTCTGGCATGCTTCACAACTTTTAGCGTACCTTTCGCAATCATTCATCATATGGGGCCAATGGTATCCCATTCTAATGATTTTGAAACACATGGTATGCCCACACTGGTGAGCCCCATAAATTCCCTCATGTACTTCCGCCATAACATATTCTGCTTTCGAGGGTGGAATACAACGAAGTAATGGAAAAGTATGGGATTTTTTGTATAGTACCTCATCCTGAATAACATACGACCCCGCCTGAGTTTGGATGCGTCAAGCCTCCTTCTTATCTTCCGGTAAGACATTCTCCCGCAAGTAAATGAGCAATGGATCTATCCAGCATGGTTCCACATCAACAAGCAGAACTACTCAAAGGTTCATATATCTACGTATGCATATATTGGTGATACATGTGTGAATATTGTTTACTACATGAATATTCTGTTACATATCATTTTAGTCCATATAATATATAATTGAAACTTTATTATAGCATTAATTAAGAATAACAATCTTAAGACAGTATTTCTGTTATATATTGTAGTGACTATTATCATGACTGAATCTGGATTAACCACTGAAGTTGGGCCTGCCATGGGGAAGATGTGCATCGTGTCTGAGTTTGACAGTATTGAGCCATTTAATGGTTCGAATTTCAAGCGTTGGAGACAGATGATACACTTCGCCCTGTCCCAACTGGGAGCTATCTTCGCCCTTACTGAAAAGATGTCTGAGGAATCTGATGACCCTGAAATGAGGTCCAAAAGGGTTGCATGGATCAATGTTGACTTCCAGTGCAAGAACAGAATCCTGGATGCTATGACCAATGATCTATATAATGAATACTCATCTTATGACTATGCGTATACCATATGGGAGGCTCTTGACAAAAAATATTCTCTGGAAGATGCTGGGTGTAAGAAGTATGTCACTGTAAACTTCTTAAATTTCAAAATGAAAGAAGATTTGAGTGTATCCATGCAAATGGACATGTTTTAAGTTTTGGTAGCAAGCTTTGTCAAAGAAGGAATGTCACTACCAGAACAATTTATATCTATAACATTAATTGAGAAATTGCCTAATTCCCGGAGTGACTTCAAATCACACATGAAACACAAATCTAAATACTGGACTCTTGAGCATTATATAATGCATATCAAGATAGAAGAGAAGAACCGTGAGACTGACAAGGTGAAAAAAGCCAAGGAATTCAAAACCAAGGCTAATCTTGTGGAAGGCGATAAAACTGAAAAGAGAGATAAGTCAAAGAAGTTTCTTCAGGTGAAGAAAGAAGGCAAGTTCAAGAAGACCAAGGGAGGTTGCTTCTTCTGTGGGAAACTGGGTCATTTCAAAAAGGACTATCGGGCCCTCCAGAAGAAATTGGGAAATGACAAAGCTAAGGTCCATCTCACTGAAGAGAATCTGTTTGCAGCTGTAGTAACTGAGGTGAATTTGGTTGAGAAACCAAAGGAGTGGATCATAGACTCTGGAGCTTCCAAGCACATATGCTCTGACTGATCTGTTTTCATAAAATATTCTCTGGTCAAAGGAAGTGATTTTGTATATATGGGGAATTCTCAAACCTCACCAATTATGGGCAAGGGTCAAGTCGCTCTGAAGCTGACTTCTGGAAAGACTCTTGTTTTGAATGAAGTGCTACATGTCCCAGACATTCGTAGAAATCTGATTTCTGGCTTCCGCTTGAATAAAGCTGGAATGAAGCTCAGCTTTGAAGCTGATAAGGTCATTGTACTATAGGGGGACAAATATGTAGGGAAGGGTTATGCCAGTAATGGCCTATTTGTAATGAATGTTGAAAATGTTATGAATGAAATTTCTGCTTCTTCTTACTTAATTGAGTCATTTGATGTTTGGCATGGTAGACTAGGACATCGTAGTATACCTTACATTAAAAGACTATCTTACTTAGGATATATTCAAAGTCCATCTGAACCCTCACAACATAAATGCCAAGTATGCATAGAAGCAAAAATTACTAAAAAACCTCATAAATCTATAGAAAGACAAATCAATCTTTTAGAATTAATATATAGTGACTTGATTGATTTTAAATCTCATGAATCAAGAGGAGGTAATAAATATTATATAACCTTCATTGATGATTATTTTAGGAATACTAAGGTATATCTTTTAAAATCTAAGGATGAAACTGAGTATGTTTTTAAAACATATAAGTTAGAAGTTGAAAATCAACTTAATAAGAAAATTAAAAGGTTGAGAACCGACAGAAGGACTGGGATGGCACTCATAGTCTATATTTGTTTTGTGAAGAAAATAGAATAATTCATGAAACTACTGCATCATACCAACCTAAGTCTAATGGTGTAGCAGAAAGGAAAAATAGAACCTTAAAAGAAATGATGAATTGCTTTCTTATTAGCTCTGGATTACCTTATAATATGTGGGGGGATGCTATCTTATCTGCTTGTTATATACTTCATAGAATGCCTCTTAAGAAATCAAATCTAGTTTCTTTTGAACTTTGGCATGGTAGGAAACCATCCTTTAATCATTTAAGGGTATGGGGGTGTTTAGCCAAAGTTAGAATATCCGAACCCAAGAAAAGAAAGTTTGGACCAAAAACTTGTGATTGTATTTTTATAGGATATGATCAAGATAGTACTGCTTATAGGTTCTTGGTTTTGAAATCAATTGAAAATGTTTTTTATGCTAACACCATCATTGAATCTCGTGATGCTGAATTCTTTGAACATGTGTTTCCTAAATTGGTTAGAACTACTTCTAATGAGAATCATAATGAGAACCTGTAGACGCTTCAAATTTGTCGAGAAAATTAAATTAATTTTTTAGCCCAAGGTAAAAAATAAATAAATAAATAATATATAATGGTAACAAAATAAATAAAAATAATAAAATATAATTAAATAATAATAATAAAATAAATAAAAATCTCAATAAATAATAATAAATCATTAAATTAAAAATTATTATTCAGATTGAAAAGAAAATTGGTATATTAATTTTTTACTTTAAGTTTTAAAACAAATAAAGTAAAAAAATATAATAATAATAAAATATATATAAATAATAATTATAATAAATAAATAAAGCAACAATCAAAAGTGATGTCCACGTGGTTTGGAAACAAGATTCCAAATCCATGGTAAATCAAAACAAAACTCTTGAATCTAAACAAAGGGGTTTGATTCAAAGGGTATTTTAGGAAACTCATTAGGATATAAAAAATAAAAAATAAAAGAAAAAACAAAAAGCAAAAGTCATTTCAGATCCATTCGGGACGAAGAGAAAAAACAGAGATTAAAGAGAAAGGGGACTGAAATCCTCTCCCGCGTGCCAGCCCGCCAGCCTAACATCTGACAGGCTGGAATACATCGGTATGTGTGTCGATGTATTTTCAGTCCGTCAGATGTTAGGTTGGCGGGCTGGAGCGCGGGAGAGGATTTTTTGGAGAGAGGCGAGAACGGAGAAAGAGGGAAGAAGAAGAAGAAGATGGTGGCGGTGGTTTAGTGCGACGACGACGGCGACGGCGGTCTAGAGCGACGGGGACAGCGGCGATTGGGTGCGACGATTGCAGTGGTAGAAACTCTAAACAGCAGATTCGATCTGGTTCTTGAATCCAGATCTGAAATCTGGTTTTCTCCTCTCCAACAACCGAAGGTGATCCTCTAAAGTTTTTTAAGGAAGTTTCTAAAATCTAGTGCGACGGCGACGGCGGTAGAGCTGCGGTAGAATCGATTCATCATATGGAGACCTGAAATTCCTTTAACCCTAACTCTAGATCTAGATTTCATGTTTTATTCCACCGATTCTTGATTGTTCTTTCTCCGGCGAGATGCGGTTGGATTTGCTAGGCATTAAAGAATCTATTCATGACATCCAAGTTGTAAGAACCATGTTCTAAAACTGGGTCTAAACCATGATTTTATGTGATGACAGGTGTTCCAATTATAACCGGACCGGAAGGCAAAGTCGGGTGACGAACCACTCAAAGTTCAGGTAAGAAAAACTGTAAAAAAATGCCTAAAAACTCATACCGGTCTCACTATACCGGTTGCAGTATAGTGCAACCGGTATGTGCCACCGGTATGGGCATATAATGCCCATAATGCCATACCGGCCTCACCATACTAGTTGCACTATGGTGCAACCGGTATGTGCCACCGGTATACCAACCGGTTGGACTATACCGGTTTGAGTGAGTCTGGGGTCTCCAACCGGTATGTGCAACCGGTATGCCTGACTCCGGCTGTAGACAGACTCCAGTGAGTCTGTCTCTCAGAATGGAAACTTGGAAAATTTCCATTCTGAGGGAAAACCTTCCATGGGAGGTCTCCCTCTATTAATAGAGAAGGAGACACTCCATTGCTCCTTCTCAAACACTCTCGCCGTCTGGAGAAGAACTGAGAAGGAGCAAGAAGTTGGAGGCCGCCCAGGAAGGAAGAGCACGCCGCCAACCGACAATGCCGGTAAGTGCTCTGTACTGTTAATGATGTTAGGAGATCGGATCGGAGGCACGAAGTGGCGCAATGATCCAAAAGGATTATAGTTTCCATTGTTCTTCTTCATTCGAATCTAACCTAGGTTTGATACGGTGTAGCCGAGATCCGAAGACCACTAGAGGGTTTGGACCTTAGTAAAGGGTAGGGGAAACCCTAGAGACCTAACTGCTAGCCGACAAGGAGGGGAGATCCGAGATCTCGCTCTCGGATCCAAACCGCGGGGTATACCGGATGGACTATAGGTCCAGTGGTATGGCCTTGCGGTATATACCGCAGGCACATACAGGTCTCACTCAGTGAGATCTGAGTGAGACCGGTATGTGCAACCGGTATATACCGGTTGCACATACCGGTTGCAGTATGTGCAACCGGTATGGTGCCACCGGTATACATACCGGTGGCACATACCGGTCTCACTATTCTCACTATAGTGAGACCGGTACCTGCAACTGGTATGGGTTTTCGAGCCTGGTTTGCTTGGCCAAACCTGGTTCCGACCCCTGAAACTTTAATAAATGAATTCTAACATAAGTATGTGGTTATGTAGGACCTGTAGACGCTGTGAGTAAGCTCTCTGACGCACAACCGGATCGATATCATGCGTCAGGTAAGGAACAAGACCCCAAACCTAAATAACTAATCAAAAGTAAACCTCTGTGATATATTTCTGTATTTGTAAATACATATTGTTTGATGTCTATGCATTTCACATGCCATGTAGTTGCTTTCTTTTATCTTATTATAATCATGCATTTCATATGCTAGGATTGTTGTATGTTTAGGCATGTGTATGTTTTCATTAGTGTGTGGAATGTGAAGGGGATGTGCCCTGGATATATCCACAGCTAACACTTTTCTCGTATCGCCCTTACCTTAGCAAACTCAGTGCGAATAGGGTATCAGGAGGAGGACGTAGGATTGTGGTTCTTCCTGCCCACCAGACTCGAGCCCTATCTCTATGTCGTAGGGGGGTTGTGCTGGGGTAGGGTCGTATAGTCTTTACCTTAGCAGACTTGGTGCGAATAGGGTATCAGGGGGAGGACGTGGGATTGTGGTTCTTCCTGCCCGCCAGACTCGAGCCCTATCTCTATGTCGTAGGGAGCCGTGCTAGGGTAAGGCTAATGATATTGTATTAACATCTAGGACTAGTTAGAAACGGAATCCACTTGCAAGCCCTTGCCAATAGGGGTTTAGGTATTGGTACGGTATGGGATATCAGGGGGAGGACGTGGGATTGTGGTTCTTCCTGCCCGCCACCCTCGAGTCCTATCTCCATATCGGAGTGAGTGTTGTGGGGCAACAGCAGTAGTGTGGTAGGTGCCTAACTGTTGGGTGTGCTCACACTCTCGTGCATGGAGGTGTGGTGACCGTCAAACCTTACCATAGCATATTTGTAAGTTATACCTGGCCCAAATTGTAATGTTATCTCATGCATATTGTACTGTTACATTGGTCTTGTACTTACTGAGCTAAGTTGTGAGCTCACCCAAATATATATATATATATATTTCTTCTCAGATCTTGATGCAGGGTATACAGTGGAGGACTTCATGACTGCTCTAGCTTATAGCACAGTGGCTGCCCTGGACTCCCAGATAGTGGAGGACGAGCATGATGCGTCATGCGAGTGCTCGTTCTGTGTCTTTTCTCAATGATAGGTTTATTTTCAGTTTAAGCTTTGTAATAATTACTATTTAAATTTTGATGGATGATGAAATAAGTTGGATATTTATTTAAATTACAATTTTAGATCTCGGTTCATTTATTTATTTCCGCTGCTATGTATTATATCTCTGATTTTGTTAGACTGCTTGGGGATGATTGGTTGACACGGTCTATTGAGATCCTAGTGTGAACCGTGGTTTAGAACCGGTTCACTCACACTTCTGGTTCAGCCGGAATTGGGGTGTGACACAAGCTCTCATATTTAGCTCCAAATAGGTAAGTTCACCTACCGATCTCCATTATTCCATTTTTTTTTTTTTTTATCTGCTCTGTGGTTAACAATCAGGGATAAACCGAAGTTCTTCGATTTATGAACCTTTCGTCGATCTATCAATTTCTTATCATGAATCTGGTAGTCGATTTAAGAATTTAGTTTCAATTCTTGAAATTTGTTCGATAAACTTAAGTTCTTAAAATTCTATTCAAAGATTCATCAATCTAATAGATGCTTGAGTTTGGAGATATTCGATGGTGATTTTTTTTCTGCTTCTTGAATTTCTGATGATTGATTCTCTATTCAATTATGGAATCGACGATTTAGATTATTTATTTCTTGATTCAATGTTCTGTTCCGATTTCTAGTTCTATAGTTATCTAAATCTCTAATTTAATAGTATGTTGCAAGTTCTGATCCCAGTGAACCACTTATGAATTTTTCTAAGCTTTATAATACTCAATCCAATTTCTTTGTGAATCTGTTTACAACGTCACTGGTTCTGTTCTTAGTTTCTATTTCCAGTAATTTAATTTTATTTTGTATTCTTCATAAGGTAATCTGATTTTTGAAATTTATAGTTTCAATGATCCAATGACGATCTAACTCTGTATATTATATGATAGATTCTTTGATTCAGTGTCAATTTTAGTTCCTGTAATTTTGCTAATTAATCTAATGCTGGTTACCCTATCCGATCATTTTGTTTGTGAATTACAATTCATTAATGTTTATTTTTAATTTATTAATATTTTATTTCCTATGAATGTTTTGATTCATTTTATTTTTTTTCTGATTTGTAATGATTTAGTTTTGCTTCCTCTAATTTGATGATTTGATTTAGTTCATAAATCCCACCTTAACTGTCCGTTTATTTTATTGGAATGATTTTCATTTCTTAATAATAATCGGCTCCTACTTGAATCAGATTTTCCTAAATTGGATTGCCCATTTAGGTAGATTGGCCCACCAAATTAAGTCAATTCTACATTATCGGGTCAAATTTATATTCCAATCGACATTTTAAACTAGGTCACTCCCTTGTCAATCGGTCCGTCATGGTTCAAAATCATCGGATTGATCAATTTCATCTTAATGGTTTGTTTTCCATCTTATTAGGTTAGTTTCTCATTTTAATTGATTGGTTCCCACCAGAAATGGGATTTTTCATTCTAAATCAGATTGTCCATCTCAAATAGAATGACCCCTACTACATCGAATCAATTCCATCGATTATAGGACTAATCACTTACTTTATAGGGTTAAACCCATCTTAATTGGTTGGGTCTCATGTTTAATTAAACCAAACTCATTTCAATTGGATTAGTTTCATTCTAATTATTTATCTTACATCATATTAATTTGGTTTTTATTTCAATTGATTGGTTCACATTAAACCGGTTTAAATTCAATGAATTTGCACTAATTAAATAAAATCATTCTTAGATTATTCTCATTCCAATTGATTAGGTTCTCATTTAATTGAATTCATTTTTTACTGTAAAGACCTGGTTTCTTTTTCTTATTGGATTTACATATTTTATATTAAGTCCTCTCACAGTATTAGGTCATTGGTTCGATAATTTGTTTACATATGGTCTTGTACTCTCGGATATTTTATTTATTTGTATTCATGTCTTTGAGTGACAAATGTGTCACTTGATTATTTTCATTCACTGTGCACAGCATTAGATAAGTGTCGTTTTTTTCTTACTATCTCAAAGGTCCACCTCTACTCAAAGGCAGGTAACATCCCTACTTTATGTCCTTATTTTATGTGGTATATGGGTTCGATCATCGTGCATCCATAATTATTCGATGTGGGTGGATAACACGATATGCATGCGGCACTTGCCATCCATAGTGTAGCGACGGGTGGGATAGACTAGGACGTCCCCTACCCCTTCAATGTATCCCATAATTCGAAAGGAAAATGAATTAATAGTTTTGATCCTCAATCCCTACTTATGTATCCTATAGGCATTTTCTATAAATTTTTGTAATTATTTCCGTGCAATGCGGGATCACGCGCTTGTGATGCGCGAATAAATATAGACGTATGGATGTATGTAAAAATAAAGCGAATGCCTATTTTCCAACGTCGAGAGTACACTATCACATGTTGACAAGTAGAGATTGTTTTCATTTTTTTTATGCGTAGTTCATTCCGAACTACGTATGGGCTTGATTCTCGGACCTCAACCTGAGATACGTAGGCTGCCTCAGGATGCATCACTCAAGCTCAGTCCAATTGCAATGAGGGTTGCAATAATACTCAATTTACATCATAATGTATTTAGTACATTGGTTTCAAAATTGTGTTCTTTTCAAATTTTACTGTTTCAATCATCCTACATAGTTTCAAAAATTCAAATTTCAAGAAAAAAATTAATTCAATTCCAATTTCAATGTCAATTTTCAATTCAATTCAAATTTCAAAAAAAAATTCAATTTAAGTTCAATTTCTGTTTCAATTTCAATTTAAATTCCAAATCCATTGTCAACTTCAAATTCAATTCAATTTTTATTTCAATTTCAAGTTTTAATTCCAAACTCAATTTAAATTTCAAATTCAATTCAATTTCAAATTAAATTTTTAAATTTCAAATTTCATTTCAATTCTCTATCTTCGCATGGAACATTGGGCAAACATTCCATCATCGCATAGAAGTGTCTTTCAACCTTGGGCAAGCATTCCATCATCGCATGAAAGTCCCTTTCAACCTTGGACAAGCATTCCATCATCGCATGGAAGTCCCTTCAAATCCTATTTTATATAGACGGTCTACCAGCTTGACTAGTGGCTATAGTAGTCTATTTGATTGCTTTACATAGACGGTCTACCAGCTTGACTAGTGGCTATAGTAGTCTATTCGATTGCTTTACATAGACGGTCTACCAGCTTGACTAGTGGCTGTAGAACCAGCTTGACTAGTAGCTATAGTAGTCTATTTGATTGTTTTACATAAACGGTCTACCAGCTTGACTAGTGGCTGTAGAAGTTTATTCGATTGCTTTACATAGACGGCCTATCAACTTGATTAGTGGCTGTAGAAGTCTATTCGATGTACTTTACATAGACAATCTACTAGTTTAACTAGTGACTATAGGAGTCTATTCAATATCTTAAACCTAAATGATCTTTTAGCTTGACTAGTGGCTATAAGGATCTACCATCTTATCAATCCAAGCGGTTGAACTACGTTGGACTTGATTCTTGGACTTATCCCGAAATACGTAGGTAGTTTGAGTGTTTATCATTCGAGTTCAGTCTTAAACTAATTTATTTTTCTTTTCTTTTTTCATTTTTGCATTTAAGCTTTGGACTACGCTTCAATAGCTGAAAATGATTTTTGTCTGTCAAAATGTTGAGAGTTGTACATTTGTTATCCGAAATTGGCTGATTGGTTCGTCATCCAATCATTTTATTTCTGATTTATGTCACATTTTAATTCTTCTTTCTATTATATTCACAATTGTATGGCTTGTTCTTAGATTAAAATATATCTAGAACCTAGGTCTGGTACCTAATAAAAGTTGTTTAGCCATTGTCTGTAATTTAAATTAGAATAGGAAAGGATAGTATATGGAGACTAATCTTCGGATTAGGCAATTTGGGTGCCTAACACCTTCTCAAATTGTAACATGACACTTACCCATTATTTCTCTGGTTTGACCATAAGCCTTAATCTATTATGTGAGTCATTAGTATTTCTCATATGAGAAATTATATATAGGTCCTAAACCTTATCTAGGTGGTGATTCCTTTTTCATTTTTTTTATTTCAACCATTTCATACAATTACAAAACATCATCCTTACAGAATCCTATTATAAGAAATGAAATTAGTGTAGAACAAGAATCTGATGAACTTACTACTGAGTTACTTAGAAGAAGTAAAAGACAAAGGAAACCCGTTAATCTAGGTGATGATATATTACTATATCATGTAGATAGAAACCCATTTACTTATCAAGAGGCTGTAACATCTCCAGATATTGTATTCTGGAAAGAGGCTATTAAAAGTGAATTAGATTCTATTATCTAAAATCATACTTGAGAGTTGGTAGATCTTCTACCAGGAACAAAGCTTCTAGATACCAAATGGATTCTTAAGAGAAAATTAAAACCTGATGGATCTCTTGATAAGTTTAAGGCAAGGTTGGTAGTAGGGTTTAGACAAAAAGAAGAATATAGATTATTTTGATACTTTCTCCCCTGTAGCTCGTATTGTAACTATACGAACTTTATTTGCTATTGCCTCTATTTATAACTTAGTAATTCATCAAATAGATGTTAAAACTGCTTTTCTAAATGAAAATTTAGAGGAAAAAATCTATATCAAACAACCTGAAGGATGCATAATATCAGGACAAGAACATAAAGTTTGTAAATTAATTAAATCTTTGTATGATTTAAAACAAGCACCTAAACAATGGCATGAGAAACTTGATCAAGTATTATTAAATAATGGTTTATTATTAATAATTCTGATATGTGTGTATATAGCAAATTTAATAATGGCAAAGGTGTAATTATTGTTCTTTATGTTGATGATATGTTGATAATGGGAACAGATTTAAATATTATAAATTTAACAAAAAAAATTCTTATGTCTAAATTTGATACAAAAGACATGGGAGAAGTTGATGTCATTTTAGGCATCATAGTTACAAGAAAACCCAATGAGATAATATTATCTCAAGCACATTATGTGGAAAGCCTACTAAAAAAATATGGATATTATGAGTGCTCTCCAATAAAGATACCTTTAGAGATAGGGAGTCATCTCATAAAACACCAAGGTGAACCTATCTCTCAAAAGAAGTATTCACAGATTATAGGTTCAGTGTCATACTTAATGAACTCAACAAGACCGGACTTAGCCTTGGCAGTAGGAAAATTGAGTCAACATATTCATAACCCTGGAAAGGAGCACTGTGAAGCTTTAACAAGGTTATTAAGGTACTTAAAGGGAACAATAAACTATAGCTTACACTATAATGGGAATCCTTCAGTTCTAGAAGGATATTGTGATGCTAGGTGGATATCTGATACAGAAGAATCCTTAGCCACAAGTGGTTACATATATACTCTTGGTGGAGGAGCGATTTCATGGAAATCTATTAAACAAACCTGTGGTACAGGTTCCACTATGGAGGCAGAATTTATAGCCTTAGAGAAGACTGGGGCAGAAGCCAAATGGCTCAAAAATTTAGTGGTAGAAATTTCGTTATGGCCTAAACCTATGCCCCCAATATCACTACATTGTGATAGTCAGACAGCCATTGCTAAAGCAAAAAACAAGATATATAACGGAAAAAGAAGACATATACGCTTGAGACACAACCTTGTGAGACAATATATAAGTGAAGGAATGATAGCTATCGACTTTGTAAAATCAGAAAAGAATCTAACCGATATATTTACAAAGCCTCAAACCACCAAGGTCATGATCGACACATCTAAAGGAATGAGCTTAAAACCCGTGTCATAAGTCATGTGATGGAAACCCAACCTATGTGATAGGAGATCCCTAGAATTAGGTTCAATGGGTATGAACAAAGTCACGCAGATGACTTGTTTAGTACTATCAAAACTTGCTCATTCTAGTTAGATGGTAAGATAGTACTCACCACAATGAACAGAGAATAAATCTTAAGGATTTTTAGTTAAGCCAAGCTATCCCAGAAGAATGTGGGGGTGTGTTAACTGTAGTGCACACTATGGGCTGACCTTATTGAATGTAGGAAGTGGAGCCGTTTCCAATAAGAGTTTTAAGGGTAAACTCTCATAAACATTCATGAACCGGAATAGGGACAAGGCCGGTTTAAAATATGTCCACCTTTAAGGGATTTTTCTAGGATCAAACTGTAAGAGGTGGCTGATAGGTCAGTCGGCTACACCAACGAGGAAAGGTTCAAGGAGCAAGCTTTACCTGTACTCTGTAGCGTGACCTATCAAACCTAGTGCAGATTCAAGTCGACAGACATCTGCAACGATGTTGCTTACAGTTCTCATAAAATCAACTTCTTGTTTCTGTTTTTACTCTATCTTTTAAAACTTGTGGGGGAGTTGTTGAAAAAACAAAGTCAAAAGTAAAAAGGTTTTTCCAAATAAAATTTAAAAAGATTTAAATTCAAATATTTGCCCTTTTGTTTTAGCTCCAAAATTTAGTTTTCGTTTTGGGCGAGAATTTCGTTTTTTCAATTTTGAGTTGGCATTTCCAATGTAGGACTTTTTAGTCTCACATTGCTTAAGGATTGTAGAGGAGAGGTTTTTATTTGTAGGGAGTGTTGCCTATCTTTTGAGCCCCAAAATGGAAGTAATGTTCGGTTTGACTCACACATACGCGCGCGCGCCTGACCGGACCGGACTGCGAGCGCGACTGCTACCTACGACCTGCAATCGTGACGTGGTGCGGGCCACGGGCCACGGGCTACAGGCTATGGACTATGGGTATGGGTATGGGTATGGGTATGGGGTTTTGTCGGATTCAGACACACCCCTACCCGGATACCCTTTTGGAAAGGATTTATGTGTAGAGATGTATCTTTACACATAAAAGGGTGCCATCTGGACCGTTGATCTCAGGATCTGAGATCTAAATTAATCTGGACGGTCCATCTAGAAGAGCACATCCCATCCAGTGGACACATCCAAGAGGTACTTGGGCCTTATAAATAGATTCTGACCCCATGCTTCATATTCATTCGAAATCAATACGATTTCTCTCTCTCTCTCTCTCTCTCTCTCTCTCTCTCTCTCTCTCTCTCTCTCCTTCTCCGACTCTCTCTCTCTCTCTCTATATTTTGTTTAAATGAAGAGTCGAAATTCGGTGTTCTTCCAAAGGAGTTGATCCTAACCGTCGGATCTGCATATACCTGTCAGTGTGTGCATGCTGGGTGAGTATCCTACATAAGAGGTTGTTTTATCTTGGAGACAGATTTGCAGGAGACCTACTGCACCAATAGAGGGCAAATACTATCTAAGGAGAGTGTATCAACACGACTCAACCGTCCTTCATAACTTCAAGTTACTGCTTATAAGGCACGCATGATTATGCATATTTTATGTATGTTTCAGATATAACTATATGATTATAATTGATATATATATATAGATACATATATCTACGTATGCATATATTGGTGATACATGTGTAAATATTGTTTACTACATGATTATTCTGTTACTTATCATTTTAGTCCATATAATATATAACTGAAACTCTATTATAACATTAATTAAGAATAACATTATTATTATTTAGTTGGATTCTTGGATTGATCTATCGAGATCCAGATTCCATGAGCTAAAATCTTGAGCTGTAAAACGATGACCAGCCCACCGTATGGTTTTGAGTTGCAAAACGTTGACCAAGTGGTAGGAAAAGGTTTTTAAGAGTATTTTTTAATAATATAAGGGAAAGAGGTTCTTATTGGATTGGACAATGTGTATAGTTAAATAAGATTCTGATCTGACCATGTTTATATACGAAAAAGATTCTTACATGCATATAGATACTGGAGGGGTGAAAAGATCACATGTTCCCTAGTTGGATGCTTGTGCGTGCACATTTATTGGTCCCTTGAGTTTAGGAGCCACATAGCTGACAAGTTCTTCATAATATAAAAAGGGGACAATTAACTTTAACTTCTAAAACACCCTTGGGGAACTTTTCTTGTTTTCATCAGATTGATTGGGTAAGCTACCCACATACACACTACATCGGATTCAGATCTTCTCTAACCGATAACCTACTTAGCATAGTTGGATCACAATCTCGCTCAGTGTGTGTGTGTGTGTGTATATATATATATATATATATATATATATATATATATATAGAGAGAGAGAGAGAGAGAGAGAGAGAGAGATCCAACGATACTGGGGCTGAACTAGAGTGACGGTAGGAGAAGATCTTTTTCCCACTACATCACTCATGGATTATTTACCTAGGTAAGAAACTTGTGCTAGTTATTTGCTGTATTATCCGGGGCAAGCAAAAGTGTTCATCTTTTGATGAGCTCTTGATGACCTCTTGATGGATTTTTATCAAAACCGCTTATGAAACTACAGGAAAAAAAAAAAAGAAGAGGGGAGTGCTCAAAAACCGTAAGGACTAAAGGACCAAGCAGTTATATCTTAGGCCTGAACTTAAATGATGTAATTGTATGTTAAAGAGTGAAGTGTCCTTGTTCTATCCATTATAATTTTTTGTCCTATTATTGGGAAGTAATTATTAATAGATGCATTTATTAAAAAAAAAAAATTATTGCAAGATGTATTATTGTAAAGGAAAATTTTAAGCGTAGTACTTAAATAGTTTGCAAAACATCACCTTCCAGTCTTCCACCCATGTTTTTTAAAAATATTATCTACCATTCAAAATTCTCAAATGTTTATCAAAAAGGCCCAAAGCCTTATGACGGAGCCGTTAGATGTTAATGTCAGCGGTTAACAAATTTTGGATTAACAGTAATATCCTTATTATAAGGAAAAAAGTCGAGTTTACCTTTAATTATTTTTAACCCTATCCCCAAATCATCTTCTTCTTCCTCTCTATTTCTCTGCAATATTTTATCAAAAAAAAAAAAAAAATCTCTACAATTGCAATGAATCACTGCACCGGTGATATTTAAAGAATAGCCTCACCTGGTGAGACTTGAAACTCTGGTTGATGTTGAAAATCTAGGGTCACAGGGGGTTCTAAAAAAGGTGGGATTTCAGAAGGAAAGTGTTCTCAGTATCTAAACCCAAAGGGCAGAAATCGGGATATGGTGGTGTGCGGTTTTCTCTCCACTGATCCAAAACTTGTGTATTAGAATGGGTTATTTTGTCAATAAATTTCTAGGTAAACACATCCTGATTTGTATCATTTCCGCAGGATTAGAAAGAGTTTTTTGTCAAAATCTTCTGGTACGCGTTCAATCCTTTTAGCCATGTTTCGAGCTAATGGGTCTTTGATTCTCTCGACTTCTTTGGGAAGAAACGATGGAAACACATCTGCGCAAACTCCATATCCACCAGTTGAGCTTCTGCGTTTACTCCTAGATTGAATTGGAGCCAAGCCCACTCTGAGACTCAACACTACTGATTATTCACCACCTACGAACTAGCTCTTGTGCTGAACAAAAAGGCACAGATGTTTCTTCTTAATCTCATCCATCATCCAGTTCGTCCTTTTTCCCCTCTAACATTAATCAGTTACTACTACTGGAAGTCACCGACTCACCATTACCAGAAGGGAAAATTTTCTCAAACTACTGAAATTTTCCCTTACGAGATTTACCGTTTCTCTCTCCTTCTTGGATCTGGATGTTACAACATCTAGACTTTCCTCCTCCCGAGGAAGTCTTAAATTGAATGAGGTCCTTGCAGTTCGAAGGTAACAGAGTCGAACATGTTCAATCATTCACACTCCGTTTTTTTCCCTTTCTAAATCTGCTTCTATTACTCTTCTTCCTTCATTTTTTTTTGTTTTTTTTTTTCTTCTATTTTTCTTTTGTTCATCTGTGAGCATTTCTTCTGTATTTGATTCTAAAAAATAACTCGCCAACGAAATTCAAATCTGAAAAATTGGATAGAAAAAAAAAAGTTCAATAAAAAAGATTGGAAAAAAAAAATCAAGGAAATTAGGTGGTAATTGATGTTTTCTTAATTTAAAATGAAAAAAATATAAACGTTTAGACAAAATTTCAATTCTCTTTCATCAGTTAATAGAATAACGTTTAGGGGTGATAACGATGTTTTACAAACTATTTAAGTACTACGTGAAATCCATTTAAGTACTATTTAAGTAATCACGAATTTTCTTCCTTGAATATATAATTTTTTTTAGCATTAAATATATAAAAATTTATAAAGTACACAAAACCAAATTACATTAGAAAATTGAAAATAAATCTATATCCAAAAAAATGGATTTTTTTTTTCTCTAATCGGGACCAATCAGAAGGAACTTTTTGAATTTAGGCTTGAGATATTTTTCGCTAGGTTCCTTGGCAGGGAAGGTGTGCCCGTATTTGCATATAATATCTTAAGTAGATAAATACTAATTAAAATATGAGAATAATATTCTTAACCTGGTGAACTTGATGGTAAATCTTATCCAAAAAAAGAACTTGACGGTAAATATTGTTTACCAAAAAAAATTAAAAAAAAAAAAAAAATTCACGGTAAATATAGACCCAAAACATGGTCAGTGGTTGTAGATGGTTAGAACGAAAGTTGTTGCTCGCATGTTATACGTTTTAGTCTAAGGATATAAATCGATTGAATTCGAATTGGATATATCATTATCTGAATCCGAATCCTATCCGAAATCCAACGGATGTATAAAAATCTAGTTTAAAACAAATATATAGTTTATTCTAAGAAAATAAGAGACGAACTTTAAATGGTTATATAAACGTTAAGGCTATATACGTTTTAATAATTGGTTAAAAAGAGATGATATAATCCTGGGCGTTTGACTGATATCCAAACCCGCATCCGAACTCCTATCCGAATTTGAATCCCAATCCCATTGTTCGAATTCAGATTCCTCTAAACCGATGCCAATTTGAATCAGATCCAACTATCCATTTACATCCTTATTTTATGCTACATCAAACAGAGTTGAAAACCAAATTGACAACATGACGGGATCCACCAGCGATATTCATGTGAAACAGGTCATTCTTGCTTAACTTATTTTTTCCGCAGGCAACTTAAAAACATTGATGACTTTCTTGTGGGTAAGTTATTTTTTTGTTTGTTTTCAAAGAACTAAAATAATGGAGATTCTCTTGTTTAACATTTATTTTTGTTATGGTTATTCCCATGGAAATCTTGTTCCTAAGTCTTAAAAGTTTTCCACATAGAACACTATAACACAAAGTAATTGAACAGGGATACAAGAGTATCATTTGCTGAAGATTGATTTTCATTTGTTTTCTATTTTCTATATAGCCTTGAATGCTCTGATTTAAGTTGAACCATCTGGGATCCATTTGTTCTCTTACATATGGATGTACAAAGAAAGATAAACCAATAATTGTGGTACTCATCCAATATTTATAGAATACTATGATACTTCATCACAAAAAATTAGGATTATCTTTCCTATCTCAACCATGTGACGAATCAAACTGAATAGATCCTACCATATCAATTAGACTCCTATTAAACAATTAATTAATTAAACCCACATTTATTCCAACATACCAGGATCATAATTTTCTTCTCCTTGATGCCGACGAGCGAACCTAATTGAGTTTATTCTTTTTTTTTCTTCGTTTTCTTGGTGAAAGAGTTTATTCAATTGATTGTTGATACTTTACGCAAGTTGTGTGATTGATGATCTTTCAAGAAAGATAAAATATTTGTTAAATATTATTTTCATGGGTATATACTATAGTTAGCTCTGAGTTTGCTACTTTCGATACTCACAGTTCATACTATTTTTCTTTTTTCTTTTTTTTGAGAAAATTTCACCTACCACGAGGTTTCTTCTAATTTCAATCACCTTTAACAGCCTTGATCCAACCTTCTTCCCATCGGGAGAGGAGAAAGCAGCGTTCCAGGATTCTAGCTTCAAAATCAGAATCATAGTGTTGTTAAAAAAAAAAACAGATTTCAGGAGATTTTAAATATCACAGACCAAGGGTTTTGATCTGGTCAAAAGGCTTGTCGATTGCTCTATGCAGAAAGGAAAATATGATATGAAAAATTCGGCTCAATCCGATGGTCAGATTTCTGAATGTGAAGAATCATAAGGTTTAACAGGATAATTAGATTCAAAAACGAAATGGGTGGAAGCAGCGGAGTAGCAGTGAGGCGCAGAGGATGTTCGTGCACAAAGCAAGATTTCCTTCCCGAGGAGTCTTTCAAGAGCTGGGGCAACTATACTAGAGCTTTAAGCGAGACAGGGATGAGATTGAAAAACCGAGTTCTGACACGGTCCCTGGAGATCACCGAGATGAATGAGGTGAAGACTCAGAGTGAACATGAGATGAAGAAGAATCTCTCATGGTGGGATCTCATCTGGTTCGACATCGGTGCAGTCATTGGTGCTGGAATCTTCGTTCTCACTGGTCTCGAAGCAAATTCCGTTGCAGGACCTGCTGTTGTTCTCTCCTACGTCGTCTCCGGCGTCTCTGCCATGCTTTCCATCTTCTGCTACACTGAGTTCGCCGTTGAAATTCCTGTTGCTGGTAACCTTCAAACCTGTTTCTTTTCTTCCAAATTATCCCCCCTCCCCCCCCCCAAAAAAACTAAAAAAAGGGTCAAATTTAGTTTTTTTCACAGTTTAGAACTAGCTATGACTTGAAAATTGAAACATGACTTGGTTCAGTTTTCTCTGTTTTCTCCTAGGGGAAGCGGTGAAATTTTGTTATGGATTTGGTTGATTCATGTACAACAGACATGAAAATAAGAGAGATTTTATTAGGACACATTTGACTTTGATGCAGATTCTGAGAATCAAAGATCTAAATTTCAGAAAGATTTGGAACTTATAGGGTAAATTAACCCTAGAATTCCAGAATCAATCTTTGATTCTGAGGTGGATTACAGAGTCATCTACCCGAAATTTCAGAATTCGTTGCCTTAAATTCATCCAACCATATACAGCCCTTCCCAAACAATTCTGATCCTGTCTCAGAATCTGGAATCCATGGCTAACCCATAAGCACAGAAAGATGGTGGGTTTGCTAATCTGGGCTCATATAGGGGGATATTTTTTGGTGGTCCATTAGAGGGTGTTCATACCACTAATTTTCTTTGTCACACAGGTGGATCCTTTGCATACCTCAGGATTGAGCTAGGTGACTTTGTAGCTTTCATTGCCGCTGGCAACATCCTCCTTGAGTACGTCGTCGGCGGAGCAGCGGTGGCCCGGTCATGGACATCCTACTTTGCCACCCTCTGCAATCACAACGCCAATGATTTCCGCATCAATGTCCAACACCAACTCGGGGAAAACTATGGCCATCTTGATCCAATTGCCATAGTGGTATGCGCCGCCGTCTGTGTTCTCGCCGTCCTGAGTACCAAGGGCTCATCCCGTTTCAACTACATTGCCTCCATCTTCCATGTGATTGTCATTCTCTTCATCATAATTGCTGGCCTCACCAAGGCAGACACCAAAAACTACACCCCATTCATGCCCTTTGGTGTTAGAGGCGTTTTCAAGGCCTCAGCAGTGTTATTCTTTGCCTATGTCGGTTTCGACGCGGTCTCTACATTGGCAGAGGAAACTAAGAACCCCGGCCAGGATATCCCAATTGGACTAATTGGGTCGATGTTGGTCACTACTACAGCTTATTGTGTTCTAGCACTCACATTATGCCTAATGCAGCCATATGGTCAGATAGATCAGAATGCTCCATTTTCTGTAGCATTCCAAGCTGTTGGAATGAAATGGGCTAAATATGTTGTGGTTGCAGGGGCATTGAAGGGCATGACCACTAGCTTGCTTGTTGGTGCTGTGGGTCAGGCAAGGTATTTGACTCACATTGCTCGGACTCACATGGTTCTCCCATGGTTTGCTGGAGTCAATGAAAAGACTGGAACTCCTGTTAATGCCACTGTAATCATGCTTGTAGCTACAGCCATTATTGCCTTCTTCACCAGCCTTGATATCCTCTCTAACCTACTCTCCATCTCCACACTCTTCATTTTTATGATGGTAGCCCTTGCCCTTCTTGTCCGCCGTTACTATATGACAGGCGAGACGACAACAGTGCACCGAAACATACTCATTGTTTGCCTTGTTACCATTCTTGGATCTTCAATTGCAACTTCCATTTACTGGGCTACGAGCCGACACGGATGGATTTTATATGTAATATCCATACCAATATGGTTATTTGCTACCATTGCTTTGTGGTGGTTTGTTCCACAAGCAAAGAAACCTAAGGTGTGGGGGGTGCCATTGGTGCCATGGTTGCCTTCAGCTTCAATTGCTATCAACATTTTCCTTCTGGGTTCAATTGATGGGAAGTCATTTATGAGGTTTGGAATCTGGACTGGACTGCTCTTGCTTTACTATTTCCTCCTTGGGCTTCATGCTTCCTATGACACATCCAAGGAGTTATCAGAGAAAAGGGCAAAGGATGCCGCATCAGGGAAGATGGAAGAGGGAGCTACAAAGGTAGTTACAGAGATGAAGTGAGTGGTATGAACTAAAATGGATTAAGTGGTTCTAGCTGGTTCAAAATAATTCAAAAATGGTAATTTATGAAGCTACAGAAGAGCTTTGCTAGTCCACTACTTAGATTCATTATAAGTTTTAGCAGCAAGGTTCTCCACCTTAGCTGCATCAAGCTCGTCATCACTGTCATCTGAGAACCACCTTAGAATTTGCTCATTGCTGAAAGTCACTGCAAGATCAAAGAAATCAGGAAGGTCAAATTAAATGTGCAAGGAAAAGAAAGCAAAGCACGAAAAAAGGGCTCACCCAGTTCAAAGTCTTAAGGAAATTGCCTCCTTTCAGACTCGAGTACTTGATAGTGTTCTTGAAGCCTATCAAGTCCAATGTGGTCTACTCGACCGACGTCAGCTTGTGAGGACCAGTGAAATCATTTGAAAATTTAAATATTTAATTTTAAATTTAAATTTACATGTAGTTAAAATTGTCTACCTTCATTACACTCAAACTGGGATCTGAAAAATTTTCACTTTCAGATCTCATCCATTCATGCCAGTGGAGGGTAAGAAGACTGGAGTCACCACCTAGATAAGGTCTAGGACCTATAAATATTGTCCATCTTTGGAGAGACTCTAATGATTCGCGTAAATGGAATGACTATCTTGTCTTACCAGAGGCGAGTAAGTGTCAAATTACAAGTTGGGAAGGTGTTAGGCACCCAACTCGTCCGGTTGAACCGGTCTCTCTAAATCCTATCATTTCCTACAGTTTATGAACGCTTGGGGCTATCTATTCAAACTACAAGATATAAAGAAAAATCCTAATTTGATCTCTAATTCTTTACTAACTATACATGGGGTAAGCTGAAATTACACAAACTAAACAAGAAAATAATCACAAAATGAATTAAAGAATTTAATGAATGACCTAATCATACATCTAAAGAAAGAAAAAAAATGATATATAACATATGACCGAGGTCTGGGAAAATCCCAGACCGCCTACGTATCCCTGTGCGACGGAAATCAGGCCAAAAGTAGTTCGGACGGGTGTGTACGTACCAGGTATGTGCAAGAAAAGAGACACTTCTAAAATATTGGAACACATCCCAAGCGATGAATGCCCTCATAATCATGGAACACATCTAATGGTGAGAGATGTCTCCACATCAGCGAGACCTATCTCAGTGTTAAGGTACTCCCTATCACAAGGAAGTCCCCTTGATGAGGTAATCCCATAATACATGGAACTTACCTCAATTTGAGTGTGTATGTGTAAAAATGATGCTCCCAAAATATTAGAACACATCCGAAGGATGAGATGCTCCCACAATGGTGGAACACATCTCGGTGTAGAGGTATTCCCTTCTACAGAAAAATCGTTTCGCTGAGGTAATCCCATAATACATGGAACTTACCTCAATTTGATCGAGCGTGGAGCAAACAAACTCCCACACAGCCTACGTATCTGTCGAGACCTTTGTCTCTCAAGAATCTGGTCAAACGTAGTTCCCATGGATTGACAAGTCATGGACACGCGTGGCAACACTCAGGAAAGGTCAAATGCCTCAGCTCCCCACACACGGGGGTTCACTAAATCTCACTCACATCCCACATTCGGGATACCCAGGTGGACCGTCCGTCGGGCCACCAATCTTATGCATACATCTACCCAATCGAATATTTCATTAATATATTTTAATACAATGATTTTTTACACTTTTGGAGCCAATCCTAAGGTTAGGTGGGCTCATTCTAAATGGATCTACAATGGGTCGGACTCATTGGAGTCTCTTAGCCAATTACATCGCGGGAAGGTGCGCATCCTAACATACATCTATTACAAATTAGATGTTCAAAATGAGGATACATCACTTGGGCTTAGATCCAATGCTTTGTATTAAGCACTAGATTTAGGCATCCATCACACAATAAAATCAAAGAATAAGAAAGCTTGCATTGTAATCACTAAGAGGGGCAATATAAAAGGTAGGAAATTAAAGCACTTATATCCCTTCATGTCAAACTCTATAGTTCACATACATGTGACATGGCAAACCATGATTGAAGATGGACAGTACTAATATCATAGCAGAAACAAGGCAAAGGCCCCCATACTTAGACCAAGACTAGGATTAAGCCAAAATCAGGCTGGTCAAAATAAACTCAAATCTGGTCAGACCAAACTAAGTTGGAATTAACCTAACCGAACCCACTTGACTCAACCTTAAACAAACAGAAAACAAAAACTCAAACCCAACTCAAACCATATGGGTCTAGCCTAAACTAAACCAACCTAAGCACACATGGAACACATTTGAGAGCAGCCCTACAACGGCTGAGAAGAGAGAAGCTTTATGCCAAGTTCAAGAAGTGTGAATTTTGGCTGAAGGAGATGGCTTTCTTGGGCCACGTAGTATCTGAAGATGGTATCAAGGTAGATCCAAGTAAGATAGCTGCTATAGTAGGATGGGAAGCACCAAAATTAGTTGCGGAGATTCGTAGTTTCCTTGGATTGGCTGGTTACTATAGAAGATTCGTGGAAGACTACTCAAGGATTGCCGTTCCACTTACCAGACTAACCAAGAAGGGAGAGAAATTTATATGGTCATATGAGTGTGAGAAATGCTTTGAGACTTTGAAGTCAAAACTAGTCTCTGCACCTATTTTGACCATCCTAGCACCAGGCTTACCGTTTACCCTATATACGGATGCCTCAGGGTTGGGTCTTGGATGTGTATTGATGCAAGGAGAACAGGTGATTGCCTATGCATCAAGACAATTGAAAGAGCATGAGAAGAATTATCCTACACATGATTTGGAGTTAGCAGCGGTAATACATGCAATCAAGACTTGGAGACACTACCTTTACGGTGAGAAGTTTCAGATTAAGTCAGATCACAAGAGCTTAACATATCTTTTCACTCAGAAGGACCTGAATATGAGACAGAGGAGATGGCTGGAATAATTAAAAGATTATGATTGTGACATTCAGTACCATCTGGGTAAGGCAAATATCGTGGCTGATGCTTTAAGCAGAAAGTGGGCACTGAAACTTGAGGCAGGACCAAGTACAAACGCTACATTGTGTGTTGCAGCCTCGAGCTCAACAGAGAATGATGAAGAGTATATAATAGAGACTGCAAGAGATCCAGTGGAACATGGCTTAATTCATAAGTTCACATTGATGTTTGCAGCCTTGAAGATCTCATCGGATCTCATAGATGAGGTCAAGGTAGCAATCCTACAGGATCCACACCTCAAGACTGTACAAGAAGATCTAGAGAAGGGTAACAGCAATCCTGACTTTACCTTGGATTCAGACAAGGTACTCAAGTATCGTAGACGATTATGTATACCTAAGAGTGAAAACATAAATATCAGAGATTGAGTTATGATAGAAGCTCATTACACTCCATACTCGGTACATCCAGGAAGCACTAAAATGTACCATGATTTAAGAAGATTATATTGATGGAGGGGTATGAAAGCAGATATAGCTTGTTTCGTATTCCAATGTCTGAATTGCCAGTAAGTTAAAGCAGAAAGACAGAGACCCGCAGGTTTACTACAACCATTACCGGAACCTGCATGGAAGTGGGATTGTATCACAATGGATTTCGTCACTGGCCTACCCTTGACACCAAGGTCGGTGGATGCAGTTTGGGTTATAGTCGATCGACTTACCAAGACAGCTTGATTTTCATTGCGGTCAGACCTCAGTATACCATGGAAAAGCTGGCCAAGCTATATGTAGATAATATAGTCAGACTTCATGGCGTCCCAGAGAGTATAGTATCTGACAGAGATCCCAGTTTTACATTAAAGTTCTGGGAAGGATTACAGAAATCTATGGGAACCAAATTGAAATTTAGTACAGCTTTTCACCCTCAGACAGACGGGCAGTCAGAACGAACTATTCAAATTTTAGAAGATATGCTCCGAGTTTGTGCCCTAGATTTCAAAGGAGCTTGGGACGATAAGCTATCGCTCATCGAGTTCGCTTATAACAATAGCTACCAGGCTACAATTCAGATGGCGCCATATGAGGCACTCTATGGGAAGAAATGTCATACACCTCTGTTATGGAATGAGGTGGGAGAAAGAAGAATTGTAGGACCGGAGTTTGTCGAAGAAACTTGTCAAGTGATTGATCAGATCAAGGAAAGAGTGAAGACAGCTCAAGTTCGACAGAAGCACTATGCGGATAATCGACGTCGAGATCTGAAGTTTACAGTAGGTGACAAGGTATTCTTGAAGATATCACCTGTGCGAGGGCTGAAATGGTTTGGTAAGAAGGGAAAGCTATGCCCCAGGTACGTGGGACCATATGAGATATTGACCAGACGTGGTAATGTGGCATATCAACTGGCTTTGCCACCATCCATGTCAAGCGTTCATGACGTGTTCCATGTATCTTTATTGAAGAAGTATGTCAGGGATCCATTGCACATCTTGACAGCAGACCCACCAGACTTGACAGAGAACTTAACATTTGAAGTGGTACCTGTGATGCTCACAAGCCGAAAGGTACAACAACTTCGAAGCAAGGATATCCACTATGTGAAAGTGCATTGGAAAAGCCAAGATGTCAAAGAAATTACTTGGGAGGAGGAGAGCGCGATGAGAAAGGAATACCCTAACCTTTTTGACGATCAAGGTAAGTTCAAATTTTGAGGCCGAAATTTCTTTTAAGGGTGGGGGAGTTGTAAGACCTACATGTAAATTTCGGGGACGAAATTTCATTTAAGGGTGGGGGAGTTGTAAGACCCGCACTCCATGAACCCGATCTAAACCTTGATTACATGTCGTAACAGGTCATCCGATCATCACCGGGCCAGACGGGTCAAGCAGATGACAGGCAGGTACGGAACGGACCATCTTTTGTATGATTTTATTCATACCGGTCGATGGTACCGGTCGACCGGTATAGTCTGCGCAGCAGACTACTAAGATCCGGAACAGGATCTCTGCGGGTCTCACTTTCCAAATTTCAAACCCTAGGACTTTCCTAATCCTAGAAGGTTTCCTAAACCTAAATCTTAGCCTATTTAAATCCCTCGAAACCTCCTAGAATCCCTTCCATTGACTCTCACAAACCCTAGAGAGGAGAAGAAGGAGATTGAAGAAGGAGAAGGAGCTAGGAAGAAGAAGGAAGAGCCGTCATTACCGTTCGACGAAGAACACCTTACGCAAATCGACGGTAAGCGCCTCAACCTTCCTCTACTCTATAAACTTTAGAATGGTTAGTGTAGTTGAATCAATACCATGCAAAGCAGGTATTGATCTAAACCCTACTTTGCCTTCAAACCCTAATTTGGACGATAAACCCTAGATTCGAGTTCTAGGATGAAGACCAACAAAACTAGGACTTGAATGGAGTTGGTAACAACTCTAACTCAATGCTCAGACTTAGATTGTGTAGGAAAAACCCTAGAATCAATAGGGGATGACCGACGACAATCGAGAAACTAAGTGTATGGTCTTTCGGAGACATACCGATCAACTATACCGGTCGCACCATATGCGACCGGTACCTCTCGGGGAGTGGCCTGTGGGGACCGACTGACCATACCGGTCGCTGGTTTTCCCCACAGTGCCGTGACCGGTACATGTACCGATCACCTCTGTGAGATGTATTTTGTAACCTCGTTGGTTTTCTGACCAACGTAAACCCTAAGAAAACTATTCTAATTAAACCCTAATATTATGTAGGACTTTGTGATAGCACATTTGGATCTTGCGACATGGAGCAAGCTATCAAACGAGCGTCAGGTAAGGGAATCGGACCTAAACCCTAATAATCTAATGGACAGTAAACTGTTGTTAATAACAATGACTCTGTGGATTGATGTTTGTGCATATTCGCATGTCATCCTTTACTTTCAGTTATTATTATTGTTCATGCATACTCGCTGTGCTAGGATGTGATTGTTAGGCATGTGATTGTTTTCGTTGGTGTGTGGAATGGGAATGACCGGGGTCTGGGATCATTCTTCACACTAGTACCTTTTCGTAGTATTCTATCTTATCATGCTTGGTGCGGGTAGGGCATCAGGGGGAGGACGTGGTACTGTGATCTCCGGCCTGGCCACCAGACTCTAGGTCTATCTCTATGTCGTAGGAAGTATGTTGGGATAGGGTCTACCTTGCATATTGTTCTGTCTTAGTATGCTTGGTGTGGGTAGGGCATCAGGGGGAGGACGTGGCACTGTGGTCTCTGGCCTGGCCACCAGACTCTAGCTCTATTTCTATGTCGTAGGGAGCTATGCTGGGATAGGACCTACTGTGATGACATATAGGATTGGTTAGTTGCGATCCCAGTTTGCAAACCCTCGCCAACAGGGGCTTACGTGTTGGTATGGGTGGAGCATTAGGGGAGGTGTGTGGATGCCTTAGCTCTATCTCTATTCCATGGTGGGTGCATGTGGACCGGCAGTGGTGTAATCTACTGGGCGATGCCACACACTCGTGTAAAGAGGTACGATGGCCGCCAATCCTTTCTATAGCACATTGCAAATTTAAACCAAACCACAACATAAAATGATTGTTACTCATGCTTATGAATGTTACACTGTCTGATTGTCTTACTGAGCTAAGTTGTGATGTCACACCCCAATTCTGCATCTATTCAGAACAGTGTGATGAACCGCTAATAAACCAACAGTTCAACCAGGATCTCTAATTGGCTGTGTCTTTTTAAAGTAAACCATACACATCCACAACCATAATCAGAATAAATACACAATAGCGGAAGTCTTAATATCAAATGAACTGAGGAATCTAACTGTGATAATCATAAATAAAATATTAAATTATGTTGCATCAACCGAGACATAAGTAAATAAAATATCAAATTACATTTCATTAATAGTTCAAATAAAATCTAATCGAAAACACATGAGTTGCACTGGCATGAGGAGTCATGCGTCTCCACTATGTCTTCGGCCTCTATCGCAGCAACGTGCCCGTACACAGAAGCATTCATATAATCTTCCACAGTGGTACCTACATCATCAACTAAAAATATTCGACGTTGAAAGGGTGAGCACACATCACGGCTCAGTGAACAAATAAAACAATGCAACAAATATATGCATGCATTCATTCATATCTGTGGTCTGGTATATAAGTTTGTAATGTGCTATAGAAAGGTTCGGTGGCCGCCTCACCTCTATACACGAGTGTGTGAAACCACCCAATGAAAACGGCACTGTCGACCCACATGCACCCAATATGACACAATATACCCCCATAAAAATGGCATGGCAGTACCGGTTGCCTCATACCAACACGTAAGCCCCTACTGGCGAGGGCTTGCAAACTGGGCTCGCAACTAACCAATCCTAATGTCAATCAGTGTATCCAAGGCCTCGCCCCAGAATCCCTCAATACATCCATAGAGATAGAGCTAAGGCCCCCCGACAGAGTCGAAGACTACACGGTCCGAGACCACCTCCCCTGATATTTTACGACCTAATAGTTCTGCTAAGGTAATGGCGATACGACAATGTCAGTGGACAAGACTTGTATAGAGCTATGGCACAATATACCCAATGAAAATGGTATTGAAGTACCGATTGATATCATCCCCTATCAGCATCAAATACACTAACCAAACACAAACATTCACATGCCTATTCCTATCATCATCATCATCATCATCATGTTATAAACAACGAAGTAAATATGCATGAACAATAATAATAGAAATATTGGATGACATGTTGAATGCACATTACAAGCATACACGCATAGAATCAGTCATGGCATTGGACTCAAGAAATAAAATAGTTTATTATTAGCCAATTAGTTTAGGTCTTGTTCCCTCACCTTTGCTTGAGTGTATATCCTCTTTCAAGCTTTAAGAATCACTTTTATATCAATAGAAAAACCTAACAAGTCGATAGGTTTTAGTTAGAAGTCATTCCGGTAATTTTAGACTTACTGTTAAGCGAAGGTCGCAGGGTGGGTCGCAGGTAGGGTAGCAGTTTACTGCGACCCCCAGGGTAGGGTCGATGCCAGGGTTGGATGTTTCATCGACCCTGGGTGTGAGCACCCCATCCCTGGACTTTCTGAATGCTGGGGGTCGATCATGTGGTCTGGTAGGGTCGATTCCCAATTGACCCTACATGCGACCCCCCATGGTTTGAGTCGAGAATTTCATCCTACAGTCCATTCTTTCATGTTTGGGTCCTATGGCTTACTTTCACAATCTATTCTATGCTTGTTCTATGGCTTAGAACTCTAGATTTCTTCCTTACTTTGCCTAACATGATTTCCTCCATGGATTTCATTGAAATCCTCCCATGGATGGACGATTAGGGTTTCTCCTAGAGCATACCCTCTTCATGAACTATTCTAAGGTCTTAAATCATTAATGGAAACATACCTACACCTTAGGTTTGCTGAGATTCAGAGGTTTCTCTGAATTCTTCACTTTAGTCTTCTTCTCTAACTTTCCTTCTCTTCTCCTTCTCTTCTCTTTCTCTCACTTTCAATTAGGGTTTCAAAAGGAGTGACAGAGGCTTAGGGACGTCCTATTTATAGAGGAGAACCTCTCAAAATAAGTTCCATTGAGATTAGGAAGGAATCCCATTGAAATTTGGAAAGTTTCCTATTTACGGTTTCTGTCGGCAAAGAGGGGGTCGATGAGGGTGTCAGAGGTTCCGTCGACCTCAGTTCTAAATTGTCCGACCCCCAGTTAAAATATCAGGGGTCTGACTTCTTAATTAGGGGGTCGACCCTGCCTATTTGGGTATGCGACCCTGCCCTCCATTTTACTGTTTTTGGGTCAGTTTAATTCATGGTTTCGCCATTTCCTTCACGCACTTGGTCCATTTGACTCGACCATGATAGGTAGACCTGGTACAAGGTGGTAAGACCGGTTAGTTCGATACAGGTCTTACGACTCCCCCCTGCTTATAAAAATTTTGTCCTCGAAATTGTACATACCTTCCAAGTCGAATAGATGAGGGTATTGCTTTCGCATAGCATTCTCTTCTTCCCATGTGATTTTTTCTATATCTCTGCTTCTCCAGGTGACTTTAACATAATAAATGTCACGGTTGCATAGTCGTTGCACCTTTCGGCTGGTGATTTCAGTTGGTGCTACTTCAAATATCAAATCATCCGTCAAATCAGGTAGATCTATTGTCAAAACATGCGTTGGATCTCTGACATACTTCTTAAATAAGGAGATATGAAATACATCATGCACGCTTGACATAGATGGTGGTAGTGCTAACTGGTAAGCCATTTTTCCTCGTTTAGCTAGAATCTCATATGGTCCGACATATCTCAGACTTAGTTTCCCTTTCTGTCTGAACCATTTCAAACCTCTCATAGGTGACACTTTGAGGAATACCTTATCACCTACAGTGAATTCAAGGTCTCGGCGTCTAATATCTGCATATTGCTTCTGACGATTCTAAGCCGTTCTTACTCGTTCCTTGATAATGTTGACTACTCGACATGTCTCCTCAACAAATTCTGATCCCACAATACTACGTTCTCCAATTTCATTCCAAAACAAAGGAGTTTGACACTTTCTGTCATACAATGCTTCATAGGGTGACATCTGTATAGTAGCCTGATAGCTATTGTTGTAAGCGAACTCAATCAGTGGTAACTTTTCATCCCATGATCCTTTAAAATCAATTACACAAGCTCGGAGCATGTCTTCTAGAATCTGAATGGTGCGCTCCAATTGTCCGTCTGTCTAAGGATGGAATGTAGTACTGAACTTCAATGTTGTACCCATAGCCTTCTGCAATCCTTTTCAAAACTTTGAAGTAAAACGTGGATCTCTGTCGGACACAATGTTTTCAGGTACACCGTGTAATCTGACAATGTTATCCACATACAACTTAGCTAACCTCTCCAGTATATACTGAGGTCATATAGCTATAAATTGAGCCGTTTTAGTCAGTCTGTCTACAATCACCCAAACTGCGTCAACTACTCGACGAGTCAATGGTAACCCTATGACGAAGTCCATAGTGATGCAGTTCCATTTCCATGCTGGTTCTGGTAACGGCTGTAACAATCCTGCTGGTCTTTGTCATTCAGCTTTTACCTTCTGACAATTTAGGTATTGAGACACGAACTTGGCTATATCTGCTTTCATTCCTCTCTACCAATATAATTCCTTTAGGTCATGATACATTTCTGTACTTCCAGGGTGTATCGAATAGGCAGTGGTATGGGCTTCCTTCATTAGTCGGTGTCTAATGTCCAAATTTTCTGTTTCAGGTACACATATTCTTCCTTTGTACTTCAGTACCCTTTCATCATCTAAGGTGAACTCAGGAATAATTCTACCTTTTTCGATGTCTTCTTGTACCGTCCTTAGGTAAGGGTCTGATTTAATCGTTGTTTTCACTACATCAAGTATATAGGGTACAATCTTCAATGTGGCGAACAAATTTGTAAATCGATGGATAAACCCTTGGTTGGTTGATTCACCCGGTGCATCTATCACAAATTTCTCATTACCATAATTGAATACTTTTTCGGTAGTACACAGTGCAGCTGTGGTGCTAACCTCCTCTTGAGATTTTATCATTGCCTTTCTACTCAGTGCATCAGCAACCACATTAGCTTTTCCCGGATGATACTGGATATCACAATCATAGTCCTTCAATAGTTCGAGTCATCTTCTTTGTCTCATATTCAACTCCTTCTGATTAAAGAGGTAAGTAAGACTCTTATGATCTGATTTAATCTGAAATTTCTCTCCGTACAAGTAATGTCTCCATATTTTGACAGGATTTACTACTGCCGCTAATTCCAGATCATGAGTGGGATATTTCTTCTCATGAGTCTTCAATTTTCTTGAGGCATACGCAATTACTTGTTCTCCTTGCATAAGTACACATCCTAATCCCAGTCCTGACGCATCAGTGTACAAAATAAATGGCTGTCCTGGAATCAGAATGGTCAAGATTGGAGCTGATATCAATCTAGCCTTTAATGTTTGGAAACTCTTCTCGCATTTATCAGTCCAAACAAACTTTTCTCCCTTCTTAGTCAAATTGGTGAGAGGTACGACAATTCGGGAATAGTCTTCCATAAATCGTCGATAATACCCAGCTAGACATAAGAAACTTCAAATTTCTGCAACGCTCTTCGGTGTTTCCCACTTTACAATAGCTTCGATCTTGCTAGGATCCACTTTAATTCTTTCAGCGGATACAACATGGCCTAGAAAAGCGACTTCCTTTAGCCAAAACTCACATTTTGTAAATTTGGCGTAGAGCTTCTCCTTCCGTAATAGTTGTAGAGCAGCATTTAGATTCTTTATATGAGTTTCCTTGTCCTTGGAGTAGACCAATATATCATCGATGAATACAATAACCAACGTATCCAACATATCGTGGAATACTCGATTCATAAGTTCCATAAAGGTTGCTGGTGCGTTCGTCAATCCAAAAGACATGACCAAAAATTTATAATGTCCATATCTGGTCCTGAATGCTGTCTTGGGGATATCACCGTCCTTAATCTTCAACTGATGGTAGCCTGACCGAAGATCGATCTTGGAGAATACTTTGGCACCTTGCAACTAATCGAACAAGTCATCGATCCGAGGCAATGGATACCGATTCTTGATTGTCAGTTTATTCAGTTCTCGGTAGTCTATACACAATCGAACACTACCATCCTTCTTTTTCATGAATAATACTGGCGCTTCCCATGGTGATATGCTAGGTCGGATGTAGCCCTTGTCCAGCAGTTCTTGTAGTTGTACTTTTAATTCCTTCAGTTCAGTAGGAGCCATTCGATAAGGTGCTTTAAATACTGGTGCAACTCCAGGTATCAGATCTATAACAAACTCTGTAGCGCGATCGGGTGGTAGTCCTGGTAGTTCTTCAGAAAATACATCTGGATAGTCACGCATGACATCAATATCCTCCATTTGTGGTGCTTCTTTGGTAAGATCGACCATAGATACTAGATACCCAACTGCTCCTTTCTCAAGGCACTTCCTAGCCTTTAATGCAGAAAGTATGAGCTTTCGTTTACGGGGAAGTTTGGTTCCCAAAAAATTGAACTCTGCTCCTTCCTTGTCTTTAAATGTCAGCTTCTTTTCGGCACACAATAGGTTTGTAGAATGTCAAGCTAACCAGTTCATTCTCAAGATGACGTCAAAGTCTGCCATCTCAAATTGGATCAAGGTTGCATCCAAAGTCTTCTCGTCAATAAGAACTGGACATGGTCTATAACCTTTTTCTAATTCCACTTCTAATCCCATAGGCGATCGTACAAGCAGTTTGTAGTCTAGGGATTTGAGGGGTAGATTTAGCTTCTTTCCAAATGACATATATATAAAAGAATGAGTAGCTCCTGAATCAAAGAGTACTCTGGCGGGAATGCCATTAATAGGTACGATACCTGTGATTTGTTTTGATTTAGTCTACATGCTCACATAATGTAACACAAAATGACAAGATTCAGGTCATACCTGTGACCACATCAGGCGATGCGGCAGCATCCTCAGATGTAACAACGTAAACTCTTCCTTGATGTAGCTGCTTTTTGGGCTTAGTACACTCTCTTGCGACATGCCCTACTTGATTGCTGTTAAAACATCTTATTCCTTCACCATTTTTCTTTGGTTGCGGTTGAGCTGCTGAAGTAGTTGTGACTGTAGCATTGAAACCTTGAGTACGGAGGGTTTGAATACCTTGGTGTTCCCTCCGTTGTAAGAATTTCCATTTGGCATTTTTATTCCTCTATTTTGAGCAAAGTAGCTCTCTTTCTGGCTTGACTCTATCACTCGAGCAATTTGTACAGCTTCGTTGTAGATTTTCTTCTCAAGCCCAAGAACATGTAATGCTTCCCCTAAGTCCCATGACGAACCTTCGGGTCTTTGTATCTTCCACTTGCATACTGACTGGTGCAAAGAAAAACAGCTCCTCATAACGCTGTTGATATGCATCGACAGTCATCTGTCCCTGATATAAACTCAGGAACTCCTTCTCCATGGAATCTCTAAAGTTCCTAGGAAAATACTTCTCAAAGAATGCCTCCTTATATATATCCCAAGTTAATTGGGTGTGCTTTGTCATCAGATACGTCCGTGTGGACTTCCACCAGTGGTGTGTGTCACACCCCAATTTTGGTCTAACCAGAATGGTGTGTTGAACCGTCAATAAACCAACGGTTCAACCAGGATCTCAAAATAGGCTATCCCACATATGATAAACCAAAACACATTCCACATTAATCAGAGGTAATAAAGTAAATAGCGGAAGTCTTACAGATAATGAACTGAGGTCTAATCATGATAAATAATTAATATTCCATTTATTTTCATGTAACCAAAACATAATTTAATACATATTACAATATCCAAATACGAAAACTAAACACTAAACGTATCCACCATTGAAACACTCGCTTAACGAACCATGTTCGTCCTCCACAGCTTGCTCATCATAGCCACCACATGTTCATATGTTGGCGTGTCGACATAATCTTCAATCATAGTACCTGCAACATCAGAAACTAAAAAGAATTACGCGCGCGAGGGTCAGCTCTCCAACTTGAGCTCAGTGAGTAAACAAAACAATGCAACAATACATATGCATGCAATCAATTCATATCTTTGGTCTGGTATATAAGTTTGCAATGTGCTATAGAAAGGATAGGTGGCCGCCGCACCTCTATACACGAGTGTATGGAAACGCCCAATGAAAACGGCACTGTCGCCCCACATGCACCCACCATGGACAATATACACCCCATGAAAACGGCATGGCTGTACCGGTTGCCCATACCAACACGTAAGCCCCTGTTGGCGAGGGCTTGCAAACTGGGCTCGCAACTAACCAACCCTAATGTCAAACAATGTATCCAAGGCCTCACCCCAGCATCCCTCAATACATCCATAGAGATAGAGCTAGGGTCTGGTGACCAGGCTGAACCACAATGCCACCTCCCCCCCTTGATACCCTACGACATATTAGTTCCACTAAGGTAATGGCGATACGACGATGTTAGTGAACAAGACTTGAGTAGAGATAGAGCTAGAGTCTGGTGACCAGGCTGAACCACAATGCCACGTCCTCCCCCTGATGCTCCCCTCGCATCAAGCACACTAACACTTGCTTAGTGGACATGACTTGAATAGACCATGGCACAATATACACCCCATGAAGAACGGTCATGGCTGTACCGGTTGATACCATCCCTACCCGCACCATGTACACCAGCCAAACACAAACATTCACATGCCTATTCCTACCATCATCAACATCATCATGTTATAATCAATAAATTTAAATATGCATGAACAGTAATAATAGAAATATTTGATGACATGTTGAACGCACATTACAATCATACACGCATAACACAATCATGGTATTGGACTCAAGAAGTAAAAACAGTTTGTTATTAACCAATTAGTTTAGGTCTTGTTCCCTCACCTTAGCTTGTTAATAGATCATCTTCCAAGCTTTAGAATCACCTTTATAATGTTATTATATTGCTAAAAGACCTAACAAAGTCGATAGAATTTAATTAGAATTTATTCGGAATTTAAAAACCATTATGTTAACTGAGGGTCGGAGGTAGGGTCGGAGTCATGATCGACCCTGGGTGCGACCCTCCCCCTAATCTGAACTTCCCGAACACTGAGGGTCGATGCTAGGGTCGGATCTACCATCGACCCTAGGTGCGACCCTCCATGGTTTAGTCGAAAATATCATATTTTGTTCTCTCTTTCATGGTTGGGTCCTATGGCTTACTTCCACAATCCATTCTATACTTGTTCTATGGTTTAGAACTATACTTTATTCACCTACATGGTTTTAACGATCTCCTCCATGGTTTCCATTGAAACGAAGCCATGGATGGATGATTTGGGTTTCTTCTAAGTCATACCCTCTTCATAAACCATTCTAAAGTCTTAAATAAATCATGGGGAACGTATCCATACCTTAGTTTTGCTGAGATTCAGAGTTCCTCTAAATTTCCTCTTCTTCCTTAGCCTTTTCTTCAAGTTTTCCTTCTCTTCTTCTCTTCCTTCTCTTCCCTTTCTCTCAATCCAATTAGGGTTTTAAAAGGAGTGAAAGAGGCTTAGGGACGTCCTATTTATAGTGTAAAACCTCCCAAAATACGTCCCATTGAGTTTAGGAAAGGTTCCAATCAAAATTAGGAAGGTTTCTCAATTTTCGGTTCGTGCTGTTTTTCCCGAATGCCGAGGGTCGATGGTGAGGGTCGATGGGAGGGTCGGACAACTCATAGACCCTGCGACCCATGGTTGAGGGTCGATGGTGAGGGTCAATGGGAGGGTCGGACCTGCCTGTTAAAACATGCGACCCTACCCTCATTTTGACTGTTTTTGGGTAAATTTTCATATTGGGTCTTGGGTTTCTTCACACACTTGGTCCACTTGACTCGACCATGATATGTAGACGGGTCCCGACACGAAATGTAAGGTTAGGCCGGGTTCGTGGCGTGCGGGTCTTACAGTGTGCATCGCCTTTCAGCATGAATGTTGCACACAATACCTTCTCTTCCTCATTCACTGTCATCATCGTGAAATTTCTCTCCATCTCATCGATCCAATGTGATGGCCACAACGGATCAGTTGGCTTACCACTATACTCCTTGGGCTTCATCTTCAGAAAACGCTCCACCAGTTTGGAGTGGTCTAGTTGATGCAGAACATAAACCCCATACATAGGTGGTTGGTATTGATATCCACCTGGAGCTACTTCCGGGAGCCTGCATGATGGGAGTCTGAGGTACGTGGGGTACTGTGTTACTTCCCCCTGGTACTGTACTTGCCTGTCCTGCTGGCATCGGTGTCGTCTGTGCAGCTGGAAAGGTCATGCCTATGGCAGCTTGCATAGTAGCTTATGCCTGTTGTATTTGCTGCAGTTGTTGGGCCAAATTCATTACGGCTGTAGCCAGGTCTGTAGGTGGAGCTGGCAGATTTGTAGGATTTGTCTGCCCATTAATTACGGACGGTGCAGTGTTCGTATTCTCCTATATTTTCGGGTGTATCTGGTTGTCTTCCCCCACAGGTGGTGGTGGTGGGATAAAGTTACGGCTTTGTCTGGTCACTCTGTGTCCAGCCATTATTTGTTCTGGTAGTGAGAATTTCTGAAAATCATAGAATACGTGGGGTAATCATTATATACTTCATTCTCATATTTAAATCCACTAACCAATGATAATTTCAAAATTTTCAGATCATTCTGTCAAAAATACTGTATTTTTCACTGCAGGATTGATGGTGGGGGTTGGAGGATGTCCGACCCTCAGGTATGCGACCCTGAGAATCACTGATTCTTACCTAGAGCCGGGGGTCGATGAGGGGGTCGATGGATGTCCGACCTTGGGTTCGACCCCTGGTTCTCTGTCAGATTACCGAGAGCCATGGGTCGATGAGGGGGTCGGAGGGGGGGTCAGATGTTTTGGTCGAATTCTCCGACCCTTGGACTAAAAATCAGGTTTTTAATCCCGATTTTGAATCCATTTCTCATTCTTCCTCCTCCTTTTCGACTCGGCTCGTCCCTCTGAGTTGCTACAGTGACAACTCGGACCCATTGGTGATATTTGCTTCTCATTTCGACGTCTACTCCTCTCCTACAGGTATGTTCTCTACAGTTTCATGTTTTTAGGGTTTCTTAACTAGGTTTTTGCTCATTTATATCGTTTTCTTCAAATCAAACTTTTTCCAACCGTAAAAATTTGATTTTTATTGGGGCTTTTGTTGTTGGTGACTCAATGGACGAAAGCCCTCAAAAATATTTGAGTTTCATCGGTTGGTTATCGAGAAACTTGAAATTTCTCATTTTTTGCCCTAATTTGTCGAGATTTTTGAATTTCTTAAAATTTCTTCAAATTTGATCTCTTTAGATGAAATCTCCAACTATATGAGTCTTGCAGGATTGTTTAAAATCTTTATAAGTCCTCCTGCCCAAGTGTATGGGTGAAAAGTGAGGCTTTTGACCAATTTATGTCGTTATAATATCAAAATTTTTGGGTTTTTCATCTTTACTAAGCTAGTATCTGTTTTTCTTTGTTTTTGCAGATAGTATGGCTCGTACCAAAGTACCCAGGGTTCATGACCCAGTTCGCTTCCGTTCTAACGAGGCTGAGGCACAGTATGACCGCTACTCTCGTAAAAAGGTAGAGGGAGGTCGTCGGGTGGACTTGGCTAGCCTGGCCTTGTTCGATGTGGAGAGAGCTTTTGGTGACATGGGTTGGCTTCCTGTGATCACCTATGATGCCTGCACTCGACCAGATTTTATGAGACAGTTTTACTGTAATCTCCAAGTGGTGGGGGATTACAACGATACTGAGAGGAGTAGAGAGCTTCGGATCACCAGCTACGTCAAGGGAGTCGAGATTTCTTTTGATTATTGGCAGCTAGCCGACTTGTTGGGCATTTCATACGACAACCCCTTGGTGTTCTGTGCTCCTGGAGAGCCCCAGTTCTTTTCATTGGAGATGAGAGCTGAGATTGACCGTCAGATCATTAGAGAGGATCGCTGGGAGATGAAAGCGATCTACCTTCGTCCAGAGCCTCGGTCATACTACAAGATTATTCAGCACAACCTGATACCTCAGAGTGGGCACTACGAGAGGATCTCCCAGTTGACCCAGTTTTTGTTGTATTGTATTTACACTAGGAAACCTGTCTACCTTCCTTACATCATTATGCGGACGATGATCAGTGCTACGTTTTCCGATCATACTGCCAACCTGCCTTATGGACGCATGATCTCTATGCTACTTACCCGCCTGGGTGTTGACATGGTAGATGAGAGGATTTAGGAGAAATCCTTCTCATCACCTCTGGATTGGGAGGTCATCTGTAAGATGGGCATGCGGGATGCCCAGGTCAGCGACGATGAGAGGAACGCTCTGGTGCATCCACGTACTCGAGTGGAAATGGCTGACGCTGAGGCAGCAGCAACAGCCGCTGGAGCAGGGGTTCATGGGGGTGATGATGATCGTTTATACATGGATGTGGATTCCATACCTCCTCCATCACCTACTCATGCTACAGGAGCTGGCCCTTCTTATGCAGCTGGTCCTTCACATGCAGTTGGTCATTCACACCCTCCTTCTGATGACATGATGGAGATATTGCATGAGATTAGAGAGGCTCAGCGCATGTCTGATCTGAGGATGGTAGAGCTTCTAGATGCTCAGCACATGTCTGATCAGCGGGTGGGAGAGCTTCTGGATGCTCAGCGCATGTCGGATCAGCGGGTGGGAGAGCTTATGGATGCTCAGTGCGTGACTGACCAGTGGGTGGCTGATCTCACAGCTAGTCTCCAGACGACCCAGACTCAGATAGCTTGGTTGACTAGAGTCTATGCTGAGGATTATGACAGAGACCGCGAGGCACCGCCTCCCCCATCACCTCTGGCTTCCTGATGTATTTTCTTTTTATCTTTCTTTTGTATTTCAGAGTAATTGTCCGGGTTGTGGACTGTACTCTGCTTAGACTTGTATATATATACGTTTGTTCTTCATTTGAATGTATATAAATTTGTTTCTCATTTAATAAATACATTATTCTCTTTCAATTTTGTCTTAAACAACACAGATACTTATGGTGTTATTATTACAGCTTTTAATTTTTTTTTTTATCCTACCTCAGTTCACAAACTTTTGTGGTAGTATACTGGTTTACAAGACAGGGCCTGAGAGCTCTGATACCAAGTTGTCACACCTCAATTCCGTATCTATTCAGAATGGTGTGATGAACCGCTAATAAACCAACGGTTCAACCATGATCTCTAATAGGATGTGTTCTTTTAAAGTAAACCATACACATCCACAACCATAATCAGAATAAATACACAATAGCGGAAGTCTTAATATCAAATGAACTGAGGAATCTAACTGTGATAATCATAAATAAAATATCAAATTATATTGCATCAACCGAGACATAAGTAAATAAAATATCAAATTACATTTCTTTAATAGTTCAAATAAAATCTAATCGAAAATGTATGAGTTGCACTCGCATGAGGAGTCATGCGTCTCCACTATGTCTTTGGCCTCCATCGCAGCAATGTGCCCGTACACAGAAGCATTCATATAATCTTCACAGTGGTACCTGCATCAGCAACTAAAAATATTCGACGTCGAAAGGGTGAGCACACATCACGGCTCAGTGAGCAAACAAAATAATGCAACAAACATATGCATGCATTCAGTTCATATCTGTGGTCTGATATATAATTTTTAATGTGCTATAGAAAGGTTCGATGGCCGCCTCACCTCTATACACGAGTCTGTGAAACCACCCAATGAAAACGGCACTGTCGACCCCACATGCACCCAATATGACACAATATACCCCCATGAAAATGGTATGGCAGTACTGGTTGCCTCATACCAACACGTAGGCCCCTGCTGGCGAGGGCTTGCAAACTGGGTTCGCAACTAACCAATCCTAATGTCAATCAGTGTATCCAAGGCCTCACCCCAGCATCCCTCAATACATCCATAGAGATAGAGCTAAGGCCTACCGACAGAGTCGAAGACTATATGGTCCGAGACCACCTCCCCTGATACCCTACAACGTAATAGTTCTGCTAAGGTAATGGCGATACGATGATGTCAGTGGATAAGACTTGTATAGAGCTATGACACAATATACCCAATAAAAACGGCATTGAAGTACCGATTGATACCATCCCCTATCCTCATCAAGTACACTAACCAAACACAAACATTCACATGCCTACTCCTATCATCGTCAGCATCATCATTTTATAAACAACGAAGTAAATATGCATGAACAGTAATAATAGAAATATTGGATGACATGTTGAATGCACATTACAAGCATACACGCATAGAATCAGTCATGGCATTGGACTCAAGAAATAAAACAGTTTATTATTAACCAATTAGTTTAGGTCTTATTCCCTCACTTTTGCTTGAGTGTAGATCCTCTTTCAAGCTTTAAGAATCACTTTTATATCAATAGGAAAACCTAACAAGTCAATATATTTTAGTTAGAAGTCATTCCGGCAATTTTAGACTTGCTCTTAAGCGATGGTCGTAGGGTGGGTCGTAGGTAGGGTAGCAGTTTACTGCGACCCCCAGGGTAGGGTCGATGCCAGGGTCGGATGTTCCATCGACCCTGGGTACGACCACCCCATCCCTGGACTTCCTGAATGCTGGGGGTCGATCCTGTGGTCTGGTAGGGTCGATTCTCAATCAACCCCACGTGCGACCCCCCGTGGTTTGAGTCGAGAATTTCATCCTACAGTCCATTCTTTCATGTTTGGGTCCTATGGCTTACTTTCACAATCCATTCTATGCTTGTTCTATGACTTAGAACTCTAGGTTTCTTCCTTACTTTGCCTACCATGATTTCCTCCATGGATTTCATTGAAATCCTCCCATGGATGGACGATTAGGATTTCTCCTAGATCATACCCTCTTCATGAACTATTCTAAGGTCTTAAATCATTAATGGAAACATACCCATACCTTAGGTTTTCTGAGATTCAGAGGTTTCTCTGAATTCTTCACTTTAGTCTTCTTCTCCAACTTTCCTTCTCTTCTCCTTCTCTTCTCTTTCTCTCACTTTCAATTAGGATTTCAAAAGGAGGCTTAGGGACGTCCTATATAGAGAAGAACCTCCCAAAATAAGTTCCATTAAGATTAGGAAGGAATCCATTGAAATTTGAAAAGTTTCCTATTTACGGTTTATGTCGGCAAAGAAGGGGTCGATGAGGGGGTCGGAGGTTCCGTCGACCCTCAGTTCTAAATTGTCCGACCCCCAGTTAAAAAATTAGGGGTTTGACTTCTTAATGAGGGGGGGTCGACCCTGTCTATCTGGGTATGCGACCCTGCCCTCCATTTTACTGTTTTTGGGTCAATTTAATACCTGGTTTCGCTATTTCCTTCACGCACTTGGTCCATTTGGCTCGACCATGATAGGTAGACCTGGTACAAGGTGGTAAGACCGGTTAGTTCGATACGGGTCTTACATGTGAGCTCACCCTTGTATGTATATATACATGTTTTTAGATATTGATGCAGGTTATACGGTGGATGATTACGTGAATACTTCGGCGTATGGAGGTGTTGCTGCTCTGGACGTGCAGGTAGGAGAGGATGAGCATGACGCTTCATGCGAGTGCCCTTTCTGCGTGTATCTCTAGGATTTTATTTTATTTGTTTTAGTTATTTTCGGTTAACATTAAAGTAATGTAAAGATATTTATTTATGTTTTGAGAATTTGGATAATGGAATATTTTATTAAATTTATCAATAGATACTCAGTTCATTTTATTTAAAGACTTCCGCTGTATTATATTATATTCTGATTATGGTTTTGTGCAATGATTTGTCTAAGTGGATACGGTCTTATTAAGATCCTGGTGTGAGCCGTTGGTTCAGTGACGATTCACTCACACTTCTGGTTCAGTCAGAATTAGGGTGTGACAGTTGTCCCCCATGCACTCACCATGGAATAGAGATAGAGGTAAAGTGTCCGGATCAAACACTGCCAACACTTCCCCTGATGCCTTACCCATATCAACACGTAAGCTCCTATTAGCGAGGGCTTACAAACTGAGCTCGCAACTAACCAATCTTATATGTCATCACAGTAGACCCTATCCCAGCACAGCTCCCTATGGCATAAAGATAGGGCTCGAATCTAGTGGCCAAGTCGGAGACCACAGTGTCACTTTCTCCCCCTGATACCCTACCCGCACCAAACATGCTAAGACAAAAGCGATACGAAAAGGTGCTAGTATGAGGAATGATCCCAGACCTCAGGCCCTTCCCATTCCACACACCAACGAAAACAATCACATGCCTGACAATCACATCCTAGCATAGGAGTATGCATGAACAATAATATAACTGAAAGTAAAGATGACATGTAACTATGCACAAACACCAATCCACAGATTCATAATTATTAACAATGTTTTACTGTTATTAAGTTATTAGGGTTTGGGTCCAATTCCCTTACCTCACGCTTGATTGCTAGCTTGCTTCGCGTCACAGAATCCAAACTTGCTATCACAAGATCCTACACGATGTTAGGGTTGAATTAGAATTAGTTTCTTAGAGTTTACGTTGGTTGAAAAACCAATTGGATCAAAATATACCCCTTACAGTGCATACCGGTCGCAGGTACCGGTCGCTGCACTGTAGGGAAAGGTGCGACTGGTATGGTCGATCGGTCCCCCACAGACCAGCTCATGAGAGGTACCGGTCGCAGTACCGGTCGCATATGGTGCGATCGGTATGGTCAATCGGTATGCCTCGGGAAGACCACTAACTTGGTGTTCACCTTCCGTCGGTCACCCACTATTGGTTCTAGGGTTTCTCTTATGCATTCTAGGCCTGAGCAACGAGTTAAAATTGTTTCATGTCCCATTTAAGTCCTAGTTCCTATGATTCGTTGCTTAGAATTCAAATCTAGGGTTTATCGACTATATTAGGGCTTGACAACAATTTAAGGGTTTTAGATACATACCTCGCCTTGCATGGTATTAATCAATTTATGGTTAATCATCTATAATGCTTAACTTAGAGAGAAGTTCAAACACTTACTGTTGATTTGCAACTATGGTGTTCTTCGTCCAACGGCGGCTTCTCTCCCACTTTTCTTAGCTTCTTCTCCTTCTTCGATCTCTTTCTCCTCTCTAGGGTATGTGAGAAACAATCAAAGAGTTTTAAGGAGGTTTAAGGGTCCTTAAATAGACTAGGTTGGGGTTTAGAAAGTTTTCCTACTTTAGGAAGTCCCTAGGCTCGAGATTTGATAAGCGGGATCCACAGAGATCCATTTTTGGATCTAACTAGTCTGCCAACGCAGACATACCGGTCGACCGGTACTATCGACCGGTATGAAAAATATCATATTTTAGGTCCATTTTCGTACCTGGTTGTCATCCACTCGTCCCGTCTGACCCGATGATAATTGGAAGATCTGTTACGACATAAATTAAAGGTTTAACCCGGGTTCATGGAGTGCGGGTCTTACAGTCAAAGTCAGGATATCTCGACCCATGCTCTTTTGAAACTCAAGACACGTCAGAATAGGTTGGAACCCACAAAGCCAAACTTGCACTAAGGCTGTTAAATGGTGGGGTTTAGGTTTAATGGTGCGGTTCGATTTTGGTTCGGTGTGTAATGAGTAAAATCAAAATCGAACCATTCATTAAACGGTTTCAAAATGCTTACGAAAATCAATTATTAATCGGTTTTGTTTTATCGGTTTTTAAACGGTTTTGTTGTCGGGAAAGAGAGGAAGAGTTTTAGGAACAAAGCAGAGGAAAAACCAAGGAAATCATTAAAATAATTTTAATTGTATATGAAAATGGACTTACAATTTAAAAGTATGCCGTGCGCAAAGCATTAAAATATAATTTATTTCTACAAATATAGACATTTTGTACCAAGGGATTAAAGTAAAGGTTTAATCAGTTTAAACGGTTTCATTCAAACCAGAACCAAACCATTTAACTAAAAAGTTTCATTTCAAAAATCAAAATCAAACCATTTAATAATCAATTTCACAATTTCAATTTAAATGATTCAATTTAATTTCGATACATGATTTGATTTTATTTTTGACACCTTTAACTTGCACCTTAAGAATATAATCTCAACAAAATTACAAAGTATTGAGAATCCTAAGACTTGTCCTTTTCTAATTAAATAAGTCATTACTCCACCACTTACCAAAAAAAAAAAAAAAAGTCATCTTTCCATCCAAAGTGCTCCATATGTACATCCCATGTCATTATCTCTATCTGTAGTGGGACGTCATGGTAGTGTAGACAAGTGGAAACCCGTACCATGATTCCAACTTATAAATGCAGTCTTTTAGTTAATTCCAATTTTGATTCGTCAAGAAAAATTCAAGTTTGACACTCATTCGAAGGAGAAATGACCTATTTACGCTGCAGGTTACTTTGATTTTTATGGATATACAAGGCCAATCTAGGTCAATCTCTCCTGTTTTGCCAAATCTTCCTCTTAAGGGAAGCTTTTTTCCAAATTGCATCAAAAGTTAGATGATATTCCATTCAATGTTGACTGCTGTTTGGTTGCTATCCAAGGTTTAAATCATTCCACCTTTTAATCTCTTTAGCATTTGTGCTCGTTAGTCATAAGACTTATAACTAAAACTTCATTGTTTGTTTTTTAAGTATATTGGTATTTTAGGCTGCTATTGGTTGCCTCTTGGAATAAAATAATTTTCATTTTATTTCTTAGCATCTCCTCTTGCAAATGATGATTTAATATTAAATATTTTAGAGTTGAGTATTGATTTATTAATTAAAAAAAAAGAGGTAGAGCTAAGGTAATCTTTTAGTTTCTTAGGGGTTTTGTTTAATTTGTATGTTGTCATCTAGAATGAAATTATATTTAGTCTGAAAAAAATGGATGATTCAAGATGCATTCTTCCTTTAGGCTGTGTTTGTATCATTTTTGTTTTTGATTTTTACTATTTTTTAAAAAATATTTTTGAAAATCATTTTTGATAAAAATAAAAATAAAAAATCGTTTGACAACTACAATAAAAAATAGATTGCAAAATGAGGAATAGATTTAGTATGTCTATGTCTAAAAATAGTTTTTATAACTTTTATAGATCCATCTATAGCATGCTAAGAAATTGACCCAAACAACGAAGGGACCCACAAGGTAAATCATCGTTTCTCAGGCTTCTACAATAGATCCACACCTCCCTTTAAATTACATCAATTGTTAAAATCTATCAAAAAAATCCCCATCACAACCCAAAAACTAGTTCATTACCACGTATCCCCAATAACCATTCCAAATTAGAACGACTGCATATACTTGTTTTTACCATCTTAAAAATATTACACCAACATCACCAGTATGTCCCCACAAGCAGCATGAGATAAACTATCAATATAAGAAACACAATGCCATTAACCCTTCCCCTTCCAACCAGCGAAACATTAAGTGTTGGGGTAATCCGAGACCAATTCTTTTACCTTAGTGCAGCACTGTTAATAAACATCATTCCTTCCCAACCATCGAGATAAACTATCAATATAAGAAACACAATGCCATTAACCCTTCCCCTTCCAACCAGCGAAACATTAAGTGTTGGGGTAATCCGAGACCAACTCTTTTACCTTATTGCAGCACTGTTAACATCATTCCTTCCCAACCATCGAGATTAATGCTGAATAGAAGTAAGTAAGAAGAGAAGTCATGGTTTAGACAATAATGTTTTTGTATAAGTTGAATTCAAAAGTGAATTTTACAAGAATAGCATATTGTCTTGCATTCTTAGAGAGAGAGAGAGAGAGAGATGCTGAAACAGAGGGATAGAGAGAGAGAGCAAAGGGAGCAGAGAGAAAATACCTGGAAAAATGCAGTACATCATCCCTGTTCGTAATGGATCCCATAATCAATCACCCATAACACAATCAATCAATGGCTTATAACTTGTGGATCCCAAACTCCTCTTGTTAATCAAATGATGATTATTTGGTATGTTTGGTTTTTTCAGGCGATTGCACAGAGACCCTAATGTGTTGTTTGCCTATTACAAGCTCTCGCACCAAAATGTTCTGTCTACCGGTTACAAGCTCCCGCACCCTAATGTGATGTGTCATCTCCGATGGAAACAGATGAAGATCGAAAATTTTTGCAATTACAATGGGAGCTTTCGATTCTTGAAGATAGGAGCTCAGTTTGTGGAGAAAGTTTTGTTGTGAGGGAAAAATTATGTTAGAAGCGAGTTTTACGTTTTTACCCTCACTTTTAGAGCTATTGGAGACAAAACACCCACATGTCATTTAAGTTGTGCAAAAAACATCCAAAAATCATTTTTGGTTAAAAATCAAAAACAAGTCTCAACCTCTTTTTGATACTGGGTTTATTTTTATTTTTTTTCATTTCATAAATTGCATCGAAAAATGATACCAAACACATACAAAAATAAAAATATATCAGACAAACAAAATAAAAATGATACCAAACACAACCTAAGTCATGACCTATTTGAAAATATTAATAAAGATTTATAAAAAAGAAAGAGAGGTTTCAAAGAAATCATAAGACACAGGAAGAGGAGGGAAAATTGTGGGAACTCTTGTTGAGCATTTCAGCCAAGGGCTTGAAGTATTGTAGTGAATGTGTATTTTCAACAGAAATACTCTCGTAGCAAGCCTAGTAGGCCATCTAGTGAAGAAATTAACAAAGAAATCAAACGAAAACGTTAATGAAGTTGGAACGTACTGACCTGTAACATAAAAATCAAAACCACGTTACAAGGGTTAGGGTTGGACTTTTATAAGGATATTAATTCTGTAGTTATTTATTCTTTATTTAATATATTCTTTGCTAGTCTTTAACAAAAAAAAATGAAAAAAAAAACTCCCAACCATATATCTATTACTGATCGACTGATCTTAAAAAAATTTCTTTTGCCTTAAAAAAATGTCATCCTAGGCCGTAGTCAGATGAACTTATTTTTCAATAGAAAAAATTTCATCTACACCCCATCAAGGATTGTTAACATCATCTACACCCACAAGATTGCAGAAACATCACCAAGGTCCACTTAACTGACGAAAATCACTAAAATTATTGAAATACAGTTTTACCCCTCATATTATAAATTGAAAATTTTAAAAATTATATTGTTTTACTAATTTAACCTTCGATATCATATGTAGATTCATTTTCACTTAATTGTGGAGATGATCGGAGTTTGAGAAGACGACCGGAGTCTACAAATGGGAATCTGGGGAAGGGGAAAAAAGAGAAAAGAGATAACAAAAAAAAAAAAAAAAGGGAAAAAACAGATGAGTAAACACCTGGGCAATCTCTACGATAACACCTCTCTCTTGACAAATTCACATTCTCTGTTCCCATCTTGCAAACTGAATCAGAAATCAGCCACTCTCCCTCATGTGAACTTCCTTCAAACACAGCAGCGAGAGAGAGAGAGAGAGAGAGAGAGAGAGAGAGAGAGAGAGAGGAAAAAGAGAGATGAGATTCAGAGAAAGTTTCGATTATTTTTTCTTGGTTTTTGTTTTATAATTTCAATTTATATCTATTTTTTGTAAGAACAGATGGTCCGAATACATCCATAGATTAGATTCTGAATGGGTTTCTAGATCATCGGGACTGATCGTAAAATCTCTAGATTCTCTTGTTTGATCTTAAAATTCCTTCACCGGATTATTGTAGTTTATTGACAACTAAAGCTGGAAGAAGTGCGAGATTTTATCTGTTAATATGAGAGGATCACAAATCAAAAAGGGTTTCTTGGGCTCCAGATGTAAACCTTTGTCAGTTCAATTACATGGTATATATCAAAGCAAATCTCTGTATTGAGGTTTGAGGAACACGAATCCTCTAAACCCTCACTAGGCAAAACGATTACATAATTACACAGTTAAAAAAGAAACAAAAATAAGTTATTAGCAAAACTCTACAAATCCATCGATTATGATTCCAACTAGAACTCTAAAAATAAAGCTGATAGAATCGAGTCTGAAATTTCAAAGAAACCTCCCATCTCGCGTGGTGTTACTGTTAAGAGACAAAGGTTAAAGAAGAGGAGTTAAAGAATGAAGGTAGTGCTGGAAGATGAAGATTTTCTTGGAGGTACTTCTGGCTTCACTTCCACCGAAATGGATCTTGATTTGTAGGTCCCCAATGGTTGGGAGAAACCATCTTAGTGGAGCTGACCATCTGTTGGAGCCATGCCAGCTCCCCTAATTTTTCTCCAAACCAGCTCCTGCCATATGAATCTGACTATGGAGAAGAGCAGAAGAGGAAAGAATAAGAGGAAAGGAAGAAGAAGAAGAAGGGTAAAATGGTATTTTATCTTTACTCTAAGGGCAGTATTGTCCATGAAAAATTTTATTTCAGCTGACGTCAGCATCTAACAGGAATCAACTGACAGAGTGGACTTCTTTGATTACCATAGTCAAAATTTTTGGGACCTAGAGGTGATGTTTCTGCATTCTTGTGGGTGTAGATGATGTTAACAATCTTTGATGGGGTGTAGATGAAATTTTTTCTTTTCAATAATATAAAATAAGGTATTATTGAAAAAGTGTCTTCCTAAGTAGGGGTGAAAGTTTTGCCCTGACGGCCCGAGCCCGTCCAAAACCGCCCTGAACCCGGTCAGGGTTTAGCTCGGCCCGTACCCTGATAGGGTCCAATCAGGGTACATGGAAATTTTTACCCTGTCAGGGTAAGGGCGGGTTAGGGTTGAGGCCTCGTGTAGAGCCCGGCCCGACCCTACCCGACCCTGACTTTTTTATTAACAATTTAACATTATCTTTTATGCTACTATTTTGAATTCTCATAGAATGTTTTTACTTTTTATATTACTCTATATTTCTATTATGTTGTGCTTTATTTTATTTTGATCCTCTCTATTAAGTTATCATTAATCTTGTTACTGTATTCTTCTTTTTGATAATCATTCATGTCTTATACTTGTAAATATTTGGCATTTATATGTTAAAATGTTGAATTTATGGTCAATCAGGGTAAACCCTACCCTAATTTAGGGTCAATCAGGGTAAACCTGACCTGGCCCGGCCCGATCAAAGTAAATCAGGATAGGATAGGGTTTGGTAATATCCTGTCAGGGTAGGGTAAGGATTGAGGTTATGTAATACCCTAATAGCTAGGGTAGGGTTTGAATTAGCATGAAATTTTTTTGAATAAGATAGGGTTTGTAGATATTCGATTCAACCCGATCCTGTTTCACCCCTAATCCTAAACTGTAGTCAGGGGAATTTATTTTGAAATAATACATAATAAGGTATTATTGATGACTCAAGGGAATCCTATTCCAGCAATCAAACCACACCTTTAATTTTTTTTTTTATATTTTTAAATAATGATAGGAGGAGGGTCCATGAAGTCATAATTGGATATCGCCCTATCATTCTATCATTTCATCTCAACTCAGAATCTTTTAAAATAAATAAATAAATAGATTCTATCTCAACCTGAATCAATTTGATCAGATCAACTGAGGATCAGTCCATTTTTATCTTGATTTTTTTTTTCAGATCTGTCACATCTCCGCTGACACAGGAAAAGCCGGTCACGAGGGATTCTCTTTGTTATAGTTGACTTTAATTAATCTAACTTTGTTGTTCTTATGTAATCATTATTCTTTTAATGATATAAAATTTTCTGCCAGATATGTGAACATAGTAAATTTGTTCTGACTTCCAATTCAATTGTGTAGCTTGAACTCGGCAGACACTAATCCTTCCACAAACAGTGCGGACTTGTTTTTTCTTCTCCTTTTGCTTCGGTCTTGGCAATTGTTTTCAGTAACTTATATGAGTGAGTGTCATTGATACAGAGGGAGATTATTCAACAATATTGATAGAGGGAAAAAAAAACATAAATAATTAAATAATAAAAAATTAATAAATTAATAAATTAAACTAACAAAGGGAATCCTTGGCCAAAGAATCCAGCAAGTGGACTTTGGATCCTAAATCATCATCATTTAGGAATCATTAATAGGTGATATTGGATGTACTCCAAAAGTTTTATTTTATCATTTAGTTAGTATTATTTAAACTGAAATTTGACATGAGAATAGAAGATCTTAAGATCTACTTGTTTATAATTTCAAACTCACCTACAGAATAATGGGGCATTCTAGAAATTTGCCCAAAACATGCCAAACTAAGAACCCTACTTTCTATGTCATAGTTGTTATATAATCATATCATGTTATACCTGACGATATCTTTTATCATAGTTTTTTTGTATATAAATTTATTAAGCATCAGCCAACAATTTTTTTGGTGATTGATATCAAACTAATCCCATTTTTTGTCGGTCGAAGCAAACTTTAAGGTAGAACTTAATGGCTTTTTTGCATTCTCATTAATTTATATGAAGCATTGTAAACATGTATGATTCATAATTTGATTAAGTCTGAAAACAAAGGATAACAAATGTATCTTTTGCTTCTTCTTTTTTTTTTTTTTTTCTATTATCCCTTTTTGAGCCCATGAATGTTAATTAGTCTAAAAAAAATAGTTACATATGTGTAATCATGCTAAATTTGTGTTAATATTGAAAACAGTTGTTAGCTAAAAAATAAATAATAATAGCTTGTAGCTACTGTAATTATATATTTTTGAATTGAATAAACTATTCCTTATAATTGGATTTTTATACTATTTATATCATATTAAATGTCAAAATGGAATTTTGTTGTTTCTTGGGTTGGTTAAGAGATATTTTGTACATTTGATTATTTTTTTCTTCATTCATAATAAATTTTTCTTGTTGATCCTTAGCAAAAAAAAAAAAAAATGTCAAATTAGAATTTGAAATTATTAATATCATCTTAATGTCAAAATGAAATTTAAAACTATTTATATCATTTTAAATTGCATTTCAATAAAAAAAAAAGGAAAAAAAATCTAAAGGAAGTGAGAAGAAGATGGAGTTAGTATAAGCACTTTACTATAATACTTCATAAATAACTCATGATGCATACCCGTTATACTTTTTAGCATGCTGCAAGCTAGACATGAAATCATAATATTAAATATCAAAATCAAAGGAAAAAAAAAAAAAAAAAGAGATTTTTTTTTATCTCTCCTCAAAAAAAAAAAAAAAAAAAAACTAAAAGGCTAAGAGGACATAACCCATGCCACCAACTTAAAATCATAAGCCTGTTATTTAATATGCTTAAAAGAGAGGGGAAGAAATAATTGCTTATAAAGGTGAAATCATTTGTAGCCAACTTGTATCCAATTTCGTCTTGTTAATATTATTTTAAGCTAAATTAATATCAATAACTCAGTCCCTTGAATATTATATTGAGTTAGCTTAAGCAAATTTATATGATGACATTCAAGAAACAAGATAAGTATAGAGAAATGTTTGAACAAATAATATTTATTACATGTTTTTAATTAAAAAATATATTACTTACTATCGAAATTTTAAAAATAAGAAATAACCAGAGAATGTTTGGATTTGATCAGAAACAAGTTGCAATTTTTTAATTGTATTTGGTTAGCATCTTCCTCATGTTTTAATTTCTTTAGAAAATAATATTAAATACTTAAAAACGTATAAACTTCAAAGAATGACCTACTTGTTTTTCAAGGCAATCTAAACATCTGCCACATGGTAAAATAGGTGGGACTTAAATTTTGTAAACAGGTAGACCTTAAGGTTCACTATTTGTATTGAAAAATTTCTGTCCAAATAAAGTTCTCGTTCAGGTCTAGCTAAAAGGATTACGAAAACACGGATAGTAGTTGTATCATAGGTATGCATGGATATGAAATATTTTAATAGGTGGTAATCTAAGTCAATGACCAGAATTGTCATATCATCATTCTATGTGACACAACAAGAAGTAACAAAAAAAGTGGTGAGAGAGAGAACATTTCTCTTGATACGTGATTAGTAAATTTTTTAATTATTTGCATAAACTATCTCAATAAGACTACAATTATAATAGAGAAGACCTTTCCCAAACAACCCCTTGATTTACGAACATAAGAATTGAAATGTTAATTATAAATCCATTTCTCTTATTCATCACTTTCATCTAGTTGAGATAAGAGATTCTGTCTAGATTAGTCTTTATCAAATTTCAAACCCACATTTAATCGTATATTATTCCATGTGTTGTCGTATTACTCTTATATTTTTAACTCCAATTATTTTTTTTCAAAGTTTTTTTTTGTTATTTAGCTAATTCTATTTGAGTTGAAAATTGACATGTGACTCAAAAAACTTTGGGTTCTATCCATCTACATAATTTTAACCCCTTTTGACTTACCATGTAATAAATATTTGTATGTACTATGATATCACATACATGGTTTGTGATAAATAAACGCTCGTCTCTAGAGTAGTATCTCCCATGTCACTATGATGTCACACTAACGATAGTGTGCCAAACGATATTATAAGTAGGGGTCCACAACGGATAGGAGAGAGAAAATAAATAAAGAAAAAAGTTGTGTAAACATGTACCAATATTGTCTACGACTTGCCACATGTGACATAATATAAATATTGGATTGATGCTAAAATAGTCTATAGAGAGAGAGAGAGAGAGGAGGAGGAGGGTCCAGCGCTCAAAGGATGAGAATCTCTTAACCGTCCAAAATTTACGCGTGATACCGATCAAAAAAAGGTCAACTCGCTGATTATTGCAATAAAACGTAATAAGATCGTGGCGTCCAAATTCGCCGCTTGCTTGAGGAAGTCCCGTTAGACACGGATCCACATCGTCTCTTCCCTGAGATTCGGGAGGAGGGGCGGTGACCCTAGTGAATGGTCGCCACATAGAGGTCGGATGAATCCGACCCCTCAGTTTGAGCCGACAAGTCGAGCCGACAAGGGAGTGTCGGCTCTAACGGGTGGGTCGGATTCATCCGACCTCTACGTGGCAACCATCCACTGGAATCGCCGCCCCTCCGGAGATGATTTGAATCCCGCTAGACACATGCGCCACCCCAGGTTCTCTGGTCAGATTTTCGACAATTCTGTAACCGACAGTTGTCTTTCTTTCATCGGCCAATATAAAATTGGCCGATTTCCCTCGGAATCAACTAGGTTCACGCTAATTAATTCCGATTTGTTACATTTTTTTTTTTGGGGTAAAAGATTTGTTACATATCAATCCGATCGACTTTGATGAGTCCAACCGATTCCTGACCGCTTTATGATTTTGAATCAATGGCAATTAATCCCGTATAGTTTTTTTTTTTTTTTTTTTTGGTTGAGCTTGTTTCTTGTTTTGGTTAAGGTTGTCTTTATGTATTATAGAATTAATTATACTTATATTATGATTTATGTAATTGTAGAGTGGAAAAACTTATTATTATTATTATTATTATTATTATTATTATTATTATTATTATTATTATTATTATTATTATTTCTGTAATAAGACAGAAGAAATGGGTAAGGTAATGAGAAAAAGATCATATGTAGTGAGATCACTCGTGTAGTGAAGATCCTATCCACTCAAAGTGGATCGGCATGTATCTCAAGGCCATGAAAGTACATCAAGATATATGTCAATCCACTTTGAGTGAATGAGATCCTCACTAGAGCTCACTACAAGGGATCCTCTGTACTGAGGATCCCAATCCAAGGTAATCTCATTCCACATTTTCCTCATTAGGCAAGTCAACTAGATTGGAAAAAAATAATCCTATATAACTATATTTCCGTGGCCCATTCAATTTGAAAAAAAGTTCCATTTTACTAATTAGGTAACTCGACAAAAAAAAAAAAAAAAAAAGAGACTAAATAACTATAGACTTCGATGCGGAAACACCCTTGATTCAGTGGAAAAAGGAAAGACAAGGCCTGTTTATTGTAAGATGATTCTGACCCATTATGAAAATCGTAGTCCGATACAAGTAGTTTTGAAATGATTAGATAAAGACTTGTGATTGTATTATTATTTTTTTTTTTTTGGTACAGAAGTTTCTATAAAAATGGAAAATGCCCTACGATTGAGAAATGCCCTACCTTTGAGTGCGGTTTGAACCATTGATTTACATAATTGGAAGTAACCGATTAGGTTTACGACAAAACCTAGAAATCGATCACTGATCCAATTTGAGTACCTCTACGGGATAGACCTGGAGTTTCTTCATTGGCCGGAGACCTTTCTAAGTGTCTAACAGTACTGGTCAGGAAGCATTTGAATTATTATTAATAGTAGTAGTAGTAATAGTAATAGTAGGTTGGATACTTAGATTAGTCTATTGAGATTCAGATTCCATGAGCCTATGTCTTGAGTTGTAAAACCATACCAACCTACTTTTATCACATCAAGTGGTAGGAAAGGTTTTGAAGAGTATTCCCTTATGAGTAATATAAATTCTTGAGTTGTAAAAACGTTGACCAGCCCACCTTTTTCCACGTCAAATGGTAGGAAAATGTTTTTTAAGAGTATTAATGAATAATACAAGGGAAAATGATTTTTGTTCTTCAGTGTGTAAAAAGATCATTGTTTCCCCTAGTTGGATGCTTCTGTATATGCTTTCATTGGTCTTCCATTGGAACCACAGTCGAACAAGATTCCCCATGCATGGCTCCATTTGTTTTGCTACAAAATTTTACGGGTAATATTTTATATCTAAAAAAAATTTCAAAACAAACGTCGAAATATCTTTTCTACTAAGTTCTGTTTGTTTTGACGTAAAATTTTACGTGTAGTATTTTATATGTAAACAAAAATTCAATGTTTATTTCTAATACATAAAAAAAAAAAAAACAGAAGTTCATTTTTCATACCCCTTAGATATTACTATATTTAATTACTTTTTGAAAATAAAGACTGAATTTTTTTTTTCACCATAAAATAAAACAAATGAAGCCGAACGTATAAAATGTCAAAACGAACGAAGCTAATATAAAAATGGACTGATTAACTTTAACGTCTACAACACCCTTGGGGAACTTTTCTTGTTCATCAGATTGGTTAGGTGAAGTACCCAAAATCACCTATAGACGTTTCACCAAAAAAAAAAAAAAAAAAAAGATCACCTATATTGATGAGGTTAGATAGCTTAGGGTCCGTTTGATAAAATTTCTACTTCTGGATTCTGGATTTTGGTTCAAATTTGGATTCTACTCCAAGTTACTCCAGGATTATTTTGGAGTAAAAACTTGTTTGATAACGCAATTATGAAATGGATTCTAGAGCATTTTTGGATTAGAAACACGTTTGATAACACACTATTCCTCTAATCGAAGTCAGAAAAACAATCGAGTAGTGGTGAGTGGTGGTAGTGGGTGGTGGCGGTGGTGGGTGTTGGTGGTGGCGGTGGAGGTGGTGGGTGGTGGTGGTGGTGGTGGCGATGATGGTGGTGGTGGTGGTGGTGGTGGTGGTGGTGGTAGTGGTGGTGGGTAATGGCAATGGTGGTGGGTGGTGGGTGGTAGGTGGTGGGTGGTGGGTGGCGGTGGCGGTGGTGGTGATGGCGGTGGGTGGTGGTGGTGGTGGTGGTTATGATGATGGCAATGGTGGCGGTGGCGGTGGCGGTGGTGGTTGTGGTGGTGGTGGCGATGGTGGTGGTGGGTGGTGGGTGGTGGGTGGTGGCGGCGACGGCGGTGGTGGTGGTGGGTGGTGGCGGTGGTGGGTGGGTGGCAACGGTGGTGGTGGTGGTGGTGGTCAAGTGAGAGTCAAGTGAGAGTTGACTATTTTCTTTCTTTCAAAAAGTTGATTCAACAGTTTGGAACAAGTATTTATGACTCCAAAATTTTGGATTCTGGAACCATTTTGAATCTGATTCACTATGTGGGAGTTGGAATTTAACCAGACTTATCAAACATACTTCTACTCCAAAATGGCTCCCTGGGAGCCAGAATCCATAGAATCCAGAAGTAGAAGTTTTATCAAACAGACCCTTAATCACTATATCGAATTTAGATCCTTTCCAATCATTAGCCCAGACAGTCATCACGGTTGGATCACACTGTCGCTCGCTCAGTAGAGAGAGATCCAACGACATCATTCATGGATAATTTACCCTGGTAAAGAACTTGTCATAGTTTTTTACTGTATTATCCAAGCAAGCAAAAGTGACTTTTGATGGATTTTTATCAAAAGAGGTCATGAAACTATAAATAAAGGAGGGTTGAAAAGTTGTAATTAAGGATTAAAAGAGCACGTATGTTCAAATCCAACAAATTAGAAGTTAATTAAGCAGTTATATGTCAGGCCTTGACTTTAAATGATATAATTATATATTAAAGAGCGAAGTGTTGTTGTTCTATGGATTATAATTTTTCTCATACTATATGGGAGTAATTACCTGAAAATTATTGCAAACCATGGATTTTCTTCGTTGAATATATAACTTTTTATCATTAAATATATAGAAATTTATAAAGTACAAAAAACAAATTCTATTAAAATTTTATGGATCTATAGTCCTATACTCAAAATAGTAGATTTTTTAATTTTTTTTTGTAATGGGAGATTAGGTTTTAGATTTTTTTAATTTTTATTTCATTATAAATTATAAATTAAGAAAATTTATAATACAGAAACATAGAAATACACGGAATATATGTCAATACAAAAGAGGTATATAATTGAAATTAATTAAAACCCTGAATTATGACAAGTGATAATCTAAATCATATTATTTCTATCAAACGGTTAGAATAGAGGCATCATCTGAAATAAAAAACGACAATTATAATTTGCAAAAATTAATGAGAAATTTAAAAAAAAAAAAAAAAAACAAGAAACAAACAGTGTTGAAAACCAAATTGGTTTGCTTTCCCGCTTTAAAGCTTGCCTACCTCAGATTTCCCTTCACTACTGCCATCCGCCGGCAAAACTTCGTGTTCAGACTTCAGAGTTTAAATTTTAATCTTCTGATTCTTTTCTAGATTTTAATGTGAAACGGAGTCATTCCTGTTTAACCTCAGTAGTTCTGGATTTTAATCTTCTGATTCTTTTCTGTGGGTAAATTTATTTTTTATTTTTTTTATTTTCAAAGAACTAAAATGATGGAAATTCTACTGTGAATTGGATCTGAATTTTCTTCTCCTTGATGCTGACAGGCCAGCCTCAATTGAGTTTATATTACCTTGATTCTTGATACTTTACGAAAGTTGCATGATTGATGATTTTTCAAGAAAGATAAAATATTTGTTAAATATTGTTTTCATGGGTATATAATTAGTTTCTGGGTTTGCTACTTTCGATACAGACAGTTCATAGTAGTTTTTTTGAGATAGAGACGAAGATGATCTGCTCTGCAAATTCTCTCAAAAAATAAATTTTGGGTTTTGTTCTTCAGAACTCCAAATCTTCTGATCTTTTTTACCTGTTTCAACTTCGATTTCTTCTGTTGGTAAGGTAACCTGATTCTATCATTTTTTTTAAAATTTAATTAGACAAAAAATAAAATTTGCATTTTTTTTGGTCATTTCTCCTTCTGGTTCGTCTTCTTCTTCAGGGGATTTTTTTTTTTTGGGATAATTTTTGGTTGAAATGCTCATTTTATCCTCCATTTGGGTCCTCTGAGATTTGAGAGTTAGTTTCGATTATCTCTCCTGAATCTTTGAGGGAAAAAATTGTTTTTTTTTGGGATCATTTTCTCCATCGGTGGTCATAGTCTTTTGAGAACTTCGTTCATCGATTCTTAAAGGATCTTCAAGAATTTATAGTGGAAATGATCTTCAAATCCTTCTACTCTGCCTTCGGAGTCTCTGCAACTTCAAAAATTCAACTTATTCTGTGATTCGTTGTTTCAGGGTTCACAGGTGAATTAAATTCAAAGAGGAAATGGGTGGAAGCAGCGAAGGAGGAGGAGCAGTGAGACGCAGAGGATGTTCATGCTCAAAGAAAAATTTCCTTCCGGAGGAGTCCTTCAAGAGCTGGGGCAACTATGCCAGAGCTTTAAGCGAGACAGGGTTGAGATTGAAGAACAGAGTTCTGACACGGTCCCTGGAGATCACTGAGATGACTGAGGTGAAAGCTCAGAGTGAACATGAGATGAAGAAGAATCTCTCATGGTGGGATCTCATCTGGTTCGGCATCGGTGCAGTCATCGGTGCTGGAATCTTCGTTCTCACTGGTCTCGAAGCAAATTCCGTTGTAGGACCTGCTGTCGTTCTCTCCTACGTCGTCTCCGGCATCTCTGCCATGCTTTCCGTCTTCTGCTACACTGAGTTCGCCGTTGAAATTCCAGTTGCTGGTAACATTTCTCTTCTTTCTTAGTAACAGTTCAGATGATTCAAACCTGTTTTTTCCTTCCAAAGTCCAAAACAAAGGATCAAATTCAGTTTTTTCACAGTTTAGAAAATTGAAAAACATGAACTGGTTCGGTTTTCTGTGTTCTTTTCCTAGGGGAAGGGATGAAATTCTGTTATTGATTTGGTTGATCAGAGACAACAGACATGAAAATTAGAAGATTCTGAGAATTGAAAAATCTAAATTTCAGAATGATTTGGAACTTATAGGGTAAATTAACCCTAGAATTCCAGAATCAACCTTTGATTCTGAGATGGATTACAGAATCAAGATAATTAATTCTACCCCAAATTTCAGAATTCGTTGCCAAATCCATCCAAACATATACAGTCAGTCCTTCCCAACCAATTCTGATCCTGTCTCAGAAGCTGGAATCCATGGCTAACCCATAAGCACATAGGAAGATATTCTGTGATCAATTAGAGAGTGTTCATACCACTAATTTTCAGAATGATTGGAAACTTATAGGGTAAATTAACCCTAGAATTCCAGAATCAACCTTTGATTCACAAGTGGATTACAGAGTCAAGATAATTAAATTCTACCCCAAATTTCAGCCCTTCCCAACCAATTCTGATCGGCTAACCCATAAGCACAGAAGGATGGTGGGTTTGCCAATCTGGGTTCACATAGGAAGATATTCTGTGATCAATTAGAGAGTGTTCATACCACTAATTTTCTTTGTCACACAGGTGGATCCTTTGCATACCTGAGGATTGAGCTAGGTGACTTTGTAGCTTTCATTGCCGCCGGCAACATCCTCCTTGAGTACGTCATTGGGGGAGCGGCGGTGGCTCGGTCATGGACATCCTACTTTGCCACCCTCTGCAATCAGGGCTCCAATGATTTCCGTATCAATGTCCAACACCAACTCGGCGAAAGTTATGGCCTTCTTGATCCAATTGCTGTAGTGGTATGCGCATCCATCTGTGTACTTGCCGTTCTGAGTACCAAGGGCTCGTCCCGCTTCAACTATATCTCCTCCATTAGCCATGTCATTATCATTCTCTTCATCATAATTGCTGGACTCACCAAGGCAGACACCAAGAACTACACCCCATTCATGCCCTTTGGTGTTAGAGGTGTCTTTAATGCTTCAGCAGTGTTATTCTTCGCTTATGTTGGATTCGACGCGGTCTCTACATTGGCAGAGGAAACTAAGAACCCCGGCCGGGATATCCCAATTGGACTTATTGGATCCATGTTGATCACTACTACTGCTTATTGTGTTCTAGCAGTCACATTATGCCTAATGCAGCCTTATGGTAACATAGATCAGAATGCTGCATTTTCTGTTGCATTTGAAGCTACTGGAATGGATTGGGCCAAGTATATTGTGGCTGCAGGAGCATTGGAGGGCATGACTACTGCCTTGCTTGTTGGTGCTGTGGGTCAAGCAAGGTATTTGACTCACATTGCTAGGACTCACATGGTTCCCCCATGGTTTGCTGAAGTGCATGAGAAGACTGGAACTCCTGTTAATGCCACTGTGACCATGCTTGTAGCTACAGCCATTGTTGCCTTCTTCACCAGCCTTGATATCCTCTCCAACCTACTTTCCATCTCCACACTCTTCATCTTTATGATGGTAGCCCTTGCCCTTCTTGTCCGCCGCTACTATGTGAGCGGCGAGACGGCACCGGTGCACCGGAACATACTCATTGTTTGCCTTGTTACCATTCTTGGATCTTCAATTGCGACAGCCATTTACTGGGCTACAAGCGAAGACGGATGGATTTTATATGTAATATCCGTGCCAGTATGGTTATTGACTACCATTGCTTTGTGGTGGTTTGTTCCACAAGCAAAGAAACCTAAGGTTTGGGGGGTGCCATTGGTGCCATGGTTGCCTTCAGCTTCAATTGCTATTAACATTTTCCTTCTGGCTTCAATTGATAGGGCTTCATTTATGAGATTTGGAATCTGGACTGCACTGCTCTTGCTTTACTATTTCTTCCTTGGGCTTCATGCTTCCTATGATACATCCAAGGAGTTAACTAAGAAAAGGGAAAAGGATGCTACATCAAGGAAGATGGAAGAGGGAGTTACAAAGGTAGTTACAGAGGAGGAGTGAGTGGTATGAACTGAAATGGATTATGTGGTTCTAGCTGCTTCAAAATAATTCAAAAATGGTGATTTATGAAGCTCCAGAAGAGCTTTGCTAGTCGACTACTCATTATACTTATTTGGAACCAGATATCAAGATAAGACTCTCAAAAAATCCTATCTTATGTAACAACTACATCCACGAGGATAGTAACACTCCTATGTATGTAACAACCACACCCACGTGGATGGTAACAGCAATCATAAGGTTTGTGAATTCCATTGTATCTTCTCTCAGAGTTTCAAAGCATCTCAAATACTTGTACAATTGATCTTATAAATAGAATGTCGATCTACCTATTCTGGGTAAGATGAAAATACAAATCATAAACGAGTTTTCACACCAGACACCATTGTAGGGATCTAAGAAGCTATGCCTTGTACAAGATGAACTACATACATACAGGCGGTAAGAATGTTAATCCACTACTTTGGTTACATTATGGTGCAAGGCAGCGCCTTTGTAGTTTGTGGTTCTGATGTAGTCGAAAGCGGCGGCGGCCTAATTTGTGGTTTTGAATGATTTTCTATGGTAGGACGGATTAATGTGGGGAAGCTGGCTGTTTCCTTTGGGTGAGAAAATGTCACCTTCTTACCACCAACCACTTTGGCCAGGCATATCAGATCTGATGGAGAAAAATAAAAGAAATTAGAAAATCTGATTGAACGTAGGGGACTGTGATCATATCTCTCATTCCAATGTATTGTTCCATCTTCGTTGTTCTATTCATCTATATTAATTAAAACAATTACCAATAAAAAAAGATATTAGAAAATCCTCTATATTAATGTAGGACACAATGAAGCAATAGAATTAATTTGATAACTTTCGGAGCTCTACGTACCTTGGAATATATCACTCATTAATATAGGACAAAGCCGGAATAAAAGAAAGAAAATCTTCTATTGTTCCCTCTTTCGTTGTGATCATTTCTCTTTTGTTCTACTGTTACTCATATATATATAAAGAGATAAATTTTAATTCAGTCCGGAATAAAACCAGAACAAAGCTCCCATGGTTACTCAAGACACATAAAAGAAATGTTTTGGATCGGTGTCATTCTTTATATAATTTTTTTATGTGGTATATATTGGGAATAGTCTTGTATTGCTAATGAGATTGGAACCTTGATTCTTTACATATGGAGAGTCGCTCCACTTACTACTTCAAACTTAATTTTGGGTTGGAATTCTCAACATGGTATCAGAACCCCAAGTTCCCTCTCACAGTAACCCAAAAATAAAGGCCATATAGTCACAGCCATAGTTATTTAATTTGGATTTGGGAATGAGTCGTTTCGATAATTTAAGAATTCAATCAAAGATGCAGTAAAAAAAACGGACTTAAAATAAAATTCAAATTCGGTTTGGTTCGAGAATTATTCTTTTGTCTAAAAAAAATAAATTTGAATGTTAATTTTTGATATTTGGTGCTCCTATCAATCAATTATTACACCTACATAATATATAAGTGACATTAGAATAATATTTAATTTATAAATAACAATATAATACAGATGGGTATGTGTGTATAATGGTAGATTTGTTAGATTTCATTATAGTATATAATGTGGATCATTAGATTTTATTATGATTGCAATACCAATCTAGCGGAGTTGATGTTCATAAAATCAAACATTTTCATAAATTCATCCAATCATCCTTATGAAATCCATCTCTTTTTCATGTTCGTTAATTACTTCCTCATGGTTATTATAATATTTATTTTTAGACTTATATATAATCTCAATTGGAAAAGCACACAAAAGTATTGACTTGCTTTGTATTATGGTATGATTTTTATACTCATATTTAATTTCACATTGTCGAATGAAATTAATGATTTGCTTTGTATTATAATTTGATTTTCATATTCATATATAATCTCACATTGGAAAAAAAATGAAATTAATGATCTGTTTTATATTATGAAGTGTTTTTTAGACTTATAATTAGTCTTAGATTGGAAAAGATGCAAATAGTTATAGCATTAAGTTTTTTTTTTTTTTTTTTCAAAAAACTTTGTTTGAAAATAATATTTAAGGCATTAAGTCCTCCATTAGGATATTAATAATTTTTTTAAGTATAAGAATTATTCAGTATAATTCTGATTTGAAAGAATTATTTGCGATATTTATTTCTAGAAAAAAATGTGAAAATTTTAAAGAATCATTAAACATAATTCAAATTCGGGAGAATTATTCGTATTATTCGGTTTGGAAGAATAATTTGCGAATAATTCGGAGAATTAAATACTGTGATCACGGCTAGAAGGATGTCAATTGTCCAAAGAGAGAATATAGTCATCCAAACAGAGGGAGGGTCACCCAAAAGAGGAACAATCACAAAAAAAAAAAGGGACATGTCACCTAGAAAGAAGGACCAGCCACCTATAAGTGTTATGTATCTGCCACGTATACTATTACATATACATCACCCAACGGTGGGGCAACATGTGACGGCTATTACGAATAGTCTTACATTGCTATGAGATTGGAATCTCAGGTCCTTATATATGGAGAGTGCCTCCACTTACTAGTTTGAATTTTTGAGTTAGAAAACTCAACAGTGTATAATATGAGGAATAAATTTCTGCTTGAGAAATGGGGGTGCAGGTTATGTGGAATATTCAAATACCAAGAACATGTTTTTGGGTAAATCTAGTGGAAGGTATAGTGGGATTTCATTGTTATGGTTCCCTGGATCAAATAAAGCTTCATATTTACAGTGGTTTTGCAAGGTATACTGATGGTTTACCCATTTTCGCTTATATGAGTAAAGTAGATGAGAGATCTGCCTTCTTTTACGGGCGGAGTTATCTTGGGACTTCCAAGGTTGATCTAGGTTCCGTTTTATTTCCTAATTCTTTTGTTAGGGCTCTCTTAACTCTTGCTGGCAATGCCAAATATGGGTGACTAGTTTCTTTTAGTTTGTTATATTCTTTAGTTCATGAGCCTTCAGGCTTCTTCTGTGTATCCTTTTTTTTTATTTTATTCATTAATATATTTTTCACTGCTCACTTATAGTATAAAAAATGTCCTCAACTTGGTGCTTCTTGTGATTTATCGAGGATTGATGATGTTATCCAACTTAGACTTCTCAAAAGAATGGATCGGGAGAGTGATTACACAAGGACTTAATAAGCACGAGATGTGGAGAATTTGATAGATTTGTGCAACTTCAGTAGAATGGCCATAATTACTTCAATATAGATCGGAATGATATGATTCTAGTGGCAAATTAAAGATGACTTACGGGGCTCTAAGTTTCATGAAGACTGTTATTCCAAATTATGAGTGAGAGATAGGTCAAAATGGACTAAAAGGGACGTGAAGTTCAAAAATAGATTCTGAAAAATTTTCGGGATTCCAAGAACAAGAAAATAACTTTGATGGAGTGAAGGTTGAATGACTTACTTCTCTTCTAAGATGTAAATCAACTCCAACTGTGATCTACAACTCTTCTAGGATGTAGATGAAGAATAAAATTCCAACTCTTCTAGGATAGAATGAAACTTCTTCAAGATTTCAATGGAGAACTCTTCTAGGTTCAAAATAGGGAAATTTTTAGCTTCCACCCAAAAAGAATTAGCCAATTCACCTACCACCCAAGTTGTTTTAAAAAATCACCTACCACTCAAGTTAGATAATCGTTTATCAAAAAGGTCCAAAAGCAACTATCAGAGCCGTTAGTTGCTGATGTCAGGCTTTAGAAAATACTTGAATGACAAAAATACCTTGATTGTTATGGGAAAAGTCCAATTTACCCTTACTCATTTTTTTACCCTACCCTCACCCGAAATCCGAAAATCAGAAAATCACATACCACCCAATTTTTGAGTTTTGTTTCTCCCAACCCTAACTTCGAACTGTCGATCTTACCTTCACTTTGATACTCCGATCTGAGTTTTGTTTCTATTCCTTTTCTTCCTCTGCTATTTCACTCTGCTACTCTGAATGGTTTCTTGTTGTGAATACCTATTTCTTCATTCGGCTGATGTAGAAGATGACGATGAGGCCATTTGAAACAGGTAAGGAACTCTAACCTTATATAGAGTTGAGATTGAAGTTTCTCCTCTGAATGACGTCAGAAACCCTAACATCAGTGGGATGCCTTTGTTTTTTGGGTCCCTTTTTTTTCCTGTCCGAATATTTTAAGTTTGAATCCATAATCAAACATCCTTTTAGATTTGATTGTCTTTGTTTTGCAGTTATAGTAGAGCGTGACAAATTGACAGATGAAGGCCCACTGATGCCCGGCCCAGTGATTTCCCAACTTTGTCGTCCTCCTCGGTAATCTCTTATTTTTACCCAAATATTTTCCTTTTTAGTTATTTTTACCCTTTATCAGCCAAAGGCCCACTGATATTGTTTACCTTTTGTTTATCCTTTGCGGTAGCAGCATGCCAAACCGACTGACAGCATCTAACTGTTCCCCTTTCCTTTTCTTTCCCTAATTTTTACCGTCGTGTTTCTTCTAGGTACTTTTTTTGAACTCTCTGTTTTCCTCCACAACTAATTGACTTCAAATTTATTTAGGACTATATTAGTTATTTATGATTGCATGAAAAAATATCAGTGGGCCTTTAGGGATTTTTTTCATGCTCTACTATGAATGTGATTGCCATACTATACTATGATTCCTAACTAGAGTACAGTAGTACAGTACTACAAAATAGTATAAAATGGTTTAATTTTTCTGTAGAAAAGTAAGCTTCAGTTAGTTTTAGTTTCAGTTTCAGTTAATTTTCTATGCTCTACAAATGTTTTTAATTTGAAAACATAAATTCTTAGTTTCAGTTTTAGATGTTGGATGGTTTTGTATTGCATTACTATATTAATATGTTATGAAATAAGTCATGGCATGTTAACTCATATAAATTCTGTCAAGAAAAGCCATGGTCCTCCCTATTCATGATCAATCAAACAAATCTTAAAATTAGAGTAAGCATGAAAGAACTGCAATCAATATGAATCAAGTGATTCTGAACATTAGTCATGGTATGATTTCATTCATATAATTAGTCAAATGTCAATAGAATATGAAGTACATCCATGTCATTAAAGCACTTAGCTTTCATTATTACATAGGTTACAGGTTTTCTGGCATTCTCGTAGGTTTTCTGACTATCAATCACAATTTGATCCACATTATATATATATATATATATATATATATATATATATATATATATATATATATATATATATATATATATATATATATATATATATATATATATATATATATATATATATATATATATATATGATCTGTGTTTGATTTTACAAGTTTATAGTCCAACCACCTCTTTTTCATTGTTTCATCAAGATAGTCCCTACTATATATGATCTATTTGGTGTTATTATCCCTTCTATTAATTTGCATAGTATTATTAGATGGTTAGTTTCTTCTTAAGTTTATATATCCCCTAATGTTTTTGTGTTACAGACAGGTCTTCTGAAATGGTTGAGAAAGTCTTTATCTACTATTAGTATGAAAATTCGATTGAAATGAAGTTGGTAGATGAGGATATGATTAGTTACATTGACATCGTATATCTGCATACTGTACAGTGCTGAGGGACATTCCAGATGGGCATACTATCTCTTTTTCCTTAACCACAAAACTCCCCAATGGTGAGCCATTCGTAGTAAGAAGTGACGGTGACGCCATGGAGGTGGTTTGAATATTGAAAAGAAAGGGAAAAGTCATTCTTCTGGTAATTGATGATGTCCAAGTTAGTTAGACAACAAAATTTTTTTTTTTAAGTCAATGGATATTCAGGGAAGATGATTGGCAGACCACTTGTGAGGAGGTCTACCAAATCAACTGCTATTAGGAGGCCAACAAAGATCACTGTTGTTAGGAGGTCATCCAACACTACATTTGGCACATCTCAAAGTTCTGCTAGCACGAGTTCTGCAAAGGGTAAGGGTGGAAAGGGTAAGGAGAAGGAGGCTACCATTGTCATAGACTGATGATAATGAGGGGGGAGACTTATTGGATGAAAACTGGGAGATGGAACAGAGGCAAGTAAAGAATCATCTACTGATTCTGAGGAGTATGACAATGAAGATGGGGAGGAAGCCCCTTTATCAGATATAAAAGAAAAAGAATTTGATCAAGAAATCACTGCCAGAGACACAAAGGCAGACATAGATGACCTGCACAGGGTAGACATCCATGTTGGTGATGTTTATAAGAGTGTACATAAATATAGAAAGATTTTGACAGATTTTGTTGTACAAGAAGGTGTAAATATTTTGAGAGTAAAAAATGATAAGAAAAGGGTCACTGTAGTCTATGCTGGGGATGGGTGTCCTTGGACAATACATGCTGCTACAAGGAAAGACAATCCTATATCTTTTGTAGTGAATAAGTTTATCTTTGAGCATACTTGTGGCAGGCTGGAGAAAAACAAGAATACAACTTCAACCTGGATTGCAAGGAAACTTGCAAAGCAGTTAAAGGTTGATCCGAATCTATCCTTTGATAGCATGAAAGCTGCTGTCCAAGCAAGGTACAATATTAACCCAGATCCCCAGCAGCTATACAAGGCAAGGAAAGTTGGTAGACAGAAGAATGTAAGTAGTCATAAAAGGTCATATGCATCTTTGGCTAAGTATGGTGAGTTGTTGTTAGAGAGGAACCCTGGTAGTCTCTTCAAACTCCAGTTTAAAGATAGGTTTGGAACAACAAAAAAATCAGTTTTTAAGTGGTTATTTATTTTCTTTGTAGCCTATAAGGTGGGATTTCTGAAGGGATGTAGGCCCTTCATTGGTATTGATGACTGTCATCTCAAAGGGTACTTCAAAGGGATCATATTGGCAACCACATTAATGGATGCCAATAATGGTATTTTTTCCATTACCATCAGTGTGGTTGAGATTGAAAAACAAAGATAGTTGGAGTTGGTTTCTCACTGCATTGTCTGAGGCAATATCAAATAATGTAGATGGCAATAGTTTGACATTTATGTCAGACAAACAAAAGGTAAGTTACTGCTGTGATTTCAATTTCAATTACAAAGTCTAACTGGCATGTCATGAATTGATATTATTTTTCTTACTGAATTGTTGTAGGGATTATCTGATGCCATTGCCAAAAAAATTTCACAAGCAAAACAAAGAGTATGTTGCAGGCATCTGTACCAAAACTTTAGGCTTAAATTTTTTGGCTTAATTTTAAGAAGATTATTTTGGGCTGCATGTAAATCTTACAATGCAGAAGGTTTTAACACAGTTCTGGAAGAGATAAAGGGTATTAAGAGGGAATCCTTTGAGTGGCTAATGAGAAACCCATTATCTTCTTGGGCAAGACATATTTTTGATCATAGGATCAAAAGTGACTATGTGACAAATAACATGTCTGAGTGTATTAACTAGTGGATTCAGCCCTTTAGAGCAAAGCCTATATTAAATTTAATTGATGAGATCAGAATTCAAATTACAAGAAGGCTACAAAATAGGCATCAAAAGGGTTGCAGTATGAAGGATGACCTCACACCTACGTTTAGGAAGAAATTGAAAAATACTAAAGGTGCAGGCAGACATTATAATGTGTTATCATGTGGTCCAGATGAGTATGAAATTAATGATGGCTTCAATAGATATGTGGTGGATCTGAAAAAAGAATATTTGTGAATGCTGTGAATGGAAAGTATCTGGCTTTCCATGTAAACATGCATGTACAATAATATTTTTTAAGAGAGGTAAACCTGAGGATCATGTTTCCTCCTATTTTACTATGACAAGCTTTGTCTACTCCTATTATGAGATTATGCATGGTATGTCGGGGTTGAGTAGCCTAAGAATCACTGGAGATGGTCCTATCATTTAACATCCAATTTACAGAAGACAATCAAGTAAGCCTACCAAAGTCAGAAGGAGAGAAGCAGATGAGGATGTTAGTAATTTTAGAAAGACCACCTCTTCAGTTACATGTGCATATTGTAAAGTAGTTGGTCATAACTCAAGGACCTATAAAAAAAAAAAAAAGGAAACTCAATCCTCTCAGGTTATACCTTATGAAGAATCCACCTCTCAGCCAGAAACTTCTCAACAATCAACCTCTCAACCAGGAAGAAAGGTATAACTCATTCTTGAAACTATTGGTTATGTCCTATATTGCTGCTACTAATATTCTTCATGTCTGTGATCATGTAGAGGAGAGGACAATCCACCTCTGAGCCAGGAACTTCTCAACAATCAACCTCTCAACCAAGAAGAAAGGTATAACCCATTGTTTAACCCATTGGTTGTGTCCCACATTGCTAGTACTGATATTCTTCTTGTCTTTGGTCATGTAGAGGAGAGGACAATTCACCTCTCAGCTAGGAACTTCTCAACAATCAACCTCTCAACCAGGAAAAAAGGTATAACCCATTGTTTAAACCATTGGTTGTGTCCTACATTCTTGGTACTGATATTCTTCTTGTCCTTGATCATGTAGAGGAAAGAACCCACTGTGACCCAAAGACAGACCAGATCCCAAGTATCTAGGGGATCTAAAGAAGCAAGCATCCAAGCAAAGACAAAAGCAAGAATGGCCAAGAAGGTAGAGAAGATTAGGGCAAAGGCGGTAGCAGCACAAGGATGAGGTAATTACATATAGATCTGAAATTTCACTTTAGAGATTTCCTATTGACATATGATTTAATGAGTGAGATTGGTGCTTTCCCATTTTCAAGATGTCATACATTCCTGAACAGGAATAATAAAACGTTTAATAAACAGTTTGTATTCAGGTTTAGTCATTTTATTGTATACTCAAATGTTCACAAGCTAATCATCAGTTTAGCACAAGGAAGATGTTTAGTGATTGTAATATTTCATGGTCAATTCATATCTTGTGTGGTTAAATCCTCTAATTTTTGTTTTGCAGGTAGAGAGAGAGTGTGGAGATGTGGGACTTTTGTTGAAGTGGTGACTTTTTTTTAAGGATGGATTATGAAGCAGCAGCACAAGGATGGATTATGAAGCTTTTGTTGAAGTGGTGACTTTTTTTTAAGGGAACAATTACAGTAGAGAGAGAGAGAGAGAGAGTGTGGAGATGTAATTTTGAATGGAACAGTTACAGTGGAATTTTTTTTTTTAAGATGGATTTGACTGAACATGATCTGTTGAAGCATTTAGGTTTTGCCTGCTTTGGTTCTCAACTACCTTTGATTCTTCCCCAACTTTTATAGTCTACCTTTCTAGAAAATATACACAGCATAGGTGTACCTTTTGTTGTTTGAAATTTTTTTGCTACAGTTTTCAATCGTCACCAATTATAGTATCTTGGTTCACTTGTTTGAGATTTTCTAATGTTTTGTATACTAAAAATGATATATGGTTTATTGGGGAAGAGAAGAGTAATTTCATGTTCCACATACCCATTTTCTGCAGTCACAATATCTAGGCAATTCTTTGAGGCACTGAAAGGCTCAGATTCAAATCTAAGAATAAAAGGTATTTCAATCTTCAATCCTGGCATGTGTCTGAAATCAGGAATGCATGAAAAGTGCTTCCGGAGTATTGCTAAAATTTCTGAAACCTTTGAATCCATCACACGTAGTGGCTCCTGTGGTTGATTAATTCCCTCAGTTTCTGAGACAATTTGTATTTCAGAACTGCCTTCAACATCCCTTACATGACTGTCTCTGATTCCCTCTAAATACCCAGGGTTTTCACTTCCAATGCCCAGAGTTAATAGAGACAAGGACCACGATTGTTTAACAAGAAGTGGAATCACCCTCTCAATATGAACATAAGAAGAGATATTCCTGGACTTCTTAAGATCACGGAAGGGCTGAGCATATTGTGCATGGAAGAATGAGCTACTTGGTTGAGATGGGGAAATACCAGGAAGCTCTTCCCCAAGGTTTTCATTTGGACCAATAGACAATTGCATCCCATGTCTCATTAAACTTTGAATCAGTACAGTTCCTTGAACTTTACCCATTTGAGGTAAAAGCTTTACGAATCAGTGCCATTCTTTAAACTGAATGGTAGGATCCCTGTGACTACCATACATGTCTAAACAAGTTCTCAGTTCTCAGCAAACATGTTACTAAATCTATAGTTGTCATTTTTTCTCTTTCTGATTCTTTGAGTTTGTTTGTTTTCTTTTTGTAAAGGTCATTTGTTCTTTCTAAGGTAAGAAGATTCGGTCACTTGCAGGAAAAACCTTTGGTCCAACTATTGCTTGGGTTAAAGATAATTAAAGCTAATTCATTTCATTTGTTCACAGTATCTTCAACAAAGCAAATAACACTACTTCAAAATATAGTGCAATAATTGCAATCATTTTAATTCAATACTACCAAATGTGTTGCAAAATGGAGTAAATGTAGTGTTCATCCTTATAAAATGTCATTTACCTTTAACTAGATACAAACTACAATATATAAGATCATAGGATTTTCTTCATATATAAGATCACAGGATTCCAATCTCATTTGCAATGTGGGACTATTCCTAATACTCCCCCTCACATGTAACCCGACCGTTAGGTGGTATATGTTGCAATAATTTTTCAAGTGATTGGTCCTTCTTTTTGGGTGATTGATCCCTCTTTTTAGGTGACATCTAGTCCCTCTTTTTGGGTGATCGTCCCTCTTTTTGGATGATCATCCCTCTTTTTAGATGATTCATCCCTCTTTTTAGATGACATATAGTCACTCTTTAGGTGATCATAGTCCCTCTTCCCTCTTTTGTGTATATGACATCCCTTTTTTAGTGGTTTGACCTCTTTTTAGGGTTATCATGAGAAGGGACCTAGAGCTCTGATACCATGTCAAGTTTTTAACTCAAAAGTCCAAACTAATAAATGGAAGGACTCTCTATATATAAGATCACATGATTCCAAGCTCATTAGCAATGTGGGACTCTTCCCAACATATATATAAGAAAAGAAGAGAAAACAGAATGGGAGATCTCATAACCGATCGGGGCAAGGAGATTGAGAAAAAGGAAAGATTGAGAGATCGGAGAAGAATAGGAAAGAAAGGGTGACTCTAATAGAAAGAGAGGTGGCAGTCATAAGATTGCCATGCTATGGTGTCAATAGAATTAGAGGAATGAATTGTGGTCGAGGGGATCTCTAAGAAGAACAGAAGAGGAAGCTGGGTGTTGTCGGTTGAAAAAAAAGAAGAAGAAGAAAAAGACTACATGGTGTGGATCTCGATGGAGAAGGATCGAAGGAGAATTGGACCAGCTGGAAAAGAAAAAAAAATCGAAAAAAAAAAAGAAGAAAAAAAAGGACAGAATAGAGAAAGGATATCTAATAGGGTTAGAGGTGTAATTCCCAGATTGACACTGAGAGGGGGGGTGAATCAGTACCCACTAAAATTCTTCCCAACTATTTTAGGCCTGTCCTGATTGGTTGAACACTACTGTCTTGAGCTGTCTGTCTTGGCTGTGCTGCCTTGAGCTGACTAGTTTACATACCTGTTCATTTACACATTTCGTGTAACACACCATGCCACACACCTACAGGTATCCATACCGCAGGCTTGGCCCGCCTAGTGTGTACACCCGCAACTGCAACCCACGCACTTCACATACACAACAAAAATATACACATCCACAAGACACATCATATAACGTGGTTCACCAATCACACACTGTGATGGCTACTCCATGGGGCAATACCCTAACCAGGGTTTCGTATTATACCCAATACGCTACTTCAATAGTATTCTGTTGCTACAACAACTTGGTGCTATATCACCAACGTAATCCAAGCTGCAACTTGAGATTCTGGCAACTACCCTCAATCCTGTTAAGCCCCAACTTAACAGGTTACAATGAAATTGATATGGAATGTGTACAAACCCTTCCCAACATAATACATCTCACAGTATAAGGTTTGCGTGCGTGATTACCTTCCCAGCGTGATCACTGCAAGTTTGACGCTCACAACGTAGAAGTTCCAAGCTCTCCTGTAGTGATAGATATGCTTCAATAGAGTAGAACTTCGATATTCTTCCAATCTATCTCGCACAACATCATTCACATCAAAACATCACTCAGGCTCACTCTTCCCTCCAAACTACTCAAATGATCATGTATGTCAGATGGAGGAAGGTGGAGAGGAATTTTTTCTTCAAGAAAAGCTCCAAATCCTCCTTTTTCACCAAAACCCATAGCTTTTTCTGTTCAAAACCCTGGTTTTTTTTGTTCAAAAACATTCTGCTCGGAGAGAGAAGCTCGTGGGCTTTTGAATCATCTCAATCGGAGATCGGACGGCCAAGATATGGCCATTTGAAGTTCGGCCGATCAGATTATTCCAAATGGAATCTTCTGGACTGATTCCATGCGGCGCGAAGCACCGTAGCGCGCCCTCCTCTGACCCACCGTACACCGTTGTCGAGTTTTGATTTGCGGAGAAGGAATCAAATGAATCAGACCGTTGGATCGGTCAGTAAACGGCGGGATCTCCTCTGGACCGTCAGATCGGTCAGATCCCGTCAGCTGGACTCGGCTTCAATGCGATCCCTCAGATTGGAATCATCGGCGCCCCTTCTGTGCGGCATTTCATCGAATGGGTGAAGTGCATGCCGCTGGCTTGCGCTGGCTTGCGGCGCGCGCGCGGCATGCGCTGTGCTGCTGCGTGCTGTGCTGCTTGCTGCCGAGCAGGCCTTCCGGCATGGCACGGCGCGCATGGCCTTGCGCGCGGCATGCTGCTGCGCGCGGCATGCGGCTGCGCGCGGCATGCGGCTGCGCGCGGCATGCTGCTGCGCATGGCTTCTGCTGTGCGTGGCCTGTGTGCGTGGCTGCTTGCTGCCGAGCAGGTTGGCATGGCCTGCTGGCCTGGTGCCGCGGGCATCGGCCCTGCTGGCCTGGGCTGGCTGCCATGCTGGCCTGGCCACCCAAGGTGGGACCCACCTGAGGTGGGACCCACCTGGTCACCCACTCTCTCTCCTCAGTTTCTCTCTCTTCTTTCTCTCTCTTCTTATTTGGACTTTCTTATCAACTTTCTTCAATGGTTCTCTCACATCAACTGCTGTTAGAGCACTATCCCAGTCATCATGTCTACCAGTGGGCCTTCAGACATTCTCTCTCCTCTCCAGACACTCTCTCTCCTCCATATCACCTTGTCAACTCAGAGTTGCCAACAATGACAACCTTAACTTGGACAAGGTTCCAACAAGAGGGAAAAAAATAATTGAAAGAGTGGGAGGAGAAGATCCGAGAGCTAGAATCAGAATAAGAATGGAAAGAAAAAGTTTAGGAAATGAGAACAAGATAAGGAAAGAAGGACAAAGGGAAATATAAAGAGAGGCAGAACCATTGAGATCGGAGGGAGAGCTGCGGAAGAGATCGAGAAAGAAAATTGAGAGAAAATCAGATCAACAAAGGAGAGTGGGGGCAAAGAGAATCTAAAACGAGAAAGCTAGGGGAGAAGAAGAAGCAGACCGAAGAGACAAGAAGAAGAAGAGGAGCAGGGAGGGAACTGTTACGACTCCAGGTAAGTTTCCCTGTACTGTATTGTATTTTCTTCTTCCTGTTCTAAACCCATCGAAATCCTAGTGAGGAGTGATTAGTTAGCCCGGCCCATAATCATTCATACTTGTAACCAATTAAACAGGTCAAGATATTATTCAATGACCGATTGTAGCCAGGTACTATAAGTAGTAGTATAAAACCAAACATTGTAGAACATTGTATAATGTTGAATAAGAAATTCTTTTCTGTATCTCTTCGTCCTTTTTTCTTATGGTATCAGAGCGCAGTGCGTTCATCATCTGCAACGCCAGTTCTTCGATTCCTCTTGCTCTTACCAGCAGTGTCGACAACATTAAGGCTAGATTCTCCTTTCCCTTATCCTTTTACCTTGAATGTGTCTAATTTTGTGTCGTTGAAACTCAACACTGGGAATTACCGTCTCTGGCAAACACAATTTTTTATATAAATCTAAGAATTAATTAGTTTAAGTAATTAATTAAGTCAACATAAATCTAACACTGAAATCTTCTTACCGACAAGTCAGTAAATCCGAATGTCGCCTTCTATAGTTCAAGAAAACCAGTAGGAAATCAGAAACGCAGCACTACTTTTAATTCAAGAGGCCGAGGGTTTGTGCAGTTCAATGTATCAAGGGAGAATAAAGATCCAAATATTGTTCAATCGAAAGATTCAAAAGCCTTTACAGATTCAACTCTAGAATCTTAGAATGTTCTTAAGTGTCAGATATGCAAGAAGCCAGGGCATTCGGCATTGAAATGTTGGTGTCGGTTTGATAATAGCTACCAAGAGGACGACACGCCTCTGGCTCTTGTTGCCCAACATCATTTTGAAGCTCACGATCAGGTGTGGTTCCCTGATACAGGAGCGTCGGCACACATGACTGATGGAGCAGATATTTCTGATTGTTCTTCTCCATATTTAGGTTCAAATACTGTAGCAGTGGGCAATGGAAAATCAGTTTCTATTGATACTTGGCACCAAAGATTGGGTCCCCATTTGCAAAATACTGGGGCAATTAGTGTAACCGGGTCTGCTTCTAAAACTCTAGTAATCTGTCCTAGTTGTCAGTTGAGTAAAAGCTCAAGGTTACCATTTTTCTTCTTTTACTCAGTGTAAGAATCCTATGGACAAGATACACTGTTCTATGGAGGCCTGCACCAGTTAAAAGCTGTCGAAATTTTCAGTTCTATATTTTGTTTGCTGATAATCATTCAAGATTCTCTTGGTTTTATCCCATCAAACACAAGTCAGACTTCTACAAGATATTCATCAGTTTTCAGTCTATGGTTGAAAAACAGTTTGCTAGACCAATCAAAGTCTTCCAATGTGATGGAGGTGATGAGTTCTCAGGTATTAAATTCAGAAATCATCTTATAGATTCTGGAATTTTGATTAATATATCATGTCCTGCTACATCAGAACAGAACAGCATAGCAGAAAGAAAACATAGACACTTGGTTGAATTAGGGCTAGCGAAGTTGTTCAAAGCCTCTGTTCCACCTCGTTTTTGGGTAGAAGCTTTTAGTACTGCTGTGTTTTTGATAAATAGATTGCCATCTGCTGTTCTCAATCTTGATTCACCTCTTCATGTTTTAACTAATAAGTATCCCTACTATTCCATGCTTTGGGTTTTCGGGTGTCAATGTTTCCCTTATTTTAGACCTTATATGAAGAACAAATTGGAACCACGTTCATTAGCCTGTATTTTCTTAGGTTATAGTGATCTTCATAAAGGTTATCATTGTTTAGCTTATCCAACAAAACGGGTGTACATTTCTAGATATGTGTTATTCATTGAATCAGTTTTTCCTCTGAAACATAGACTACTTCCTTCTATAATTCCTACTACTGATATTGGAATTTTTAAAAATTGGATTGAACCACTTTCATCAGTTTCTTCTACATCGGTTCCTCTATCTTCATTTACTGTTTTGACTGATTCACAGTCTTCCCCACTTGCTTTTTTTCCTGATTCATTACATTCCTCATCTTCCATGTTAAATGTGTCAGCAAGGACCAATACAACAGAGGTGTTTGATAATGACCATGCCTCTATTTCGAACCCTGTTCAATGTGTTATTTCTAATAATTGAGGATCAGTTCAGCCCTTAGATGAACATACTGGTCAAGGTGCATCTACGGACCCAGTTGAATCTATTGGATATATTAACTCAGGCTCGGTGGAAACAGATTTAATTGAGAAAGGTCCTGTTTAAACAGGCCCATTTGAGAATTCAAGCCCAGCTCAAACAGATTCAGTTAAGAAAGGTCCTGTTCAAACAGGCCCAATTGAGAATTCAAGCCCAGCTCAGTTTACTGGTCCATCACAGTTTATTGGCCCAGTTCAGTCTACTTGTCCAGTTCAGCTACTGGCCCAGATCAGTTATAGTGGCCCAGGCGTAGTTCTGCTTGTTGGTTCATATTTGTCTACAGACCAGTGTGACTCAAGCCCAGTTCCAATTAGTTCTGGTATAGATACTATTGCTCAGATCAGTCTACAAAGTGATGCGGTTATGGTTTTGACTGGTGATTCTAGTTCCTCTGATCCATCTATATTACAACATACTTCGCATCCAATGGTTACTCGAAGTAAAATTGGAACGATAAAGCCCAATCTGAAATATGCTCTTGTTGCTGATAATATACCTTCTGAGCCTCTGTCCTAAAGAAGCATTGACACATCCGGGATGGACAGCTGCAATGGATGTTGAGATAGCTGCTCTCAAGCTGAATCAAACATGGACCCTTGTTCCTAAACCGGCTTCTATACGAATGGTGCTAACGATTGCAACGGTGAACAGTTGGCCACCACACTGTTTTGTGGCAATATCAGTGCCCTTCATCTCACTGTATCAAACTCGGCTTATGGATTCCACCCCAGCTGAGTTTACGGGCGGCATTGAGGAGTGATTAGTTAACCCAGCATTAATTAGCCCAGCCCATTATCATTCATACTTGTAACCAATTAAACAGGTCAAGATATTATTCAATGACCGATTGTAGCCAGGTACTATAAGTAGTAGTATAAAACCAAACATTGTAGAACATTGTAGAATGTTGAATAAGAAATTCTTTTCTGTATCTCTTCGTCCCTTTCTCTTAAATCCCTCCTTCATCCATCTTCTTGCTCTGCTGTCAATCCTACTTAAACAAACCCTCAGCCATGCATGCATCGATAATCCCCACTCATAACATCAGTTCAATCCCCATCCATTAACCTGAACAGCCATCGGCCTACAGCAATCCCCTTTCATCGACACCTGTTACAGCCATGCCAAACTCCACCGAGAAACAGCATCAAACCCCCAAGCCGATCCACCAACTTCCCGTGTATCTCCATCCAACCCCCACGGCTCCATTACCAACCCCATTACCGTGCTACTTTTCTCCAACTCATAATCGACCATCTGTCTACCCGCACCGGTCATTGCTACACTAAACCCACCCTCTGATCAACCTTACCCTGTGGATCAGTAGCATCAACACACCCCCACCTGTCTTCTCTCCAAACCAGCCGACCTCCATTAAACCCGACAAAACCACTACCTGCTCCAAGCTATAGCCGCAACTAACTACCCATCACCACCAGTCCCTAATGCCCACTTGGTCATCACCCTCAACCTCCATCACCATAAAACTAAGTCCAGCCGGATCTGTTCACCAGATACCTCCATACTTTGATCAGACTTCTCATATATGATATTCAATTTTAATGAGATGAAAATCGATCTGTGATGTTAAGTTTTAATGAGATGAAATATGATTTGTAATTGATCCAACCATATGATTTGAACTCTAATGTGATTGATACGGTCATATGTTTGAAATTTTAATGAGATTGATCTGTTGGGTTTTTTGGGCTCCCTTCCTATGTGGATAAAGACCCAAACCTTTGTATGTTTTAAGTCCATTTAAGCTTATTCTTTTTTGCCTTGTATTTAATCTTTTAAATAGGGCAAAAACGGATTAGGGTTAGGGTTTAGCATTATAAGAAGAAGAGAAAGAGAGCATCAGTTTTTCTGGGCGTAGGTGATTTGTGCAGCCGTGATCAAGCCGACAATCGGGAGGTCATCCGTGGTCCGATTGGGCTGATTTTTTGATAACAGGTATAGGACACATAGTTCGTCAATATATATGGTCAGATTTTTTTATTGGAGTTTTCTAAATCAAGTTATTCACTCTATACAGCAGCCTCTGTTTCTTTGGGTGAAATTTCTGCATCTATTTGTTTCTTCAAGTAGTAGTTTTACTTCTTGTTGCTATTGGGGTTGTATACCCATTGAAAGAATTGGAACTAAGTTTTGTAACCTCTATTTGATAATAGTGAAGTTTCGATCTGGGCTTTTGAGTCCCATGGTTTTTTACTTTTCGATTTGAAGAGGTTTTTCCACGTTAAATTCTTGTGTCTCATGTGTGGTTGATTTATATTCATTATTTGCACATATTGTTAGGGCTGAAAATATTTTTTGTGATATACTTGTTATCTCATAAGTTCGATCAAGTGTGGGAGTGATTTTTCCCTAACAAGTAGTATCAGAGCATTGGTTTGTTGATTTTCTATTGTGTTGGCTTGATTGAATGATGGAGACAAAGACAAGTAGAATGATCAGTTTAAATGGTTCTAACTATCATAAGTGGAAAGAAAAGATGAAAGATCTCTTATATGTGAAGAGTTGGCATTTACCTGTGTTTGTTAAAACAAAATCCGACTCTAAGTCTGATGAGGAATGGGAATTTGAGCATGAACAAGTTTCTGACTACATTAGGCAATGGGTAGATGATAATGTCCTTAACCACATTAGTGATGAGACAAATGCAAAGACCTTATGGGATAAACTTGAATCTTTATATGCCAAGAAGACCGGTAACAACAAGTTGTTCTTGATCAAGAAATTGATGAGTTTGAAGTACAAGGAAGGGTGTACTATCATCGATCACTTGAGTGAATTTTGAGGTGTTCTTCAACAGTTGTCGGCTATGGGTATAAAGTTTGATGATGAGATTCAAGCTCTTTGGTTGCTAGGTACTATGCCGAAATTTTAATGAGATTGATCATGGTCTTATTTAGAATTTTAAAGTAATGGTAACATGACCATTGATTTGAAATTTTGATGTGATTAAAACATGAACAAAAATTTGGAATTTTATGTGATGAAAATTAAACATTGATCATGAATCTTTATGTGATGAGTGATGAAAATCAAGCTATTGATCATTAATTTTATGTGATGAAAATTAAACATTGATCTTGGAATTTGATGTGATTAAATTTGATATCACAATTTATTTTGATGTGGAATTTGAATCATTGAATCTTCACAATGATGTGATTTTAAGCAATTTGAATGGTTGGATTATCATCATGAGTGATTTCAACTGTTGGATTTTCATTGTGAGTGATTTTGAGTGATTTCAGCCGTTGGATCTTCATTGTGAGTGATTTTAAGCAATCTGAACGGTTGGATCTTTATCATGAGTGCTTTCAACCGTTAGATCTTCATTTTGAGTGATTTTGAGTGATATGAACCGTTGGATCTTCATTGTGAGTGATTTTGAGTGATCTGAATCGTTGGATCTTTGTTGTAATTGATTTAAATGAATCTGAATCATTAGATCATGTATATAAGTTGTTTTGATACATATGATGTCATATATTTGCTATATTTGGATGCTCACTTACTATTTTGGATGTTCACATGATTACTGTCACATTTGGATGCTTACATGCCATCTTTCACTGATTTGTTGTTGAATTTGGATATATTAATCACTTGCTATTTTCTATGCTCACATGCTGCTACCATATTAGAATTTTGCTTGCCTACACTGTTGTTACTGTCATATCTATTGCTTACACTATTTCATTGTTATGTTTGGAATAATACACCTCCCATAAATGGAAGAAATGAGAATAATTAGGGCAAGATAAATCCTAGAATAGAAGAAATAAATAATTAGGGCAAGATAAAAAAAAAAATTTGTCCTCAACTTGAAGCTTCTTGTGATTTATCAAGGATTAAAGTTGTACATGGAGTGGAATCTTAATTGTGTTTGATCTGATTCTTTAGTGGCGGTAGATATTCTGAAAGGTATTGCAAAACGTCCGCGGTTAGTGATGCATTCATTTGAAAAGTGTTATTTTAGATATGAGTAATGCTTTTGATTATGTTAGCTTCAAACATGTTTGACAAGAGTTGAATTTGTCAGATTTATTGGCTTACAGATCTCTTAGAACACAATGGTTTTCATGTCAACAATAAATATAATCAGTAATGTAACCACATACCTTTTGAGTTTGATATTCATCTGTATCTTCAAGCTTTGATCAAAATCCCTCAATCACAGTCTTTCATAGCCTCCATAGGATATCCTGATGTCTCTTGCTATTGGTTGCAGAGAGAACTAATTAACTATAGCTGTGGAGACTCTAATCCAGTATTTATAGAATACTGTTGTAATTTTAAAACCCTTCACACAATAGAATTAAGGTTATTAAATCTATCTCATACCATATGACGAACTAGACCAAACTGGTTCTATCATGTCAATTAGACTCTCACTGGATAACTGGTTTAATTAATGAAGCCCACATAGAAGTTTAACAATCTCCCACTTGGCTATATTAATTACAAAATCATCATTAACCAGTATGACCATTGAATCCAACACACTAAATCGTCACTAACTTTGAAACATCCATCAAGTCTACCAATGCAAGTAAGTAACAACAGATAATACACCGCAATATATGGTGTATGGTCTTTTGTCAGCCACAACAGAGGTCTACCCAATACATAAATCGCTTGAGATAATGCATGAAAGTAAACTCTCATGCGAGTATAAATTTGATTAAAGAAACATTAATCAAAGTGCCCCAAAACCTTTATGGGCAATTAAAACATGGTATTTAAATAATCTAAAAATATAATACCATACTTTGACTAGACACTACCTTCATTCCTTTGGCTAAATACTATCTTGCACTTTATAGCTAAATACCGCCTAGTATTCTTTGGCTAAATACCGCCTAGTACGCTTTGACTAAATATTACCTCAATAATCCCGAGTGAATATCGTCTTGTTACACTGACTGAATATCAGACAAAATCTTTGATATGTCAAACACATAACTATATGAGCAAAACAGTAATAATGTAATGCTAATGTAAATAAAACCATGGTTAAAAAACTATTCCCCTTTAATCATGAGCAATACAATCAAACATAATAAGTAATGTGAAAACACCAGCATAAACATAAAGAAAAGTTTCCCACTGATTAACCATATCTAGAAACTCTCACTGATTCCCAGATCTTTGGCCACTTAAGCCTCTGATAAAATTAATTATTTTCAACCATTCTTATATTGGACATACCGTCCTTTGAAGACTCCTACTGACAAAACCTTCATTAGAGAATCTACAATCAAATTGTCCATCAAAATATGCTCAACAACGATAAATTCTTTTGATATTTTTCGTACCTGAAGAGATTTGATCTCTATTATGCTTTGAAATACTAGATTTCTTATTATTCTTTAAGAAGAATACATCTGAACTGCTGCCATAACATAAATCAATAGGTTTAGAAGTAAAGTTTACAACTTTCAAATTAGAAAACAAACTTTTACACTAGATACCTTGCTCGTTATCTTTACATAGAGTTATAAAACCTTACCACTATGACAATGAACCTTGATATTGGTTTCTTGTCATCAATGCAAATATTAAAAATTATATCAAAATAGTCTAGAGTGTTACTACTTCCATAAATGAACATGTAATCCTTGGTCCTCTGCATATACTGTATGATCATTTTTTTTATCCAATAAGCTATACCAGCATACAACTGAAAAAGTTTCATAACACTCAATGAAAAAGATATATAAAAATGATTACAACCTTGAGCATATATCAAGCTCTCTATTGTAGTGTAGATGCTCACTCTCAATATCATTCCTTGTACACAATTCTGTCAATTTGTCTCATTTACTAATTTAAACATTCACAACTTAATGGTTATACATGCATACTAAATCGTTCAAAAACATGAACAACATTTATACTTTGAGACAAATCTAGAATTTTATTTTTCCTATCACGAGCAAACTCAATATTAAGTACAATGGTACTTGCTTATACATTCTATAACTCGAAGTTATCAGGCAGAAAAACATTGGTTTCAACTAGTAAATCATGCCACTATAAGTCAGTGATTAACTGTCAACACATATGACTAGGAAGTGAATCCGCTCCCACTGACCTATAGATATATACAACGATCAATAACAATCTCAAAAAAGTTGAAAGAAGATACAATTCTTTAAAACTTCATGTATCACTACCTGGATGCTTGCTTAATCCATATATTAACTTTATAAGTCTACAAAATGTATCTTCTTTATCCTTACTACAAGACCTTGTGGCTAAAGCACATAAGCACCTTCTTTCAAATTTTTTTTATCAAAATGATCAAAACAATCTTTACATCTATCCAATGCAACTCCAAATCAAAATACAACTAAGACCACAAAGATTTGAAGTCTATACCTTCCATTATCTTCGTATGATTCCGTATTGCAACAAGTTTTATTTTGTAACAATCAATTATTTCACTGGAATTATACATCACAACTCGTTGTATGTCCATTTTTGAACCTATGAGTACACTGTTCATCGATAAGAGCATAAAATCCTAAATCTTGTTGTTGTTCGTAGACAACAACGCATTTTTATAACCACTAATCACTCAAGAGCAATTTCATCATTGACAACTTGCTCATTTTGAGATTTTCATCTTGTCCAATGCCAAAAACATCTATTTTGAGATATAACATGTAATTAAATGAAATGACAAATTCACATGGTCTAGTAGATCTCCTTATTACCTTTTTTGGCTCTGCTATAATGGTTATGCATCAACTTGAATGAAGATAATCTCAACAATTATCTCATTACATACGGTAATAATTTTGTTATCTTAATTGGTTACACCACAGTTATTTCTATGTGATCTCATCAAACTTTAAGTTTCTTGGATCTGTTTTGACATCCCATAAAATGACAACTCAATTTCTTAAAATAATTACTCACTCACGGGTGTTATGAAACCATGTTAGCTCTACAGTCTCAAACAAGAAGATAACTTAAACTGCAACTGACTAACTAAGCACTCTATTAATAATATAGGCTATAATATCAATTCTTTTCCTACATGATCAAATACATTCTTAGGCTTTTACAAACACTTACTCAAATTTATTAGGGAATAAATCAGTATCACATGATCTCCCATAATATATGCCCTCTTATTCAAATCTAATAGTTTTAATTCATTTAATATAAAAAATTTTCATCATAATTTTTATTATTTAAAAAAATACCCATGGAATAAACTATGGCAAGAAGTCCTAGATGAAATCTCAATATCTACCAAGTCTAATAAATTCTTATTTTGTGAATAACCTTCATTTACCTTAACTTTGTCATCTTTTTCTTTAATTAATTCTCATATATATACATGTTATAAACTTTAGATATAATTTTTTATAATATTTCTTTGGACAATAGTCCTAAACCCCTATGACTAGGGTGGAAGATAACAATATACAATTTAACTTATAAAGATAGATAATTTAAAAAGAATAAATTAAAAGTTTTGGTACTCCTACGGGTTCAGACTATGATTAATGTGTAATTGTCCAATTTACTGCACCTTCTTGCTCAGAAGTTTCATAATCCTTATTCTTTTTTTTTCTTACTTAAGCCTGTCCATCTTTACAATCTTTCTTCACTTGTCCCTTCTGAGTCACACTACAATAATTTTATTTTATTTAGATCTATTTTATCTTGTAGTTCCTTAATATCCAATTCTTTGTCATAAAATTTTTAACTATTGCATGGAAAAGTATTTCTTTCTGTGGGTTTCTTTACCCCTTTCGTAATTTATCTTTGTCTGGATATGTATTATATACTATGACATTGGCATTCATATTTTTCTCTTTCTTTTAAACTTCTATCCTTAGTTCTTTCATTTGAAGTTCACTATATCTTTTGAGTACTATATATCACTAGGATCTGACTATACAACTCTTGTAAGAAAGTGAAAGTCTAAAGTGTCACCTACATAGGTTTTAATGAATTACCTACAAATATTCACTTATCTCTGAACTTATCATTAATAGTTAACAACTCTACCATGTACTTTCTCACACTCTCAATACCATCCATTATCGTCAAAAACTGGTACTGATGGGCTTGAGTAATAAAACATCTCTCCGTCCCTTTTTGAAATATCAAACCTTTCTTTGAAATTCACAGGAAATATCTTTTTTCAATATTCTTCTTCTGAACATTGTCTTTCTTGATCTTAGGGATTGATCATCCTAAGGACCAGAATATAATTTTCTATTGAGTACATTTAGATTAAATAGTCCTATACTAATTTTTAATTTTTATGCCAATTCGTAGAACTGGCTGCCAATGACAGGTATCTTAAAGTATTTAATCATTACATGTACACAACTGTATTATAATATAAATAATTATAAATCTACGATTAATATCAAATAAAATTAGCTAGCAAGTATATATACATAACATATGCAAGCCAATTTATATCTTCGAAAAGTCAACTGAAGCATACATACATCCTTTGGGACAATACTGGTCTTCTCAATAGTTGTGTAATAACTGTGTAAGGTTAATGACTCTAAAAAATCTCACCACCTTTGGGTGGATGAAAACTCCTAAAGTCAAAATCATTCAACCATGTGCATGAGGTTCATATAATCTTTGACAACGCGACCTTTGGGTGGACAGTGTCTTTCTTTGCTGCATCCATAAACTTGAGAGTTTATAATAATGTCACTTTTGAGTGAGCAATGTAATTCTTTGATGTAGCTTGTAAATGCACAAATATTGAATTTGAGCATATTATGATAGAAACAAGGTTGTCACTTCACTCCAAAATTCCTGTACAACAGTCACAAATCTTAATTTGAATAAACTTGGACAATGTCACCTTTAGGTGAACACTGTCAAAACTAAAGCATTTACAAAGCACAGACCCTTGAATTTGAACACATCATAATGAAACAAGATTGCCACTTTGGTAGTCACACCAAGTTCCACCATGATATGAACAAATCTCAACCTGCAACACTTGTTGGATGTCATGAATGTTTTATTAACACAACCTTACAAGTCTAAACATTAAAATAATCATGCACAATAGCTCAACAATCAATTTGGTACAATAAATTTAAGAAAAATCAGTAGAAAAACTATAAATCAGGTTCAATAATGATTTTTTTTTTTATGATAACATGTTTTTTAATGTATCAAAATGTATATCAAATTGAAGAACATAAAAAAATGGAGTCCAACGGAACAAACCGAAGGTAATCCAATCTTCCCAGCTCCCAAAATCACAGTTTAATGTCGTTTTATCAAAAATGGAAGCCAAACAAAACCTTATAAGCTTGTCAGGGTCGGTCAGCTAGGTTTGCGCCAGCATAGCCAGGTTTGGCTCGCCTTCTGCTCGGTCTAAGTCTGTCCGCCTAGGATCAGCTTGGCTCGGTTTGAACCGAATGGAATATATCAATAACTATTTTTTTTTAACGAAACTCTGATCGAACCAACTGACCTTGTCCAGTACAAATAACCGAGGTTTTGGTTTAATGGTTCAACCAATTGGCACAACCTCGTTCAATTGGTCGGGTATCCTGACCAAAATTTTGGGTTTTTGGGTCAAGCAAATGGGTCAATAGTTTGGATCCTTGGGTCAAGTTTTCGGGTCTGTTGACCAACCCAACTTATTAGTCAACAGGTCTGCTGGACAGGTCACACGTGTGCCCCTACACGTGTGACAGGGTTTGTCATCCGGGCCAACTCAGACTGAGTCATGGCCCAACCCATTAAGGTTTCGAGTTGACCTGGCGATGACCAGGTCAACGCCTCCAGTTTTTTTTTTCTTTTTAAAATCCTTGCCGATGAGTGGATCTCACTTGCCACTTTAAGCCGCACGTGAGGGCTCTTTCAGTGTCAAACAGTAGAAAATTTTATATTGTCCCAACCCATTAAGGTTTCGAGTTGACCTGGCGATGACCAGGTCAACGCCTCCAGTTTTTATTTTTTTTCTTTTTAAAATCCTTGCCGACGAGTGGATCTCACTCACCACTTTAAGCCGTACATGAGGGCTCTTTCAGTGTCAAACAGTAGAAAATTTTATATTGTCGTTACCGTCTTGACAAGACCTTCAGTTTGATATATTATTTGCCCCCTTTTACCTATTGGAAAATTTATCTTTTGGTACAAACGTGATTTAGTCAAGTTCATCCGAATGGGTTGGAAAAATTTTTATTTTTCACAATCAAATCATACAGGTACATGAATAGTATTTTCTACCATTGATTCTAGGTCTGTAGGTATAGCTCTGATACCAACTGTAAGGTATATCACATACATCTTTGAGTTTGATCTTCCTCTTTGTATTCAAGTTTTGATCGAAATCCTTTCGGTCACAGTCTTTCATAACCTCTAAAGAATATCCTAATATCTCTTGCTAATGGATGCAGAGAGAACTGATTAACTGTAACTGTGGGGACTCTAACCCAATATTTATAGAATACTTCTGTAACCCTAAAACCTATCCCACAATAGAATTAAGGTTACTAAACCTATCTCATACCGTTTGACAGACCAAACCAAACCGTATATCTGCTTGCAAATAATATCGTTAAATTTTCTTCTATCTAGAGATGAAGATCTTGTTATATTACCGCATTAGATTTCTTGCATGACTTATTAATTCTTAGTACAAAAGGATGTTGATCATGATATTTAGGGAACACCCCCCCCCCCCCCACCCCGGTATTTCTCCTTTAAGTCACCCAATCCCCAACTTTACCAATAATATCACCCGCACTCCTATTGTTAAATTGACAAACAGAAAAAATAAAATTATTCAATTACCCTTCCCAATAAATTTGGTAATTCAATGTATTTGGTAAATCATTTTCTTCAACACAATCCAGCCTCCCATCTCCTTTCTTTTCGATCTCACGGGGGGACATACCAGAGATCGAATAACAGATGGCATTTATAGGCTAATAATTTCACTAGACCGAAATAAGAAGGGTTTCGATCTTTCGGAACTGGGGGTGTTGCCGTTGAAATCAGAGTCGTTGTGCAGTGGTGGGATGCTTCTACGCAGTATCAACACCGATCCTAAACTCATGGCTTTCCCAATTGAAGGACTAGCTGGAAGTTGATCTGGTTCATCAAATTCCGAGAACCAGGTGGATTACCTGGACGACCTCGTCTTTTGAATTACTAGGTTCTTCGCGAACTCAGTGCTTGAGGGTCTGGAGTGAGAGAGCGACCTTCCAGTGGCTGCCTTGCTCAAAGAAGAGAAGGCTAGGAAGTGAAAGGTTAATAAAAAAAACTTTTCCCATACTTTTCGTTGGTGCCGCTATGTTTCTCTTTTAATTATTCTTTTTGGATCATATGTGGTGACTTGTTCAGCATTAACCGATTCAGTATCCAACATCAAAGAAGTTGACTTGGGAAAATCAAGTTTAAGGCCTTTAATTTAGGAGGACATCAGATCACCCGCACAGTCAGGGAAGATTACTATCTCAAGGTACATCTGGATTAGGAAAAATGAAAAAGAAAGAAAAGGTAAATCGCTTGAATGCATGGGCTTAGCCCACATCTAGTGAGTGCAAATCTCTGTTATGCCTTCCGTGAGATCCAATGACATGAGACTGATGAGGCCAGAGAGCTTCGGGAGCAGCATTCTAAGCAAGGTTAAAGTCATAAAGGTAAAGCTTTTTTCTTTTTTCTTTCAGGTGCCTTCTGTGTTCTTCTCGGTTTCATCTTTAAAATTGTAGCTTTTCGTGGAATCCTTCCTTTCCTAAGCTCTGCATGTGTTCTGTTTCAAATTGAAGAGTTCCATGGTTTTTGAGAAATTGTTCGATTAAGTTCATAATTTTTTTTAATTTGATTTGGAAAAGGAAAACACTATTGTCAAAGCTCGTTTCTCTTCCCCATTCTTATGTGCTTTGAGAAATTTCAATTTGCATACTGAGATTCTTCTTGTTTTCGCTGGAAGATCATGGTCATCTCCACAAGTATTGGAGCTTTTTTCTCCTCATGTTAAAGTAAGCTCTCAATATTACAGACATGATAAATTTGAAGAATTATCTCTTAATCTCTGACAAATGTCAGTAATTTAGAAATCTCGACAGTGTATTTTGTAATCCAAAATCCAATTTCCAAAACCAAACATGAAAAAATCCCTCATCAAATTTCATGTTTTCTCATGTTTATGAGCTGAATTTTCACATAATTTGATATTACAATTCAAAAATTATGTCTTTCACATCTCAAACGTTGTGATTGCTTCTCTAAGCAGGACATTGATTCTAATTCTCTGTTGCTTTGTTTGGTTGCAATGGGAATTGAAGGGAAGGGAAGTGAAATTTTTAAACTTTAAATAAAAATTGTTATAATGATTACAACACATGCTATCACATTTCGAAGTAACTAATTCTAAATTATTTCATATTTAGTTATTAACTTATATTTCACTTTGTATCCAAATTCCTCCCATTTGAAACAGGAAATAAATTTTACATTTTATAAGTATCATTACTAAATATGTTGAGAAGTTCGGGTAATTTATACAATCATGTTGTATTACAACTATAAATTTAAAGTTAAAAAATTTCACTTCTCTTCCTTTTAATTCCCCTTGCAACCAAACAAAGCCACATAGGATTCCACCAATTCCTCTTCTCTCCGGTAGGTGAAATTTTCCCTATCTCAAGCAAAATAACCTCTTTCGTAGGTATTGAAATACCTCATGTAAAGCTCCTTCAGGTTCGATAGGTGGCTCAAACTCACCGGAGTCCTTCCTAAAAGGCCATTACCATTCAACCCCAAGTATTCCAAACTCTGTAGCTAGGAATATATAGCTTGGAATATATAGCAAGGATTTCACTGGGAATAAATTTGTTTTTTTAGGAATATATAACTGGGAATAAATTTGTTTTTTGGGAGAGAGCTACTATTTAAAAGGTAATTTTATCATTATAATATTTTAGCTCTGCCACATCATCACTTAACACATCATTTAACAAATAGATCTGTTAAGCTAGGATCTATGTGATATATATTTAACATTTGATGGGGGTGCATGATATTATAGGCAAAGTTAGAGTTTCAGTAACTTAAAGGAAAAATATATGAGTGGGGGAAATTTTGCCTTATATTTATGACAGATTCTAGTTCTTTTTCTTTATATTGAATTCTTATCTCTTATGTATCCAAAAAAAAAGATGTATGAACAGAGGCTTACTACAAGGCAGTATAGAGCTTAATTTGTTTGTTTTAATATAACATATTAAAAACTTTTTTCTTAAAAAAGAAAAGGAAAAAGGTTTTTAGAGTTCCAAACTCACTGCATATTTTTCTACCAATCTCGTAGTTGCATGATAAGCAAAATAAATAGTATGATTCAAAATGGCTGGAACTTTTGCCATTGTATTTGCATTGATTTCTTCAAGTTGAATACTTAACAGTTTTAAACAATTTTTGAAACATTTTATTGGCTGTTGGGAACTTGAATTATTCAAAAATTTATCTCATGCTTTCAAAGAATTGACATTGGACTTGATTTTAAATCAATAGAACTCCATATTCAAGATAGAGAGAACAAGAAGATGATCTCCATGTTCTAATATTTCCTTCCCACCAAATGTAATGTATAATAGTGAAGGCCATGATCTTGATAGCTAAATGGTAGATAGTCAGCCTTGAATTTTTTCTTGACCAACCTCCATTCACCCTCGAAAGAGTAGGGGGAATTAATGAAACTCTTGCATGCATTGTAGCTATAACCCAATTGTGCTGGAAAAACACTACCTAATTCTCTTCCTTTAATCTAAGGAATCAGTTGAATATAGGATAAAACAAGTTTTTTTCTTCAGAAATTGACTATAATTTTCGACTTATTGGGCACAAATGTGGGAGAGCTAATAGAATCATGACATTAGACGTCTCTAAAAATGCCCATAAATTCCAAGAAAATAATTTTTCTACCATAAAATCGCTCTCAGGGGTATATTTGTCATTATTAGCTCAAGTCAATGGTAGAATCATCCATCCAAATATGACAATTTACTCCAAAAGCACGGTCCTAGTGCTGATGTCATCTCATTCTCACCCATCCCTATAATTAACTCCAAATATCAAGATCATGTTCTTTCATTATCAATATTTGTACTGTTTACCTACCACTTTTATTAATCATATATCATCCTTGGGAAATCGTGATAGTGATTCTCAGACTCAGCATCAGCAACAGAAATAGAAATCTCAATAAAACTGATGTGTAATTAATTACAGTTGTAATTATTTTCATTCTTTCATTCTTTGTAACAGCTACAGTAAGGTTGTCGCGATCAGATTAAAGCTGATGTGTAATTAATTACAGTTGTAATTATTTTCATTCTTTCATTCTTTGTAACAGCTACAGTAAGGTTGTCGCGATCAGTAATCTTGATCTGCTTTCTTGATCTGTAAAATTATAAATAGAAATCTCAATGAATAGAAATCCTCAAGGAACGAGGTTTTCTCTTCAAACTCTCTTCAAATCCTTTTATGGTATCAGAGCTAGTCAAGAGATTTCTTACTGAAACCACTGATATGGCTATTTCATTTTCTTCTTCAACCTCTGCTACTCCTTCACTGTATCCTTTTCCTTGCACCCTAAATATTGCAAACTTTGTTACCCTGAAACTTTCTCCTTTAAATTTTTTACTATGGGAAACCTAAATTCTCTCGCTCATTGAAAGTCAAGATCTGACTGGTTTCATCAATGGAACCATCACTGCTCCAAAACAAATCATTGACACATCTGGTGGAAAGAAAGAAACAAATCCAAATTATACATCTTGGATTCGTAAAGATTTGCTCGTTAAGGCATGGATCACCGGAACTTTGTTAGAAGAGGTTTTCGGTCATGTCGTTGGTGTATCTACTGCAACTGACATGTGGACACACTGACTGCTGCTTACTCTCAGGCATCTAAGGCCAAAGAGTTTAAACTGTTATCTAAGTTGTATTTTCTTACAAAAACTATTGACATGTCTCTATCACAGTATCTGCTGAATGTCAAGACCATATGTGATCAACTTAATGCCATCGGAAAGCCTATACCAGATCAACGGAAAGTTTTTTCTTTGCTAACAAATTTGGGATCAGAATATGAGTTCATTTGCCGCATCAATGCTAAGGCCACCTACGCCAAGTTATACTGATCTGATTCCGCTTCTTCAAAGCCACGATCTGAGAAATACTTGGCACAACTCAGGTAACACAATACCTCATCTTGCATTCTATGGAGAAAAAAATTCAAAAGACAATCATAGAGGAGGTTTCTCTTCTAGAGGCAGGGGATTCCATCAAGGAAGCCAACATGTTCAGAAAAATGATCAGGGAAATTCTCAAAATACCTCTGGTTCTACGAAGGTCATGAAACCTTCAAAAATGGAGTTCTGCAAACACCCAACATGAATCCTAATTTTCGAAACACATCTAGTGCAAGTCCTCAGAATACTCAATCAAATTCCACTGCAATCAGATGTCAAATATGCAACAAACTTGGTCATTGAGCACTGAAAGGTTGGGGAAGGTTTGATACAAATTATCAACTCCCAAATATTCCAAAGGCATTTGCAGCAATGCACATCTCAGATTCACAAGATTCAGATAGGTTCCCTGACACAATGGCTATATATGGTACATATGACGGATCCAATAGGTAATTTTAATTCTTTCATTCCTTACAATGGATCAAGCACAGTCATGGTAGGAAATAGTGAAACGGTTCCTATTACTCACATTGGAAATGGAAGTATAAGGTCTAATAGTTCAGTTTTGCCCGTTTCTAATGTGTTAGTTGTTCCGAAAATTCGCAAAAACCTCTTATGTGTCTCTCAATTGATAAATGATCTTCCATGTTTTTTTGAGTTTGACAAAGCTGGTTTTCAGATCAAACACACTCAAACCAAGCTAGTGTTGGCATCAGGGAATAGAAGAGGTGACCTATATGCTCTTCAGAATTCAGGAACATCTCGAGCAGCAACTTTAGAAACAAATTTCTCTATTCGTTTTCAATCAGCATCAGCTAATATATAGCACCAGCACTTGGGACACTCACAGCCAAGCACTCTTCAGTTTTTATAGCAAAATGGGTGTATAAAGATTACTAATAAAAATCAAAATATGTGTCCCACTTGTCAGCTAAGTAAGAGTCATAGGTTACCTTTCATTTCTTCTTTCTCTCGATTTATTGCTCTTCTTGATCGTATTCATTGTGATCTATGGGGAAAATCTCCTATTACTAGTAAACATGGATTCAACTACTATGCTCTATTTATAGATGATTTTTCAAGGTACAGTTGGTTGTATCCTTTGAAACACAAATCTGAATTCTTCAAAACCTTTGTTCAGTTTCAAACCATGATGAGAGGCAGTTTGAGTGTCGAATAAAAGTATTCCAATCAGATGGGGGAGGAGAGTTGTAAGATCCCCTTCCCAGTAAAGGAAAAAAAATGAATTATTGGTAGGTATTTACATTACATAAGCTATGAAACCTGTAAAAAAAAAATTTATATATATGTACATAAAACATGACATCCTGTGCCATCCATCTCATTCCATATATTTAAACAAAATACATAACAATGGAAAAATACATATATTAGTTACATAGCTGGTGGCCAAAGACAATAATCCATTACATTCTATTAAACTCTTTTAATAAAAATAATTATAACCATGATTAACTATTAACAATAAATTTGCCAAGGAAGGATAAGAGCTCTTTCTTGGGCTTTCATCAGTCATTTAACTCCTTTCATGTACTCATTGTAATAACCTGCAAAACATGTGAATCAACTGGGGTGAGTCGAAGCTCAGTGAATAATTAACATCTTGGTAGGAATACATACATTAAACAATGTATCAAACATCTTATGAAATAACCATAATAGCTTTTCTTTGATAAGTAAGCATACAATAATTTTACTTGGTTAAGGCCGTGTTTGGTATCATTTTTGTTTTTGATTTTTACCTATTTATCAAAAACATTTTTGAAAATCATTTTTGATCAAAAATAAAATGTTGTTTGGTAACTACTTAGCATAATAGAATCTAAAATGAAAAATAAGTTTGGTACTAGATATACAGAATAATTTTTTTATAGTCAGTCACCTTCCTCACACACCTCCTCGCTTCCTCACATCGATGCATCCAAGAATGAGCTTTTGGACCATAGTACGCAGTACATTCGATTCTCAAAGTCTTCTGTGAACCACTACAAAACCTCAATCCTTTGTTGGTTTTCATCCCTCACAGTCCACCAACGTCAATCATCGCTTAGAATTTCGTCAAAATGATTGGGAAAAGTCGGTATCTGTAATGGCAATATTTCCAGCTTTATATGGACACCAACAGGGATTGAATGAATTTGCATTCTCTTCTAAAGTTTTGCAGTTTAGAAAAAATTCTAAATTTGTGGGAATTCAGATTTCTAGGGTTTTATTGTTTTATCACTTGATCCCATAGTTTTCGGTCCAATTACAGAGGAATGGATGAAGTGAAACACAATTTCAGAATTTACATGGGCTTTTATTTCTTTTTCACTTGATCCCATATTTCTAGGGATTTATTGCTTTATCACTCGCATCTCTTAATTAAAGCAGAGAGTAGAATCAAAGGTTCCAGAATCTACATGGGCTTTTATGATTAAATTCCAGGTGAACGTATTCAGTTCTGGTAAGCCCTTGAATACCGATACGACGCTTTTGAGATCGTCGAATACTGTGTACAGGTTATCAATTTAGGGGCTATAGAAATGGGTTTAAACCCCTTGGAGAGAATAAGAGCGTATGCTTGTTTGAGCATTCGAAGATCAGTGCACGACCTCAGCAGCAAAGAACAGATGGTTTGGGTGAGATTTGGTGACGAGGCCGATTATGGATTGTCAAGTGATGATCGTGAAGTGCAAGAGAAAATTTGGTAGCTGAGGTAGTAGGAAAGTTGTAGAAGAGAAAGGGAGGATAAACGACTATGTAGAAGAGCTAAAGATGAGAGATTCCGACAAAATTATAGTTCGTCGAAGCACAAAATAGAGAATGAGAAAAACAGGGAGAGTCGGTGCTTAGATAGGGAGAGGAAATGAGTTATACTCTCAGAAAATTAGTTATAAAGTTGTTTTACAGTTTTACCCTCAATTTAAGAATGGTTGGAGAACTAAAACCACGTGCAACTTGAAGTTGTGCAAAACACAGTAAAAAATGATTTTTGGCCATAAATCAAAAGGAGGTTTCAACCTCGTTTTGATCTTGGGCTTGTTTTTATTTTTTCTTTTCATAAATAGTATCCAAAAATTATACCAAACACATATAAAAGCAAAAATTTGAACAAAAATAAAAAACAAAAGTGATAGCAAACACTGCCTAAGCCACATATTTGTTGTATTCTCACATCATCTTACCATGTTTATAGTGTCATATATGTAGGAATTTCTACCTTGTCTTAATTCCACAATAATATATGTAGTTTTGTATGTTTGCTATTTATTTTCATTCTCAAACCTCATTGGCTTGACCTTCATCTTTACTTTACTTTTTCTGTTATTCTTAGCTTTACATCAAGCTATTGACTTAAGCACATCAGGTAAAACTTGAATTTTTTTGGACTCACTGGATGCTCCCATTTCTTGTCCCATTATTGACTCACCGGATGCTTTCGTTCTTGTCACTTGCCTGGCTCACCGGATGCTTCCTTTTCTTATCACTTGTTTGACTCAACGGCTGCTTCCGTTTATTGCCACTTGTTTGGCTCACCGGATGCTCCCGTTTCTTTTCGTTTGTTTGACTCAACGGCTGCTTCCGTTTATCGTCACTTGTTCAGCTCACCGGATGCTCCCGTTTCTTGCCGCTTGGTTCGCTCACCAGATGCTCCAATTTCTTGCCACTTGTTCAGCTCACCAGATGTTCCTGTTTCTTGTCATTTACCATGATGTTCTTGCTCACCTCGACTGAACTTCTAGGTCTTACCCTTTTTGTTAACTGTAATCTTAAGCTTACTATCCACTTTGTTCATTTGATGCGTGGATTTACTGCTGGTACTGTTTAACCTTTTGTAGGCACATTTACAACTATTACCAATCATCTACACCAACACAATTCATCTTGTTGTCCATATCTTTCATAACATGTTAGAGGAGATTGTCATTTCTGCTACAGTCTGAATTAACTTTACCTCTACTCTTATCTCCACTAGTATAAGCCTAACTCGTACATTTCATTGTCCATGTAAAATTTCTACTATTTACAATAGTTTACCAAAGTATTATGATCACCAACATCATGTAAAAAACTCAAAATATACAAATACAAGGTTGCTGTCTATTAGTTTCATCTATTAGTTTACTTTCTAATAGCTTGTAAATATTTTACATAGGAATAATCTCAACTCTTGTTACAGGGTTAGGTGCCTTGCAACACATTGAAGAACCTTCTACATCCACAACAGTACAGATACCACAATATAATAAAAATAAAAATCAGCACATTTACAACTTGCACCATACCACTCATAAACCATATACCCAAAGATAATACATTTCAGTTTTGCATATTGGATATAAAAGCATCAAACTCAAGGAGTATTCATTCCACGCATGCACATAGATATAGTACATTAATAGCCTACTTCAAGGTGTTAGTTACTCACATTGCAACTCACAAATGCCTTGTTTACAGCTCCTTGAATTTCTTAATAAAATTGAAAGCAACAAGCAATCCTTCACCTCCTACAACCTTAATGTCATATTTTTCACTTATAAAAGGTATGAGCAAACCCCAAAATATGATATTAAAATTATTGGGATGCCCGATTTGCTTACATAAACCTCTTGGCAAAAAATGACTCCTCCTTGGCTTAAGTTAGAAGCTCCCTATTATGCTGTCATGTCTGGAATACCTAAACATGTAAAGCTTTGATCAATGAAGGACTCCTCTTTTAACCCCTTACAATACATCATAACAAAGCCCTCTAAACTTTTGTTTAGTTTTTCCAATCCATTTAGGTCCCCTAGATAGAAAACCCCATCACTTAAACCCAAAACCTGCTGTAACAGCAACTTTGGTATAATACACCTTAATTCAAGAAAATTGCATTAGAGAATCCAAAACTTCATGGAAAATTATCAAATTTGGACCACATCTAGCTTACTAGCTAATAGAAGTCCCTGAGAAATAATTTCATAAAAAACTATTTTAGATTGGTCAAAATAGCCCTATATTTTTACCTATCATGTTGTATCAGCATTTGTTGTAAACTGAACCTTCAATCAATAATAAATTAATTTGAGGGCTCAAAACTTTATGAAAAATTATCAAATTTGGACCACATCTATCTTATTCATTGATAAAAGTCCTTGACAAGAAATTTCATCAAAAACGATTTTAAATCGACCAAAATAACCCTATCTTTTTTTTGCTTTCCTTAAAGAAATTTCTGCACTATTGAAAATTTTTCCTTTCTTCTTATTTTCATCAAAGCCACCACCATCTATCACCCGTAACTCCTCATTAAACCTAACTAAAGTATGCTAGGATCATTTTTCATCCCCTAATTATTTTATACACTAATCATCACCCCCACTACAATCTCATTTTCATTTTCAAAGTAAACAAAGTTGCATTTATGAAATTTTTCCCTCTTCTATTTATTTCTATCAAATTTTCACCATCTAACAGTCTTAACTCATCAATTAGATTCAGATACAATCCTTTCATGAGTTAACCATTTGTAAACATTCATTTCCCCATCTTATACATGCATGAAGTCATTTTTTTTTCCTATGCTTTGTGATAGTTTTGATGAACAATGCTACTGCTCACATCACCATCACCTAAAAATTTCCAGTGCCTCTAAAACTTCATTCTTCTTCCAAGGATCCAACATGCAATCAGTTCCCTACACCCAATGATGAATTTACAATTTACCTGGAGATGACTATTGCTTGATTAAAGAGGTAGCACAGCTGAAACTTTTATTTCTGCAACTTTTCTTTGGTTACAAGTTCCATGCACTTTGCTACAACTAAAGATCTCTCGTTCTTCTTCCAGCACTTGATTCTTTTGCTGAGATTGACTCTTTAACTCTAAAGATCCTCCAATCCTTCTTCTAATCTCAGCAGCTCACCCATTAACACCTCCCTAAAGCTGAAATCGAAAATCTTCTCAATCCCGACTCTAGAGCTCTTCTTCAACCCTTCAACTCTACCCAAAATGAAATTTGTTAGGTTTTGGTCCAGCTTTACATATTTTCTATTAGTTTTAAATTTCTAAAAAATTAAATTGGTGGATTTCCTACTACACCCTCAACTATTCCTATTTTTTCCATAACATACTCTCACACTACTAGTCTTATAACTTTATATTAACATTACACCTTAATACATACCTTACCATTCCTATACTATTAATATTTGTTTATATATATATATATATATATATATATATATATATACATTAAAACATCCGACTACATTCCTATTTATAAACCAAGTGTCCAACATACACATCATAGTATTGTTAAACCAAATCTAAATTCTAAAGAAAACTATATATGTTAATGGTTAGGAAAAATATCGTCATTACTTTTCTTCTTTTTTATTTTTTTATTTTTTTTTTATACCTAGTTTGTCCATAACCCCTCACAACTACTCGGCCAATGCACTTCCGGCTGCACTTTATCAATTTTCTACACCTACCAAAACCAATTCAAAAAAAATTTAAATTACCAAAACACCTGGGTGTTGCAAGAGTTTTGCAATCATCTTCTTCATGATCACTTTCTTAAATATGGAATTACACATTACATTTCCTGCCCAGGTACATCTGAGCAAAACAGTATTATAGAAAGAAAACACCGGCACATCGTCGGGCTGGGATTGGCCATGATGTACCACTCTGGTGTTCCAAGGAAATTTTGGGCTGAAGCATTTTCAAAGGTTGTTTTCATCATTAATCGACTACCATCTAAGGTTTTATAGATGCATTGTCCTCTTTCGGTTCTACTGGAGAAGCAACCAGACTACTTTATGTTGTGAACATTTGGATCACTGTGTTTCCTGTGCTTGAGATACACTACAGAGAACAAGTTTGAACCACGATTTGCTCCATGCATTTTTTTGGGCTATTGTGATCATTAGAAGGGCAACCGATGGTTCAATATTTCCACTGGGAAAACTTATATATCCCGTCATGTCGTATTTGATGAAACTATCTTTCCTTATAGGACAAATGTGAGTTCAACTTGGTTAACTGAGCAGCCACACTCTCTGGATATCAATGTATTTGAAAAATGGCTGTAAAAATCATCCACAAATCCTATCTCCAGCTCACCGAAAGTTTCTAACGGCGTCAGGTCATGGTTTAGTGATCCTACTCCCAATATTTTAGCTTCGGCTCCTACACCATATATCGAAGAAGATGCATCTACTGAGGTACAACTACCACCAGCAACCGAAACTCAGTAACCTATTAATAAAGACATTTTAGCAATGGAAGTAACAATGGAAGACATGACACCTGAATTTTCAGATCCTAAAATCTTCTCGGCCATCCTCTATTTCTAACTCATCAGGTTCTGCCCAACCATTAGAGGCATCTATTGAACATCAGTCTGATCACAATGAAGCATCACCAGTCCCTCTCATCTCCAATTTGAACACTCATCCAATGACTGCCCGAGGAAAGAGTAGAGTTTCTAAACCCAATCCTCGCTATGCTCTCCTCAGTACTGATATCTCTACTGAACCTTCAAGTATCAAGGCTGCTTTATCACATGATGGGTAGAGAAAAGCAATGGCGGATGAGATGCAAGCATTATCTCAAAGTTTAGTTCCTTTTGATCCGTCTATGAATATTGTGGGCTGTCGTTGGATATTCAAGACTAAAATCAGATGGGACATTGGAACGCCTCAAAGCCAGCCTAGTCGCTAAAGGTTATGCACAACGAGAAGGGGTGGAATTTTTTGAAACATTCAGTCTTGTCATTAAACATACTTCCATTCGGTTAGTACTTTCCATTGCTACTATTAAGGGATGGGTTATTAGGCAATTAGATGTGAAAAATGCTTTTTTGCATGGCTTCTTGCAAATTCCTGTCTATATGAGTCAACCCCCAGGTTTCATTGATGCCTCTCAACCAAAATCAGTGTGTTGTCTCCATCGGTCACTTTAAGGCCTAAAATAGGCTCCTCGTGTGTTACGATTGTTAATTGTGACGTGGCAATTGATAGTGACATGGCTGTGTACTATGCATAAGGAGCTTAGATAGTTAGTTACAAAAGATTCTGTATACTGTGTTATCTGTTAAGAAAATTAGTATAAAAGAATGAATAACATGTAAAGAAGGGGAAAGAGAAAAGTAATAGAATTAGTCTCTCTCTAAACTGGAGGTTATCCCCCTCGAAGTGGATTTCTTTTTCCTCTTTCTCTCTTCTTCTGCCTATTCTTGATTCTTGTTCGTATCATTTGGTGCTTTCATTGATTATTGAGTTCATGGAGGACTCTTTAATCATGAGTTCATGGAGGACTCTTTAATCAATGAAAGCACCAAATGATACGAACAAGAATCAAGAATAGGCAGAAGAAGAGAGAAAGAGGAAAAAGAGATCCACTTCGAGGGGGATAACCTCCAGTTTAGAGAGAGACTAATTCTATTACTTTTCTCCTTCCCCTTCTTTACATGTTATTCATTCTTTTATACTAATTTTCTTAACAGATAACACAGTATACAAAATCTTTTGTAACTAACTATCTAAGCTCCTTATGCATAGTACACAGCCATGTCACTACCAATTGCCACGTCACAATTAACAATCGTAACATCGTGCCTGGTTCAATAGATTCAGTGACTTCCTACTTGAATAGGGGTTCAGTTGCAGCAACTCAGACTCTTCCTTGTTTGTTTTCCTATCGGCTGAAATAACAATGTATGTACTACTTTATGTAGATGATATTGTCTTAACCGAGAACAGCCATGCAATCCTTGAGTCCATCAAAAGCCTGGCCGACACTTTTGCTATGACTGATCTTGGTTTTCTACATTTTTTTCTTAGCATCGAATTCCAGTCTACTCCTCAAGGTCTGTTCTTATTGCAATCAAAATATGCTAACTGATATATTGCACAAATCTCATCTTGATGCCATCAAACCCATCTCCACACCCATGGTGCCATCCTCCTCTTCTTCTTCCCACCCCTTCCTCACTGCTGATACTGATGAGACTCAATATCGGAGTTTGGTGGGAGCTTTGCAATACCTCAGCATCACTCGACCCCGATCTCTCCTTATGCTGTGAACCATGTGTGTCAATTTCTGCATAATCCCAAGTTGGGTCACTTTTGGGTAGTGAAGCAAATTCTCAGGTATGTCAAGGGCACCTTGGATCATGGTATTACAATTAATCGGTCCAGCTCATTTGATCCCTATGGCTATTCCGATTCAGATTGAGCTGGCTGTCCAATAACACGTCGCTCCACCATTAGTTTTTGCACATATATTGGCTCCAATCTCATCTCTTGGAGTGCCAAAGAAACAATTCACAATTGCTCATTCGAGTATAGAGGCAGAGTACAAAGCAATGGCCTCACCACTGCTGAACTGACATGGCTTTCTTTCTTGTTAAGGGATCTGAGTATCTCTTGGACTACACCTGCTGTCCCGTTCTGTGATAATATGGGTGCCTTGCACATAACTATTAACCTTGTGTTTCATGCTCGAGCGAAGCATGTTGAGCTTGATTATCACTTCGTTCATGAAAAAGTAGTTCTTGATATCATTCAAACTCAGTTTGTATCATCTTCTCAACAACTTGCTGATATATTTACCAAACCATTGTCTCGGTCTCCTTTTCTTGCTATTTGTGACAAACTGGGCTTATGGTCTTCTCCGACGCTCAATTTGACGGGGGGATATTAACCATATATCATCCTTAGCAAATCATGACAATGATTCTCAAAGTCAGCATCAACAACAGAAATAAAACCTGCATCCGAAATAGAAATCTCAATAAGGCTGACGTGTAATTAATTACAGTTGTAATTATTTTCATTCTTTGATTCTTTGTAACAGCTACAATAAGACTGTCGTGATCTGTAATCTTGATCTGCAATTTTATAAATAGAAATTTCAATGAATAGAAATCCTCAAGGAATGAGGCTTTTTATTTGACACCTCAGTACCTCAGTCTCGAAATCTCTCCTTTACCCTGCATTTCACTTTATTCACTTTATTTACAGAGTCGGTTTTCCGATCTTATTGTCTGTCTACTAGATTCTTGACTTAAGCATCAAAACAACTCTAGGACTTTAAGCTTAATCTTCCTAACCCAGTCTTGTCCTTTGCAGCTCTACTCAGATGACACAACTTGAGAAGGTGAAGGGAGTAGTTATATTAGTAGGTATTTTTTATCTTTGTAGTAAAATTTTAAATTGATGTAGCAACTTGGAAAGAAGTGTTAAAAGTTGACTTCACATCACTCTCTTCGGATTGGGAACACTTGGAAGTGGCTTTCTGTGCCACGATATCCCACATTTGGTGGTAGAGAAATTCTTGAATTGTTCGAACAAGACGAAGCCTATGCCCATACATCATAAATGATATTGTTGCTGATGTTGACAATAGATGTGAAGCTGATAATCCCAAGAGCTCAAAAAATTCCATTATACATTGCTTAAAAATGGAAGGTAGCTCCTATTTGGATTGAGGTCGGAGTTTCAAAGGCTTTGATCCTTTTTGTGTATCTCTCAATTTAGATTCTGATTTTGTTGAAAGGGCAGTGTCAAACACATATGGTCAGGAAAGAGTAATTTTTGAATCTCAGAGATCTATTTCATTATCAGAAAGTAACTACAATGTAAAGAATATATGACCCTATTTATATACAGATTAGATTCTTAAATAAACTAAACAAATGGGCTACAATAGTACACGTCACTAAAGGACACGTCACTATATTCTCCGACAGGCAGTACTCTTCCTTAATTGGTAGTTTGTATTTGGTTGTAATTATCTCTTTTTCTTTTCTTTTTTTGCAATAAAATGATATTATCTATTAAAAAGAATTGGTCACTCTCTTGCATTATACAAAATAAACCGTTGCATTATACAAAATAAACCCTTGGAAGGAACGGCAGAGAAGAAGAAAAAAGAAGAAAGAATAGGAGGCAGACAAAGAAGAAAAAGAAGAAGAGAAGGTTGGGCTGGGCTGAGTTTAGCTCAAGACCTCATTCTTATCCAGCCCATGCTAGAAATTTTTAAGTTTGACCCATCCTTAGAGTCAAGATATCTCAAACCAGGCTTTATTTGAATTCAAGACACGTCAGAACAAGTTCAAACCCACAAAGTCAAAAGAATCACCACGTACATGTATTTTTGTTAAAATTCCATTACTATTGCTATGATGTGGGATCCATTAAATATGAATAGTAATAAACTTTTATAATGACCACATGTACATATCAATAAACTATTCTCCAAATTCACACCCGAAGAAAATAGTGTCAGCAAAATAATTAAGTATAGAAAATCATAAAGCTTGTCCTCTTCTAATTAAATAAGTCATTTTTCTTTTCTTTTTGGTTTAGAATAAATCATCTTTCCACCACTTACTAAAAACAAACAAACTCATCTTTCCACCCAAAGTGCTTCTTATGTACTTCCCATGTCGTTATCTCCGCCACTAGTGGCAAATCATGGGAGTGCAGACTGATCACCATCAAAAGTAGAAACGCGTACCATGATTCCAACTTATAAATGCAGTCTTAGTTAATTCCAAGTTTGATCACCAAAAAAAAAAATCCAAGTTTGACACTCAATGGAAGGAGAAATGACCAATTAAACCTGCAGGTTACTTTGATGTTCATGGATAGACAAGGCCAATCTAGGTCAATCTTTGCCTGTTTTGCCAAATCTTCCTCTCAAGTAAAGTTTTTTTCTAGAGTTGGCATCAAATGTTAGATGATATTCCATTCAATGTTGTCTGCTGTTTGGTTGCTATCCAAGGGTTAAATCATTCCATCTTTTAATCCCTTTAGCATTTGTGCTCATTAGTCATAAAACTCATAACTAAAGCTTCATTGCTTGTTTTTTTTAAGGTTATTGGTCTTTTAGGCTGCTATTTATTGGTTTTCCTCTTGGAATAAAATAATGTTCATTTTTATTTTTATTTTTTTTCTTAGCATCACCTCTTGCAAATGATGATTAAATATTAAATATTTTAGTTGAGTATTGATTTATTAATAAAAAAAATAGAGCTAAGGTAATCTTTTAGTTTCTTAGGGGTTTTGTTTAATTTGTTGTCTTCTAGAATGAAATTGTATTTAGTCTGAAAAAATGGATGATTCAAGATGCATTCTTCCGAAGTCATGACCTGTTTGAGAATATTAATAAAGATTGAAAAAGAGAAAAGAAAAAAGGAGCAGTTTCAAGACCAAGAAATCCTAGGGCATAGGGACAAAAGGGGGGAAATTACGGGAACTCATGTTGAGCATTTCAGCCAAGAACTTGAAGTATCGTGATCCAGTGAGGACATTGGCAAACAAATCAAACAAAAAAGCTAATGAAGTCGGAACATGTTAAACTGTAACATAAAATCAAAACCATATATGTAGCAGAGTATAGAAATCATCTCCCGTATGAGTTTGGCCGGGAGAGTTGGCGACTCGGATAGATGACCGTCACATGGTTCTCGGGTGAATCCAAACCCTCTATCCGAGCCGACACCCGAGCCAACAAGTTGAGCCGACAAAGGTGTCGGCTCGGATGGAGGGGGTGGAGTCGGCTCGGATGGAGGGCTTGGATCCACCCGAGAGCCAGGTGACGACCATCCATTCAGGTCATTAAGTCTCCCGCCCAAACTCAGGCGAGAGAGGATGTGGATTCCGTTACAGGGTCATGGTTTGAATTTTTATCTTTTTATTTTTTGGAAGAGAGTTTGCTTTTGTCCGGACGTTAATTCTGTGATTATTTATTCTTTATTTACTATATTCTTCGACTGATTTTTAACCGGAAAAAAAAACTCCCGACTACAGAGTCTATTAACTGATCGATTGATTAAAAAATAAAAATAAAAAACTTTTGTCTAAAAAAAATGTCATCGTAGACTGCAGTCAGATGAACCTATTTTTCAATAATATATAATTAGGTATTATTGATGACTCAAGAGGAATCCTACTTCAGGAATCAAACTAAATCTTATTATTATTAGGGTAAATTACAGAGGTATTTGACGTTTTGAGAAAATATATCAGAGGTATTTGACATTTTGAGAAATTATACCAGAGGTATTTGACGTTTCAAAAATATTACACTTAGGGTAACTTTTTATTTTTATAATTTCAAACTTACCTCTGTTTAGCATAACTTTCTTGGTATCCTTTGATTCATTCTCTCATCATCCCATTGTCGCAATGACTCACCATCCGGATTCCCATGTACTCATCGTTGTCTCAATTGCCCACCCCCTCTCATGTTCCTGTCCTCTCCTGTGATCCTTCCTCACCGACAATTGTTCATCACCAAGTCACAAATCTTGACTATGGTACGCACCTCCAGTGAAAACTCCATATCCCAATTTACTGTTTTTTCGATAGATGTACCAATGATCAGGCACAAAATAAGGGTAGTTCAACAAGAAACGATCAGTCCCTAAAAATTTGAGGTAGATCTAATGGTTAACTTAGAGGATGCCAATGTTAAATAGGATTGATGTTGGAAATATGAGAAGAGATACCTCTGGTATGATTTTTGAAACGTGAAGTACCTTTGGTATAATTTCTCAGAACGTCGGATACCTCTGGTGTAAATTACCTTTATTATTATTATTATTATTATTATTATTATTATTATTATTATTATTATTATTATTAAGTTAATGATAGAAGGAGGGATCATAATTAACAAAAGAGAACGGTAAGGATTTTTGGTAAGGGTTTTAAATGGCAAAAATAAAAACAATGTAGTCAAAAAAAGGATCAAACATTTTGAAAATAGTAAAAAAGGAAAACAGACGGTACGGGTTTTAAATGAATCAAAACTAATACGGTACGGTGAGAAAAAAGACAATAGTTTTTTCTAAATTAAGAAATGATAAATAAGAATTAAATAATGAGGTGGATGTTAACATATAGATATTAATAAATAATTAAAAAATAAAGAGAAGAGAGGATAATGAGAGGAAAGAGAAAATATTTAAAGAAAAAATAATAATTAATAAAGGATAATAATGAGAAAGAGAAGAGAGAGTTAATGAAAAGAGAGAGAAACTATTTATATAAGAGGAAAGAGAATGAGAAATAAAAGATATTAGATTTCAAAAATTCATCTCATATAATCCCACGTCCATAATGGAGTAAGAATGGAGAATGACATCATCAAAAAAAAAAAAAAAAGGGTGATGATGGGAGAGTTGACATGTGATTTGGCTTGGTTGGGCAGTTGGGCGAACAGGCTGACAATGGAGCAGCTTGACAGCTTGCATTTATAGTGGAAAGCTCTTTTTTATTTTTTATTTTTATTAAAATAATTAAAAGCATTAAATATATCATTTTATTACTACGTTTGTGATGAGGACTCAAATTCACCTAAGCCCAGGTGCTGTCCATCTAACGGAGGCACCCCCTCTCTTCCAAAAACTATTAGAGGAGAAGATGTGGATTAGAGAGAGAGAAAACTATTAGAGGAGAAGATGTGGATCAGAGAGAGAGAGAGAGATGTCATGAAAAAAAACAATAAATAAATAAATAAATAATGGTAAACAGACGATTACTAGCATCAAAGAAAAAAAATCAAAGAAAAAAAAAACATCTTAATATTCAAAGAATGAGAATCTCAACCGTCCAAAATTTACGCGAGATACCATCGACACCCGTGTGATAAAGATTAGGTCAACAAATCTCCTGATTATTAGAATAAAACGTAGTAAGATCGTGGCCTCTAAACTCGCCGCTTGCTTAGGGAAGCCCCGCTGGCACTGGCTACATGCGACACCCTAGGTTCTCGGTCGGATTTTCGAAGACTCTTTAACTAACACGTGTCGTTCTTTCTTTGGCCATTTTTTTAATTACGTGTTTGTTTCTTGCTTTCTTTAAGAAAAGAGAAAATCATATCTTGTCAAAAACACATAATTTGTATCATACTAGAAGGATAAAAAAAATCAAAATAATTTTTTTTTCACCAACAATGATTACAATAATAGCTTCTACTTATACATAATGATAATTCACTTTTAAATTAAATTTGAAATTTTTTTTTTTTTACTTTTACCTTAAATACCATTTTAAAGTAAGACAAAGGATGATTAAAATAATTACAACTTCCTAAATTCACTTCTTTGATGACAATAAGTTTTGCCCAAAAATAAATAAAAAAAAAAAACCTCATCCATCTATGATTTAATTTTTCAATATATCGAAGTCCACAAAGTAAAACAATCAAACCCAATGTATTGGATGGCAGGATTGAAATAATAATAATAATATTATTATTATTATTATTATTATTATTATTATTTCAGTAATAAGACAGAAGAAATGGGTAAGGTAATCTCATTCCCCATTTTCCTGATTAGGCAAGTCCCAGACAGGAAAAAAAACTACATAACTATATTTGGCCGGCCCAATCAGTTTTAAAAAAAAAAAAAATCCCTTTTGCTGATTAGGTAACTAAACAAGACAAAAAAAAATAAAGACTATATAATTATATTTCTCCAGCCCATCTGAAAAAAAAAATTAAATAAATACCAGTAGGCATTTTCAGAAAATAGACCTTGACACCGAAACACTCTTGATTTAGTGGAAAAGGAAAATAAAGGCCTGTTTATTGTAAAGTGATTCCGGCCTGGAAAATCGGAGTCTGATACAAGTAATTTGGGAACGATTATATATAAGTTTGTGATTGTATTATTATTATTATTATTATTAGGTTTGTGATTCAAATTCCACTGAACCAAAGTCTTGATTGAAAAACGTTGACCAACCTACTTTAATTTTTTTTTTTTAGTAATGCTCACTACAACAAAGTGGGTTTTTTGTGACGGAATTTTACGACAGTAAAGTTTTACCGTCGCAAAAGATAGTCGTTAACGACGGGTAAAACAGAGTGTCATATACAATTTCCCTATTACGACGGTAATTGAATACCATAGGATTTAATATGTTTTATATGATGGAATTAGTATTCCATCGTATAAATCTAGTATTTTCGACGCGTATCAGAAACCCATCGTATATATGCATATTATATATGACGGTTGTGTATTCCCGTAGTAATGTATATGACGGCTGTGTTTTCTAGTATAAATCTAGTATTTTCTCAATTTTTAATTCCCTCCGTATTTTCTCAATTTTTATTTCCTCCTTCTCTTTCCGCAAATAGATTCATAACTGCCCACGATCGACATCTCTCTTGTTCCCTCTGCAAACCCTAGAATCGAATTGAAGCTCATCGTTGACGAAGAGACTACCATTGTCCCCATCGTCCGCCATTGCAGTATCTCCGTCGATTATCCCCTTCGCCTTCTCCAATGGTAATATCTTGTTTAGATTTTGCCCTTATCTGATCCCTAGTCTAGCACCGCCTCTACTTCATTCCTCTTCCTGCAAACTGACCATAGAGTAGATAAAGCTCTGGAATCAGGCAATTAGTCGGACTTTGGTGATGAAAAACTGAAGGAGGAAAACCGTCTGCAAGATCATTATCTCGTTTGGTTAACCATCTGCAAGATCATTATCTCGTCTGCAAGATTATAAAGCTCTAACCCTAATCGCGCGGGCAATTACTCTTTGGTTAAATTTCTGCTTTAGCTGTAAGTCTTTGATCGTTTTTCTGTCTATTCCTTTTGTATTCTTAACTTCTTTCTTTATTCCAAGATCATTATCTCGTTTCAGAATTAGTTGCATCCTCCCTGTCTTCCGCAGATTTTTGTTACTCGAATGTTTAATTCTTGGCTTAGATGTAAATTCATGGTTTATAATGTTTTAAGTTGACAATTTTTGTTTGAATTATCATGTTTAAGACTAAATCTGATCCTATTTTGATGGATTTAGCATTTTTCGTGTGGTTGTATGGTTCCACTACCTCAGGCAGCAACAGAGTGCTTGATAAAGAGTTAGCTTATACATGTGGATCTCTTCTTGAATTTTAATCTACCAAGTTTTTGGTTTCATATGGATTTTTGCTTTTTTGTGTTCAACTTCTGAGATTATGGTGTTTTTTGTGTCCACTTGGATTGGATCTATCTTTTTTATTTTAATTGATTTTCATTTTGGCTGCAGTGGTAATTGGGTTTGATCCATGTCAACCCCAACTGGGTCGACATCTTATCCACTTTCACAATTTTAAAAATTTTAAATTCTTACTGTAGTTTCTAAACTGGATGGATCGACCCATGATCCATGGATGGCAATCTGTTACACTTTTCTGGATTATTAGTTAATGTCCATGTCTCAAGGTCTAAATCTGATTAACAATCTATTGTTTAGGTTAGGTCCAGGTCAATCCAAGCATACGGATTTGGGGAGCGGTCAATAGTCTTGAATTATAGGATTTCTGGATGGGCTATTCTGCAAAGTAGTTCCAGTCAGTGAGCTGTGAGTTAATGAGTTCATTGTCTAAGAACTTGATTGTTTTGTGGCATTTTCTCATCGTTAATCAAGTTTATTCTTTATTTTTTTTAATTCATTAAGAATCTTATTGTTGTCTGTAATTTGTGTCAGACAAAATTACCTTAAATATGTAGTAGTGGAGACTGTTGGACTTTATCAGAAGAGCTATATTTTCAGTCAAGTTTTTTGGGAAACATAGGTCTAATTGCTTTTAGCAGATGCATTAGCTATGGAAGGGATGAGGAGGGAATTATTGTACATTGGGCCTTTGCCATGAACATGATTTGAAGGTAATTCATGAACCAAGGGCTATGATATTTTGTTTTGTTGGGAAGGTGGGTGGTGCTTGTTTCGTACTTTGTTGTGTGCTTGAATTTTGATTTTTCTTTTGATGCAGTTAAAAAAAAAAAAAAAAAACACTCTCCAACTGACCACCTTGGGTATTTTCCTTTCATTTAGAAAGAACAAGAAGTTTTATATTTTGGGCCATGATCCCTTATTTTGACTAGTTGTATTCCAATTGTATCATCGATCTGTTTTCATGCCCACCTTAGATATGTCCCCATTATTGCATGGTAAGAGGACCAGGAAAGTTGGCATTGTATGAAGGTCAGTAATGTTGGCTTATAATGCATCTCTGTGGTTTTTTGTGTTCTACATCTTCAACGAGCATATACTGTATGGAACTATTCTTTCTACATCTACAACAAGCATACACTGTATGCCACTATTCTTCCACTAATAGAATGACTTTCACTCATCTGTTTGGGTGTCACTAGCCCAAATATTTTTGTGGTTGTGATGCAGCAGTAATAAAATTGTTTGTTCACAAGTCAGGAATAGCCTCTTTCATCTAGCAGTTGGGCTTCGCCAACATCTTCATTTATGTCTATATTTTGATGTGTAATGATTAATTGATGTAAAAGAAATGAAATTAGTTTGAAAAACTTCAAATGGGAGGAAGTTGACAAAATCATGAGGTAACTACATCGAAACAAAGTTAAGATGAAAATAACACAACTGTATGACACTAGTGGTAAGCAAGTCCTAAAACATAACTGATGCCATAACGCTCCTTGTTTAACTAAGTTGTCTACCTCCTCTACAACTGTTAATTATTTCCTTTGAAATGGAGAGAGAGTCCTATCTTAATGTGAGCAGTTGATATGATGCACTGCATGAGATCAAAAATCTTCAAGGAGACTACTTTATAGAAATTAGCTTAAAAGAAAGGGTAAGAGGTTACTTTATAACTAGAAATTGGCTTATTAGAAGTTAGGAGTTTTCTTTACTTGGTTTCGTGGAGCTACCAACTGGATTAGAAGCCTTTTTTTGTCCCTTCTTATAGTAGCCCCATTATTTGTGATTTTGAGAATGAGACATTGAAGGATAAATCCATCATGCACTCCACTCCATCCTTACTCCTATTCCACAACTTAGAAGAAGCAGATGCATCCCTTCCACTTTCTCTTATCTTCTCCAATTTATGTTTCATACAATCAAGGGGCATAAAAACATACTTGGGTTAGAAACCATAATTAATTTAATGACATTTTTTGTCATTTTGTCAGAGATTGTAATAGATTTGTTAGAGATTGTAATAGATACTATCTGGTATTATATTTATCCAATCATTTTCTCAGTACTTAATCTCTTTTTCGTTTTCTTTTCTTTTTCTAGATTTTGGTACTTGAACTCAGCTTAAGATATAATCAGCCTAGACATCTATGTGATATTTTATCTGCTTTCAAGATTCTTGAGTCGATTGGTCTGGCTAAGGCTTGCACTTGACTAGAGTTCCAACCAGAACTGGTTATTGGATCTTAAGAGTTCAACAATGTCTAGGAGTAGTTGGATTGATAGAGGTTCACGAAATGCAAGGTTCAGGTTATCTCCACAGTATTTGCAAGAGGTAAAAAAATTTATAGAATTTGCATTTTCCAATAATGTGAATGTTGGCCCAGAGATCTTATGTCCATGTGTCAGATGCAAAAATCGATACTGGTATTCTAAGGATAATGTTGAAGAACATCTGGTTGTTGATGGGTTTCAAAGAGATTACATTGTGTGGAATTGCCATGGCGAATCTTCATTATCTCAACTTGTTTTCGATGTAAATCCATCCCATGTAAATCCAGTTGGCATTGATGAAGCAGATACGAATACCGGTATACACAATATGTTAAATGAGATATTGGGAACACATGACAATGAAGGAGTTGAGGATACAATAATGGATGAGCATACAAGGAATTAGAGTGTCATGACAGTGAATATTAGACGGTTGATGGAAGATGCTGATCAACAGTTGTATCCGAGAAGCCGAAAGTTGACGAGACTAAAATTTTTGCGTCGTCTATATCACATAAAGTATTTATACAAGTTGAACGACAAAGGGTTCACTGTCTTGCTGGAGTTATTGAAAGAGAGTTTTCTTGAGCCAAATTCTTTACCGAATTCTTTGTATGAAACGAAGAAGATCATCAAGGAATTAGGACTACGTTAAATTGACGCATGCCCGAGAGATTGTATGTTGTTTTGGAAGGGAGCAGCCAATTTGGATAAATGTAAAACGTGTGGATCATCAAGATATAAATCTAGTGGTAATAAAATATCGATTAAGACGTTATGCCATTTCCCTTTGATCCCACGACTGCAAAGGTTATATATGTCATCTAAGACATCAGCTGATATGCGATGGCATCGCGAAGATCGTACTGATAACGGTAGGTTAAGACACCCAGCTGACTCTAAAGCATGGAAGGAGTTTGATAATTTGAACCCAGATTTTTGCAAGGAGCCTCGTAATGTTAAGCTAGTGCTAGCAAGTGATGGATTTAATCCGTTTGGAAATATGAGTAGCACCCACAGCATATGGCCTGTTGTGGTGATCCCTTACAACGTACCACCATGGTTGTGCATGAAGCCGTCAAACATGATCCTAACATTGCTTATTCCTGGTCCAAAACAACCTAGGAATGATATAGATATGTACTTGGAGCCACTAATAGATGAACTTAAAATATTATGGGATGTTGGTGTTCCAGCTTATGATGTACATAAAAAGAAAAACTTCGTACTACGTGTGTCTTTGATGTGGGCCATCAATGATTTTTCAGCATATGAAAATCTATCTGGGTGGAGTACTAAAGGTGCTTTGGCTTGCCCAATTTGCAACAAAGATTGTTCTTCTCGGTGGCAAAAGAATGGAAGAAAATATTGTTATTTGGGACATCGTCGATTCCTTCCCAAAGATCACCCTTATCGGCGTAATAAAAGGAGCTTTGACGGCCATGAGGAACATAGAGGCCAACCTAAATTGTTGTCCGATTGTGAACATATGGAGCAAATATGGGATGTACAATTTCCAGATTTTGGGAAAGAAAGTACTGACAAGGGTGTGCAACTACCACTTAACTGGAAGAAGAATAGTATATTCTTTAGTTTGCCTTATTGGAGACATAACTTAGTCTGTCACAATTTAGACGTTATACATATTGAGAAGAATGTATGTGAAAGTATCATCTTCACATTGTTGAATGTGACAGGAAAAACTAAGGATAACCTGAATGCACGTCTAGATTTAAAAAATATGAAGATACGTGCTGATCTTCAACCAAAGCAGATTGATGGTGGAAATAGAACCATTTTACCTCCTACACATTACTCAATGTCTAACAAGGAGAAGGACGCATTCTGTAGGGTTTTAAGTGGTGTGAAAGTTCCTGATGGATATGCTGGTAATATCGCACATTGTGCTCTTGTGCACAAGAGGATGTTATCAGGAATGAAGAGCTATGATTATCATATCATGATGCAACAACTATTACCAGTGGCCATACGTAATGTTTTGCCCAAGAAAGTTGTAGCAGTATTGGTACAGTTATGTGGATTCTTTTGTGATTTATGCAGTAAAGTTGGTACAGAGGACGGTTTCAAGAGTCTTCATCAAAATATTGTTGAAACAATGTGTAATCTGAAAAAGTTGTTCCCACCTAATTTTTTTGATGTTATGGTGCACTTAATTATTCATTTGGGCCATGAGGCTAGTATTTCTGGTCCAGTATAATACCGTTGGATGTATCCAATTGAAAGTTACTTAAGTGTCTGAATAATTGTTTTAAATATGTAGGCCTTATCATGTTCAATAAAGTCAAACATGATAATTAAATTAATATTAATACAAGTGTTGATTTGTGTAGGTTCCTCAAGCAACTTAAAGACTATGTGCGCAATCGTAGTAGGCCTGAAGGATCAATAGCAGAAGGATATATTGCAGATGAGTGTTTGACATTCATTTATAGATACTTTGAAGGTGTAGAAACTAAGTCCAATAAGCCATCTAGAAATGAGGGGTCATTAGGCTTTGAAGATCCATATAACATATGTTCTCAAGAATAGGAAGGCCTTTGGGAAAATGCGAGATGGTACGCCTAGACAACATTGAAATGCAGCAGTTGCATCGTCATGTTCTATTTCATTATGATGGGATAGTAGAATACCGAAAGTACATATTACCTTCCTCATTTCCTTCCAATATATATATATATTACTAACAAATCATATGTTTCTTAATAATATTGAAGCATGCATCGCAACGAGATTAGAAGGGAATTAGCAACTAAATCTCGCCCATGGAAGGTTGACAATATGCATAATAAAGATTTCCCAAATTGGTTTAGAAAGCATGTAAGTTTATAATATAAATTTGTTATTTATGTGTAATAAGTTTTATTTTTATTCTCATTTAATCCCTATTTTCATATTATCAGATATTTAATCTTCATGAAAACGGAGTTGAAGTATCCGAAATCATCAGATGGCTCGCAGTCGGACCTAATGCTGTCGCGAGAAGTTAAACCGGTTACATTATAAATGGGATAAGGTTCCATACTAAGGCACTTGAGCTTAATAGAAAAACTCAAAATAGTGGGGTATTCGTAACGGCTTCGACAAGCAAATTCGTAAGTAGGGATGATACCCAACCGAGCGATGGACATGAGGATTATTTTGGAGTTCTAAGACAAGTGATCGAAGTGGAATACTCTGATAAGATCATAGTAATGTTATTTCATTGTGATTGGGTCGATCCTAAGAAGGGTGTACGTATAAATGAAATGGGGTTTACAACTGTAAATTTTAAACACTTACTATACATTGGACAAGGTAAGTTTGATGAGCCTTTTGTCTTTCCTTCACAAACAGAGTAGATATTTTATGTACATGATGATTTAAGTCTGGATTGGGACGTCGCTATAAGGTCCAAGATTAGGGATATCTAGGATATTGAAGGACAAGATGATAGAGTTCAAGATGAGACATACACACAATCTAATCTTAATCAATCTACCCATCCTTCATATCCCATAGTTGACTGTGAAGGCGATGAAGATGTCAACTGAATACGGTCTGGTGTACTCGGCATTGTAGTTGACACCCCCATTGATGGGGAAAGTTAGTTATGTTATTTTAATTTTCAGTTACACTCCCATGGTTTGGTTGTTTAAGCTTTTAAAGGGAATTTCTTTTTCTACAGTAAAACATTGTGAAATATGAAATGAAAATGAAAATGAAATTCTCCCTATCTCTTCTATAGTCAGAATGCTCCCCCTCTCTCCCCCACCACACACACCCCATAATGGTTTACTCTAGCTTTTACACTCAGATGGCTAGTGATAAGCTTTTTTTGGTTCCTTACATACAAAAGAGGGTGGTCTTCGTTATTGAAATTTCTATTTCCTTCACATTTTTAACAATTTTCTCTTAAATTTATATATTTGATTGCATCACAGATCATATTAGATATTGACATGGCAGAAGAGAGAGTCTCCAGTACTCCAGCTTCAGCTTCATCATCTGGTTAGTCACTGTACAGAGAGTTAGTTATTATTTATGAATATTAATGATAATTGTGCCTTTCTTTACATGGGTTTCTTATAATGTGTTATGAAACAAGTAGGAAAAGAGGTAGAGGAGAAGCAATGGGTAGCGCAACAAAAAATTTGGAACCAGGACAAAAAATTGACATTCGAATGAATGAGTATGGACAGACATGCTCCAACCATACACCTCAGCTTAATACTTGGATTGGGATCCAAGCCCAAAACAGTAAAATGCTTCCTTTCTGCTACAAATCTTGGAAGCAGGTTCCAGAGCATTATAAGCATAATGCATTTAAGATAATTCAGGTGAAAAGAAAAACTTATGTAACACTACAGCTTTTTTAGTGGATGTGTAGCTATAATGTAAAGAATTATTATTTATTATTTAAAAAAAAATTGAGACTCATTGTTTATACTTCTTTATTATGTAGGAAAAATTCAACATAGAAGATGGAAGTAAGAAATTTATTCTCAATGAGCTCAATTCAAGTTGGAAAGACTTCAAGCATCACCTAAAGAAGGAAGTATATTATAAATACTCTACAGATGAAGAAAGGAGAACTCATTTAGATAAGAGTGTAGATATTGACCAATGGAATTACCTCATAAGGGAGTGGAATAAGGAAGATTCTAAGGTATACTATTCTTACTCATTTTTAATATAAGATATCAAAATATGCAAAATAAAACATTCATTACTTGGCTGAGATCTTCTCTCTTGGTAGGCTTTAGCGCAGCGCAATAAGAATAATAGAAAAGAGCAACATATGACTAAAACAACTGGAAAAACTCCTTATGCTTGTGTAAGGGAGGCTGAGGTAATATACACCATAATTTTTTTTAAAAAAAACTTATTGTTATCTATACTTTAAAATTTATTTCTTTATGCTAATTTGTGAATTATTAAATCAGCGTTCAAAGCATCTAGAAAGGTTGTATCCCTCCTGTTATGATCTGTTCAAAGTAACACATACTAGGAAGGATGGTAGTACTTCTGACCCAACATCAGAAAAGAAGATGGTACGTTAGTAAAAAAAATTTCATGATGATGCCTTCAATTTAATTATAATAACATTTTGAAATCCATTAATATCAATCGCAGACTGAGATGGAGAATACTCTCAATGCTAAACCTGAAGAGGAACAGAATGACAACTCCGTAAAGGAAGCTATTTTCTCATCTATTGTTGGAGAAGATAACCATGGTCGAATGCGGATGATCAGCTTTGGTCAGACTCCTAAAGATACACATGGAACAACGGCAATGCGGGCTGCAAAATTGGCTCAGGATAATGAGCAATTATGTGAAAAAATCAGACATTTGGAGAATGAATTGACTCAATAGAAACAAACAATGGAAGAGAGGTTGGCTCAGATGGAGTCTCAAATGGCATCCCAAATGTCTTCCTTCTCATCCCAAGTGTCTATGTTGACTCAACTAATGCATGAACGACAAAATCAATAAGCAAGGAGGCAAGTTTATTTAATTTCTCTTGAATGCTCTATCATTTTTGTTAATACTAATTTTGAATCCCCCTCCTTTGCAGTGGATGCCTTTGACCGCTATTGAGAGGAGTGATTGATGTGATGCAGATAATTAGAGCACTTGTAATGGATTTCATCTAGGGATTTTTTTTGTAATTACTTCTTTTAGTTATTTATTAGGTAGCTGTCAGAACCTATTAGCTTGTTGTGGGTAATTAACTAGCTAGGTTATATAATTATTTCTATCAAAATAAAGCTTTTAATTTCTCTCAAATAGTCAGTCAATGAAATTTAGTATTTTTTTTATTTTATAACTAGTTTTGAGATCTGTCACTCTTTTCCTCTCATATATCTGTCTCCTTTTATCCTTCCTCTTCTTTCTCATTTTCTTTCTTTCCCTGTGATATATTGCCTTCCACCCTCTTTTGTTGACTGCTATAGGTATTGAAGAAGATCTGCGCCAAGTTTATCTGTAACAGGTTAGTCGTTAATTTCTATATTATGTTATTGGAAAATTAGTTTAGGTATCGTTCCTATTAAGGCTCTATTAATAGAAATTCTAACATCAGTCTAATGATTCCATAGAAATTTCAGCTCTATTAATTCTAGTTGTAGTTGTACAGGTAATTATGGACCTTATCTATAACTCTCCAGTTTTCCCTATTGGAAAGACAACTGTTTGTGCAAAGCTTGCTTTCTATCTCAAGAAACAGGTTCCATCCTCAACCTAGCAGATTGATCATCTCTATGTGTGTTATACACATAATACATATATACATAAAGTGCATGTCGGTGTGTTTGTGGTTCTCTAGTGTGGCGTACCTACATTTAAATCTTGCCCTTACTTACACTATTTGATACAACACCAATTTCAGAAAAAGAGTTGCATTCTTGTTGCTATTGATGTGTATAGGCCTGCTGCAATTGATTAACTTGTTATTTTGGGTCAACAGGTAAACTTAATATTTCCTAGACTTTTCATCTTTCAGATGGAGCTC
>CM053267.1:60491543-60574828 GCA_028583415.1 Protea cynaroides | reverse complement strand
AATTCATCATTTGAAGTATCAAATTTGAATTTCTTATTTCACGTTATTTTTGAAGTAGGAATCTATCATGATAAAAGTTCTCTGTCCCAATGTACGAACTTATTTCACATTATTTCACATACTTTTGCCCAAAATGTACGAAGTTGTGCCACTGTCCCAATTGTACAAAAATCTATTGTAACCCTTGTTGTACATGTTATTAGGAATGCTCTTGCAATCATTCCTATGCTGCTTCTTTAAGTTGGAATTTTATTCTATGGTAGTACGGAAGTGCTGTAATAAATTAATCCAATGCAAAAGTAATAGACTATGATATATTTCTAGTGTGTTGTACTCTCTTTTTTTCATAGTATAAAATTATGTGGTTACCCATTACCTGTATCCATGTAGAGATGCCATATTGCAACAATTTTTTTAATCTGTCTTCACCTTTCTCTTTCTCTGGTTCTATAATTCCAGTTTCTTTATCCATGTATAATACATGCATTTTTATTACTATTAAGGATACATATAAGCCCATTACTGGGGCCATATCATCAGAACACATATCTCAGTCCATTATGATGGTTGGCTAAGCCTAGACATTTAACAACAATACAGAGGTTGTGCTCAGAAGCTGTGTTGGCTGTGTCTACATTATTACAGTTCACTCCAGAAGTTGTATTATGGTTAGATATAGTTATTAACCTTTCCTGAGTTAGTTCTACTCTTATCCTGAGTTAGTTCTACTCTTAGTTAAGTAACTCTAGTCAGGTTATGAGTTATGTATTCTCTGCTTTATAAATAAGATGAGCTCAAGGGAACCTTGATCTGAGTTTATAATTTTTCTTTTCATTTATTCTCAAATTCTCTTAATTTACATGCATTTAAACATTGCCAAACAACCTTGATTGGTGTACAGTTTAGGATGATAACCCTATTTATGTTTTCTGGATGCACTTTGGACTTAATTCAATAGTAAATCACTAAATCTTACATTCTCAGCACTTGATTATTTAATCCATTGATATGGTGGTCTCAGTTTCAGCTTCTGGTTTGCACTGTGCAAAGAAACATGTGTTCTTGGGACAGGATTTTGTAATCTGTCTCTTCTCTGGAAAGGAGAAACGCCTCTCTTGTTTTCTCTATAAATATCCACTTTTGCCCATTCTAATTCATGTAGTTTTTAACTGCTCCATTTCATCTTCTCATGAAGTATAGACGGATTAAAAAAAATTGTAGCAATTCCTTCTGAATTTGGCCAATGGATGTTTCTTGCTCAGGTTTGTACTAATTAAGGGCTAACACAACATAGTTTCAGGGGTTTGTATGAGCATAGGCATGCCTGTGTGTATGAGCAACAAAAAGTCTTCATCCCAAAAGTCTACCTATATTTCAAAATTGATTCTCACAGTAGAATGTACATGTTTGATGTAGTCTGGATTTTTTTTTCCTTTTTCTCCCTAAGTGTGGGTGGGGTGCAGAGTTTTGGTATTGTTTCTAAGCGTGTTTTTTTGTTTTGTTACTTCCAATAGTATGTAAGGAATTTTTTGAGAAGTTTTTTAAGAGGAATTATAATATCTGATTAGCTTTCTTTTTTCTTTATTTTGGTGATTTGAACAATCCAAGTTATTGAAAATCTCCTTCCATTTTTTTTATTTTTTTTTCTATTCAGCTTTAATCTTTTTATACCCGAAAAGAAAATGGACAAGAGTTGGATTCAAAGGTCAATGGACAGGAGATTTCATTTGAGTGAGCAATATGTAGATGGTGTAAATGAGTTCCTAGAGTTTGCTTTTTCCAGAGTGAGCACAGGAGATAAGATTTTATGTCCGTGTATATACTGCATTAATCAACAAAGTAGAACAAGAGAACAAGTGTTTGAACACCTGATAGTCGATGGAATTATTACCGGCTATACGACGTGGTATTGTCATGGGAAATTTGGATCTTCAAATCCCATATCAACAGATCAATTTGTGGTTGACGAAGAAGACCAAGATGAGCAAGAAGATATTGTTGAGATGCATGACACACTACAAGATGCATTTCCCAAACATGTGGTGGAAGGAGATGGTGTTAATACCTCAGCTAGAGGCACAGAGGGTAGGGCTGCAACAGGGCCGGGTTGGGCCGGATTTTTCAAAACCCTAACCCTAACCCTGGCTATTTAAACTTAACCCTAACCCAGCCCAACCCTGTCAGGGTCAGAAAATATACAACCCTAACCCTGACCCTGGCAGGGTTGGGCCTAACCCTAACCTACCCTGATTGACCCTGACAGGGCCGGGTTGGGCTGGGTCAACCCTGATTAACCCTGATTTAGGGTTGGAATGACCCTGATTGGCCCATAAACATACAATAAATTGTCAAATAACATATATATAACAATTATAACTTAAAGATATAACAAACACAAATATATATATATATATATATATATATATATATATATATATATATAGGGTCGGGCTGGGTTAGGCTCAACCCAGGGGGTCAACCCTAACCCAACCCAACCCTGCCAGGGTTGATCAAAATTTGAACCCTAACCCAACCCTATCAGGGTTTGGGCCGGGTTCAACCCTGCCAGGGTTCAGGGCGGGTTTGGGCGGGTTCGGGTTGTCAGGGTAAAACTTGCACCCCTAACAGAGGGTATAGGAGATGAGGGAAAAAAATTTTCTTTAGACTAATGCAAGAAGCAGAGAAAGAACATTGTAGGTTTAAAGCATTCAATAAAACTCTAATTCTACGCAACACAGTGAGGATGTATTAGAGCAGTACAACTCTGAATTAATTTGCACACACACACACGCACACACACACATACACACACACATGCACTCACACAACACATGTAATATACATTGTCCGCTTAGGGTTGGGTTGGTTTCCCCTAAGTGTCAGCTGATGCCCATTCCTTGGTTTTTGAAAACTTCAAGCCAATTCAGCTGGAAGTCATATTAGGTAAGTTTTGATGAGGTTGAGTATGGCCCTAGGCAAGTCTACTAAAATTGAGAATTAATTTCTATTGTGATTGCAACAAACCTTCCTGTGCAACTCTCGTCTATAATATCAATTTTGTTGGAGGAACCAATTTTATGATTTCTTGTATATGAGAAGCCAACTGCAATTATCCATTGGTGAGATTCTTTCCTTTGCTTTCTCTAGCCTCTAAGTCACTCTTCTATTTGTTGTAAGAGAATCTATTCACCCTCTGACCCTGAGATAAACCATGAAAGCCAGTATTGTACAATAAGTGCAAATGAAGTAATATGAGCACTATCTAGCAGATGTCTTAGGCCCACTATTTGACTGATCTTAACCATCCCATACATTTTGCCAACTTCACCACTGTTTTTGTTCTGTTGTTCCCATTCAAACATTGAGTCTTGATAATTCATTGTTGTTTTGATTTCATGCCAGGATATAGTCTTAGGTAGAGTGGCATAGTTGAATAGGATTGCTCTTGTTAATTGAAATTTAATCAAGTGATCACCTCATCTTTTGCACTCTTCAGTTATGTTGAATTATCCAACACAAAAGCTTAAGCTATTAGGTGGAAAATTCATCATTGATCAATGTAACTTTTTTTACCCATTTCTTTCTTTAGCCTCTCTTCTTTCTGAAATTTGAAGTTTACTAGTATAACATCAAGATTCTATACATATCTATATAAGTCTTAATTCTTTATAAACTGGTTTATGCATTCTATCCTTGTTGTCCCTACCCCTTTTATGGCTTGTTGAAATAAATTTATAACCTCTTCCATCTGCGGTTGCTGCAGATTTTATTTTATCCATTGCCCAACGGGACAGAAATGCAAGAGCCATATGCTGCCACTTACACAGGCTCACCATTCATACAAGGGAGCTTGTAGCGTGCTTTGAGTTTCTATTGTTAAACAGGTCATGTAAAAATAATTATTCAAATTTTAAGAACTATTACTAAATAGCAACGTATTGATCATGATTGTTAAAGTTCATATGATCTTTTTGGTGTGGAACATGGTAAACGGAATGTAAATGGGGATTATAAGAGAAAAAAACTTCCAAATCAATTTTATGTTTTTTTATTAAAAAAAAAAACAACCTTTTTAACGACTGTTATAATAAACCGTCGTCAAAATTAAAATATCAATGTAATTTACGGAAGTAAATACTTTTTATTACGACGGAATTTATCCGTCGTAAATAATTATATACGAGGGAAATAAATTCCGTCTTATATATCCTATCTTTTACGACGGTTTTACACTACCGTCGTTAATATGCTTCTCCAGACGCCACGCAATTCCGTCGTTAATATTTACGACGGCTATATATACGACGGTAATGCCATTATATATGACGGGTTTTAACCGTCGGAAAAAGTTTTTTGTGACGGGAAAAACGAAAAAAAACCGTCATAAAGTAAAAATTGTTGTAGTGACTAACCTACTTTTATCAGTGGTAGGAAAAGGTTTTTAAGATTACTCATCAAAAATATAAAATCTTGAATTGCAAAACGTTGACCAACCTACTTTAATTTTTTTTTTTGGTAATACCAACCTACTTTTATCAGTGGTAAGAAAAGGTTTTTAAGATTACTTATCAATAATATTAAGGTTACTTATAAATAATATAAAATCTTGAATTGCAAAACGTTGACCAGCCAACCTTTATCACATCCAAGTGGTAGGAAAAGGTTTCTAAGAGTATTAATAAATAATATGAGGGAAAAAGATTATTGTTCCACGATATGTTCTTAAAGTCCAGAGTCCAAGCGAGAGGTGAAAGATCATTCATTCTCCTAGATAGATGCTTGTGTATACATTTTTATTGGTTCCTACTGAAACCACACAGTCAGACAATAAACCCTATAACTCTGTTTGTTTTGACATAAAATTTTATAATAACATTTTACGAATAAAATTTTATCTGTAAAACAAAATTTTAATGTTTATTTCTAAGAAGTAAAATATATTGATCTCTAAAGAGATGCAAAGGAACTTCGTCTTTCTTTTACCTACTGAAAACAAACATTAAAATTTTTTTTTATTCACATAACAAAGAGAGCTAATATAAAAATGGAATGATTAACTTAACCTCTTCAACACCCTTGGGGAACTTTTTTTTATCAGAAAGTAAATAGAATGTAAAGAATATATGACCCTATTTATATACAGACTAGATTCTTAAATAAACTAAACAAATGGACTACAATAGTATACGTCATTAAAGGACACATCACTGTTTCTCCAACAGGCAGTTCTCTTCCTTAATTGGTAGTTTGTCTTTGGTTGTAATTACCTTTTTTTTTTTTTTTTTTTTTTTTTTTTTTTTTGTTTTGCAATAAAATGATATTACCTATTAAAAAAATTTGTCACTCTCTTGGATTATACAAAATAAGCCTTTGGAAGGAAGGGCAGAGAAGAAGAAGAAAGAAGAAAGAATAAGAGGCAGACAAAGAAGAAAAAGAATAAGAGAAGGTTGGGCTGGGCTGAGTTTAGCCCAAGACCTGATCCTGATCCAGCCCATGCTAGAAATTTTTAAGTTTGACCCATCCTTAGTGTCAAGATATCTCAAACCAGGCTTTATTTGAACTCAGGACACGTCAGAACAAGTTCAAACCCACAAAGTCAAAGGATCACCTACACATACATGGATTTTTCATAAAATTCCATCACCATTGATGTGATGTGAAAATCTATAAATAAAGATGGTGATGGAATTTCATATAGAATACATATACAAAAGGATGAACTATTCTCCAAATTTACACTCTAAGAAAATCGTGTCAGCAAAATAATTAAGGATGGAGAATCATAAAGCTTGTCTTCTTCTAATTATAATATAAGTTATCTTTCCTTTTTTTTTTTTTTTTTTTCTTTTTCTTTTGGGTAAAGAATAAGTCATCTTTCCACCACTTACTAAAAACAAACAAACTCATCTTTCCACCCGAAGTGCTTCATATGTACTTCCCATGCATGTCGTTATCTCTATCACTAGTGGCAAATCATGGGAGTGCAGACTGATCACCATCAAAAGTAGAAACACGTACCCAACTTATAAATGCAGTCTTAGTTATAATTCCAAGTTTGATTCATCACAAAAATCCAAGTTTGACGCTCAATGGAAGTAGAAATGACCTATTTAACCTGCAGGTTACTCTAATGTTCATGGACATACAAGGCCAATCTAGGTCAGCCTTTGCCTGTTTTGCAAATCTTCCTCTCAAGTAAAGTTTTTTTCTTCAAAAGTTGGCATCAAATGTTAGATGCTATTCCATTCAATGTTGACTGCTGTTTGGTTGCTGTCCAAGGGTTAAATCATTCCATCTTTTAATCTCTTTAGCATTTGTGCTCGTTAGTCATAAGATTCATAACTAAAGCTTCATATTGGTCTTTTAGGAGGTGTTTGATGATATTTCAGAATTTATATTCTGATTTTTGAAGTACGAACGGAACAGAATCTTGTTTGATAATCTAATTCGGATTCTGGAGAATCCTGAAGTAAACCGGCTCCAAATAGACTCTAGAATCTATTTTTTTAGAGTATCAAATCAATACTTTTCAATTTCAGCATACAATTTTAGAGTATAAAGAATCGTCCCACACCACCACTACCATCAATCACCACCACCACTACCACCACAACCACCACCAGCCACCACCCACCTCTGCCACCACCACCACTCCACCACCCACCTCTGCCACCACCACCACCGCACCACCACCCCCTCCCCGCCACCACCACCACCCACCACCACCACCACCAGCCACCCACCACCACCCCCCGCCACCACCACCACCACCACCACCACAACCACCAGCACCCACCACCACCCCCCATCACCACCACCACCAGCCACCCACCACCACCCCACCACCACCACCACCACCACCACACAACACACCACCAAAGACCCCATCACCACCACCACCACCACCACTCACCCACCGCCACCCTTTGCCACCACCACCGTCATCAACTATCACCACTCATTACTAGTACTACCATCCACCACCCATTCACTACCACCACCACTCTAGAGTCCATGTCTAATTTAAGTTAACAAACATGTTTTTATTCTCATATACTCTTGAATCTTTTTGCATCATAAATAGAAATTTAAATCAAAAGTAAGAATTCTAGAGTTGAAGTTTTATCAAACAACCCCTGAGGCTCCTATTTATTGATTTACCACTTGAAATAAAATAATGTTTATTTATTTATTTTTATTTTCTTAGCATCTCCTCTTGCAAATGATGATTAAATATTGAATATTTTAGAGTTGAGTATTGATTTATTTAAAAAAAAAAATAGAGCTAAGTTAATCTTTTAGTTTCGTAGGGTTTTTGTTTAATTTGTTGTCATCTAGAATGAAATTATATTTAGTCTGAAAATTTGGATGATTCAAGATGCATTCTTCCTAAGTAATAACCTGTTTGAAAATATTAATAAAGATTGAAAAAAAAAAAGTTTCAAGACCATAGAAATCATAGCGTATAGGGACAAAAGGGGGGAAATTGAGGGAACCTGTGTTGAGCACTTCAGCCAAGGACTTGAAGTATCGTAACGAATGTCTAGGTATTCGACAGAAGTACTCTAGCCTACTAGGCCATCCAGTGAGGAAATTGGCAAAGAAGTCAAATGAAAAAGCTAATGGAGTTGGAACTATAGTTATTTAATTCGGATTCGGAAATTATTCGGAAAGAGAATAATTCGGAATGAGTCGTTTCGATAATTTAAGAATTCGGTCAAATATACGGTCAAAAAAGCGGACTTAAAATAAAATTCGAATTCGGTTCGGTTCGGTTCGGAAATTATTCTTTTGTCTAAAAAAAATTCGAACAAAAAATTCGGATGTTAATTTTTAATATTTGGTGCTTCTATTAATCAATTATTACACTTGCATAATATATAAGTGACATTAGAATAATATTTAATTTATAAATAACAATATAATACATAATAGATGGGTATGTGTGTATAACGGTGGATTTATTAGATTTCATTAAAGTATATACTGTGTATCATTAGATTTTATTATGATTGCAATACCAATCTAGTAGAGCTGATGTTCATAAAATCAAATATTTTCTTAAATTCATCCAATCATCCTCATGAAATCTATTTCTTTTTCATGTTCGTTAATTACTCCTCATGGTTATTATAATATTTATTTTTAGACTCATATTTAATCGCAATTGAAAAAGCACACGAAAGTAATGATTTGCTTTGTATTATGGTATGATTTTTATACTCATATTTAATTTTATATTGTAGAACAAAATTAATGATTTGTTTTGTATTATGATTTGATTTTCATAATATTTAATCACACATTGGAAAAAAAAAATGAAATTAATGATTTGTTTTATATTATGACGTGGTTTTTAGACTTATAATTAGTCTTATATTGGAAAAAATGTAAATAATTATGGCATTAGGTTTTTTTTTTTTTTTTGAAAAACTTTGTTTGAGAATTACGTAGTTAAGGCATTACGTCCTCCATCAAGATATTAATAGTTTTTTAATTATAAGAATTATTCGGTATAATTCGGATTTGAAAGAATTATTCGTGATATATATTTTTAGACAAAAAATACGAGAATTTTAAAAAATAATTAAATATAATTCGAATTCGGGAGAATTATTCGTATTATTCAGTTCGGAAGAATAATTCACGAGTAATTCGGAGAATTAAATAACTATGATCGAAACATGCTAAGCTGTAATATAAAAATCAAAATCACGTTGCAGTTGCAGGGGTCAGGGTTTGACTTTCTCTTGGGACGTTAATTCTTAAATCACTAATTCTTTATTTAATATATTCTTTGCTGATTTTTAAACACACCCCCACCCCCACCCCCACCCCCACAAAGAAAAAAAAAAATCCCAATCATGGAGTCTATTAACTGATCGATTGATCTGTAAAAAAAAAATCCTTTTGCCTTATAAAAAATGTCATCCTAAACTGCAGTCAGATGAAGTTATTTTTAAATAATATATAATAAGGTATTATTGATGACTTATGAGGAATTCTATTCCAGGAATCAAACCAAACCTTATTATTATTTTTTTTTTAAATTAATGATAGAAGGAGGGATCATAGTTAGTTAAAATGGGAATGAAACCAAACCTTATTATTATTATTATTATTTTTAAATTAATGATAGAAGGAGGGATCATAGTTAGTTAAAATGAGAATGGAAAAAAAAAAAACAAAATGGAATGGTACTGTTTTAAACAGCCAAAATAAAAAAAACGGTATGGTCAAAAAAAGGAGTCAAATATTTTGAGAATGGTAAAAAAAAAAAAAAAGGATGGTACGAGTTTAAAAGGATCAAAACTAATATGATATGACAAAAAAAAGGCAATATTCTTTCATAAATTAGGGAATGATAAATAAAAATCAAATAATAAGGTGGATGTTAACATATAGCTAACAATAAATAATTAAAGAAGAAAGAGAGGAGAGGATAATGAATGAGAGGAGAGAGAAAATATTTAAAGAAGAAAAAATAAATAATAAAGGATAATAATGAGAGAGAGAAGAGAGAGTTAATGAAAGAAGAGAGAAACTATTTATATAAGACGAGAGAGGATGAGAGATGAAAGATATTAGATTTCATGCGTAATGGAATAGAGAAAGGAGAATAACATTATCTATAATAAAAAAATAAAAAAAAGGGGACAATGGAAGAGTTGACTTAAATTTGTTGGGTAGTTGGGCAGTGGGATAGTATGACAACGGACAGCTTGATAGTTTGCATTTATAGTGGAAAGCATTTTTTTTTTTGCATTAAATATACCTCTTTTTAATAAATAAATAAAAATGTTTAATATACGTTTAATACGCATTTAGTATGCCAAGGTTTATCAAATGGCATTTTTTTCGATATGTTTGAGATCATTATGATAATATGTATTTTAAAAAGTACAATACGATATGTACGACTGTATTATACATATTTAAAATATGTTTTAACTAACAATGGAGAGACCATGAAGTCATAATTGGATATCATTCATTCTCTATCTCAACTCGGATCTTTTATAAAAAATAAATAAATTCTTTTATCTTGATTTTCTTTTCAGATCTGTCACATCTCCGTTGTCGTAGGAAAAGCTGGTCATGAGAGGATTTCTCCATGTGGGATTCCCTTTGTTAGGGTTGAATTTGAGTAATCTATTGTTTTTAAGTAATCATTATTCTTTTAATAATGATATAAAATTTCCTGGCAGACGTGTGAACACACCAAATGTATTCTGACTTTCAGTTCAATTATCTAACTTGAATAACGTAAACGCAGCAAACACTTGTCCATTCACAATGAACAGTATGGATATGTTGAAATCGTCTTTAATTATTGGAGGTTTTAATCGTTCATTCAGTAATTACAGTTAATTATCTATCGTTGTATTGATAGGCACATCTAGTTAATTTTAATTGCTGGATTAGTAATAAAAATCTTCAATAATTGAAGACGAATTGGCTCATATGGATATATTCAGTCTTGACAAGTTTTCAATAACTATATGAATGAGAGTTGTTGATAGAAAGGGAAGAAAAAAAAAAACTTAAATATTAAAAATTAAATAATCAAAAGTTAAAAAATTAAAAACATAAATTAACAAGGGGAATCCTTGACCAGTGAATTTAGCAACTGGATTTCGGATTCTAAATCATAATCATCATCTAGGAATCATTGACAGGTGATATTGGATGTACTCAAAAAGCTTTATTTTGTCATTTAGTTAATACTATTTAAACTGAATATTGACATGAGAATAGAAAATCTTAGGATCTACTTGTCCATAAATTCAAACCCACTATGACTATAATGGCTCCGGTATAAAAATTTACCCAAAACATGTCAAAATGGATTTTAAACTATGTATATCATGTTAAATGTCAAAATGGAATTTTGTTGCTTCTTGGGTTGGTTAAGAGATTTTTTATACATTTGACTATTTTTTTTTCTTCATTCTTAATAATGTTTTATTGTTGATCATTAGCAAAAAAAAAAAAAAAAAATGTCAAAATAGAATTTGAAACTATTAATATCATCTTAATGTCAAAATGAAATTTTAAATTATTTAAATTATTTTAAATTGCATCAATCAAAAACGGAAAAAAAATCTAAAGAAAATGAGAGGAAAATGGAATTAGTATAAGCATTTAACCATAAAACTTGATAAATAACTCATGATGCATGCCGGTTATACTTTTTAGCATGCAGCATGCTAGACATGAAATGAAAAGAAGTGATGAAATCAAATATCAAAATCAATAAGAGAGAGAGAGAGAGAGAGAGAGAGAGACTATTTGGTGGCCAACAACTATATAAGGAAAAAAATATATATTTTCTAAACTGGCAGTGTAGGGTTGAAGTGCAAAGCCTTTCAACCCCCTTTATACCCTTTCCTTTTATTCAATCCGCCCAAAATTCCAAAGTTGAATTAGACGAACATTCATGTTGGTTGCCTTGGTTCCTATGCCGGTTTGGTAAGCAAGAATTTTGTGTTCAAAGTCCCACAAAGGTATAAAGGTAAATCATTCATTGATTGAACCTTCATTAGAAAACATAAAGAGCAGAGTTGAGGAGAGGCTCTCAGCTAATAGGGAATGGAGAACTCAAGGGAGGAGATCATAGGAAAGAATATTATCAGAATTTTTAAAAATAAGGATAAGATTTCGTTTACTTTTGAAGATGGATGTTGGCATAGTATGATATCTGATAAATGATGTGTGATAAATAAATAAGGCTCATATTTGGAGGAGATATTTCTCATGTTAGTATGTTACACCAATGATAATATATCAAATGATATTCTAAGTAAAGGTCCACAATAGTTAGAAGGAGAGAGAAAATACATAAATAAATAAATAAATGCAATGTGAACGTGTGTGCCAATATTTTCACAAATTTTTTATTTATAAATAACAAAAAATTGACATGTGATTTCTAGCTGTCTACTTTCTCATATGTGCATGATATAAATATTATATTGATGCTAAAATAGTCGAGCGAGAGAGAGAGAGAGAGGGGAAATTAGGGATAATCGTCATAAAAAAGCAAAAAAAAAAAAAATAGTAAACAGATGATTACTAGCATTGAATAAAAAAGAAACATCTCAATGCTCAAAGAATGAGAATCTCAACCGTCCAAAATTTACGTGTGATATCGATAGCCGTGTGATTAAGATAAGGTCAACGACTCTCTTGATTATTAGAATAAAACATAGTAAGAACGTGGCCTCCAAACTCACCGCTTGCATAGGGAAGCCCCGTTGGTGTTGGCTACATGTGACACCTTAGGTTCTTGGTCGGATTTTTGAAGACTCTTTAACTGACATGTGTTGTTCTTTCTTTGGCCATTTTTTTTTTAAGTATGAGTTTGTTTCTTGCTTTCTTCCTAAAGTAAGAGTTACAAATTGTATTATCCTTTTATCAAAAAACAAAAAATTTGCCAAGTTTTTGGATTCTTGGATACTGAAAGATTGTTTTCATGGTGGAAGCAAAAACAAAGAGTTATGCTAGTTTGGATTTTATGGATTCCTATTTTTTTTTATTGTATTGCAAGTGATATGGGTGGCTCGTAACACAGCTTGTTATTAAGGGAGAATAACAACGCCTGAGCAAGGAGTGCTAAGTTTTAAAAAATAATGTCAGGACATCTCGATCCATAAGTAAACTATGTACTATGAAGACTCATTAAGATCTTCGATTAGTATAGTTACTTGGGTTTTACACAAAAAAACTAAGAAATAAAATGACAAAACAAGTGATATGGAGAGCTCCGAGATATCCATGGTATAAAGTAAACACAGATGAGTGTGCTCTTGGGAATCCTGGAGAGGCAGGTGCGGGGGTGGTGATTCAAGAAGCTTCTGGGCAGGTGATCTAGGCTGGTTCAATGTACCTAGAAATTCAAATAAGTTTTTTTGTAGAAATTTCGGTTGCAATTACTGGTACTCAAGAATGTATAAAGCGAGGTTTCCACCACGTTTGGATTGAGTTGGACTCAGAAAGTGTTATTCATTGTTTGCGTACCAGAAAAATCCCTTGGTACTTTCTTTAGAGGTGGAGGGTAATAATCGGACCTCTAAGGAATATGCAATGGAGAGTTCACAGTTTCCAAGAAGCAAATAAGGTGGTATATTTGTTAGCAAAAAAAAAACAGCAAGTACAAGATTATTTGAAAGCTGGACAATATGGCCAGACTTTGTGGCATGAGATGTGGTATGGGAGGCATCGGGCCGACCTTGGTATAGGTTTGAAAAATATTTTAACCTGGAGTTGGACCCTACTGATGGCAATGCCGAAGGTGGGTTTTAACCTTCTCTAGGGGGTAGATTGTATCTTTACATTTGATTAATGAAATTTTTTACACTTTTAGCAAAAAAAAAAAAAAAAAAAAAAAACTAATAATTAATTTGTATTATACTAGAAGGATAAAAAAATCAAAATAATTTTTTTTCACCAACAATGATTACAATAATAACTTCTAATTATCCATAATGATAATTCACTTTCAAATTAAATTTGAAAATTATTTTTTTACTTGTATCTTAAATACCATTTCGAAGTAAGACAAAGGATGATTAAAAAAAAATTACAACTTCTTAAATTCACTTCTTTGATGACAATAAGTTTTGCCAAAAAAAAAAAACCCTCATCCATCTATGGTTTAATTTTTCAATATATTGAAGTCCACGTAGTAAAACAATCAAACCCATGGATTGGATGGCAGGATTGAGAATTGAAAACCTTTTTTTTATTATTATTATTATTATTATTTCTGTCCAATGTATTGGATGGCAGGATTGAGAATTGAAAACCTTTTTTTTTTTTATTATTATTATTTTTATTATTATTATTTGAGTAATAAGACAGAAGAAATGGGTAAAGGTAATCTCATTCCCCATTTTCTATTAGGCAAGTCAACTAGACTGGAAAAAAAACTACATAACTATATTTGCCCGGCCCAATCAGTTCGAAAAAAAAAAATCCATTTTGCTGATTAGGTAACACAATAAGACAGAAAAAAAGAAAAGAAAACTATACAACCATATGTTTCCCCAGCCCATCTGAAAAAAAAATAAATAAATACTATTAGGCATTTTCAAAAAATAGACCTTGAAACCGAAACACTCTTGATTTAGTGGAAAAAGGAAAATCAAGGCCTGTTTATTATAAGGTGATTCCGGCCCGAAAAATCCGAGACTGATACAAGTAATTTTGGAACCATTAGATAAAGGTTTGTGATTGTATTATTATTATTATTATTAGGTTGGATAATTGGATTAGTCTATTTAGATTCAGATTCCGGTGAACCAAAGTCTTGACTTGTAAAATGTTGACCAACCTACTTTTATCAGTGGTAGGTATAAAATCTTGAATTGTAAAACGTTGACCAGCCTACCTTTATCACATCCAGGTAGGAAAGGTTTTTAAGAGTATTAATAAATAATATGGGGGGAAAAATATTTTTGTTCTGAAGGCCAGAGTCCAGACAAGAGGGGTGAAAGATGATTCTTTCTCCTAGTTAGATGCTTGTGTATGTATTTTTATTGGTTCTCAATTGGAACCACACAGTCGGACAAGATTCTCTATAATTCTATTTGTTTTGATGTAAAATTTTGTAGTAACATTTTACGTGTAAAATTTTATCTGTAAAACAAAAGTTTCAATATTTGTTTCTAAGAAGTAAAATATATTGATCTCTAAGGGGGATAGAAAAAAAACTTCGTTTTTCTTTTACTTACCAGGATCAAACATTAAAAATTTCTTTTACTCTCATAACAAACAGAACTAATATAAAAATGGAGTGATTAACTTAACCTCTACAACACCCTTGGGAAACTTTTCTTATTCATCAGATGGCATGGGTTGGATAAGCTACCCACAATCACCTATTGATGAGGTAAGATAAGTTAACTAAGTAAGATGGGATAATCATTACATCGTAATTAGACCCCCTCCAATCATTAGCCCAGTCATCACAGTTGGATCATACTCTCGCTTAATAGAGAGAGATTCAACGGTACTAGATGGGCTAGACCAAACGGGCAGCGAGAGAGAATCTTTTTCCCATTAGATCACTCATGGATAATTCTTTTGATGACTTTTGATGGATTTTTATCAAAAGGGGTCACGAAACTATAAATAAATAAAGGAGTATTGAAAAGTTGTAAGGATTAAAAGAGCACGTACGTTCAAATCCATCAAATTAGAAGTTAATTAAGCAGTTTTATGTCAGGCCTTGACTTTAAATGATATAATTGTATATTAAAGAGGGAACTGTCGTTGTTCTACCGACTACGATTTTTGTCATACTATAGTGGAGTAATACTTACATGATAAATATTGCAAACCATGGATTTTCTTAGTTAAATATATAACATTTTATCATTAAATATAAAAATTTATAAAGTACAAAAAACAAATTCCATAAAAATTTTGAAAATGGATCTATATCCAAAATAGTTGGCTTTTGTTTTTTTGTTTTTATCTTTTTTAACAAGAGATTAGGTTTGAGATTTTTTTTTCCTACCAAGTCCCCGGGGTGGGAAGGTGTTCTTGTATTTGTACATAATATCTTAAGTAGATAAATAATAATTAAAATATGAGAATAAAACTCTAAACGTGGTGAGCTTGATAGTAAATATCAGATTCAAAACTTGGCATGTGTTTGTAGATGATTAGAACCATGTTTTGTCACCTGTTATGTTTTAGTCTATAGAAAGCAATATTGCAAAGAAGAATATTGAAAATAATATATGATTGAGTCTGACTCTAAAATTTAATACCTCATTGATTAGAATTAAATCGATTACGGATCTAATTGAATCCAACCTATCATTTTTTTTTCTTTCATCTATACAAGTTTACTTGAGTACTTATTAGACTCAATGTCTTATCTGAAGCTCAACAACTTCGTCTCTCTTCTATTTAAAAATATTGAAAAAAAAAAAAGAAATACAAATTTTTGCTCATAAACATGTTTAGCTTCTAGAATTTTTCTAGAGGCTTCATTTGTTTTTAAGTAAAAAGATGAAAAATGAAAATTTTCTTGTAACATTAGATTTTTCATTATTTGTTTTAACATAAAATATAAATTTATTAAAAAGATTTAAGAAATGTAACAAATTCTTAGATGAATATGGTAAGATAGCTGTTCATATACCAATGACGTACGATATCTCAAGAAATCACAAGACAAATCTGAATCATTCATATTTAGAATTTTTTGATCTAAATTTTTTTTTTTTTTTTTTTTTGAGAAGTTAGAAAAATAAACAAAAAAATTTATAATACAAAAGCATGGACATACACGAAATATGTGTCAATACAAAAGAGGTATATAATTGAAATTAATTAAACCCTGAATTATGACAAGTGATTAATCTAAACCATATGATTTCTATCAAAAAAGTTGAAATACACACATCATCCCGAATAAAAAACCACTAATAATTCAACAAAATTTAATGAGAAAAAAGAAATTAAGCAGAAACAAACAGTGTTGAAAACCAAATTGGTTTGCTTTCCCGCTTTAAAGCTTGCCAGACCTCAGTTTTCCCTTCACTACTGCCATTCGCCGGCAAAACTTTGTGTTCAGATTTCAGAAATCAGAGTTCAAGCTCACGGCAGCATGACGATATCCACCGGCAATTTTATTGTCAAACAGGTCGTTCCTGTTTAACTTCAATAATTCTAGATTTTAATCTTTTGATTCTTTTCTGCAGTCAACTTAAAAAACATTGACTTTTGTGTGAGTAATGGAGATTCTTCTGTGAATTGGATCTGAATTTTCTTCTCCTTGATACCGACAGGCCAGCCTCAATTGAGTTCATATTACATTGGTTCATGATACTTTACGCAAGTTGCGTGATTGATGATCTTTCAAGAAAGATAAAATATTTGTTAAATATTGTTTTCATGGGTATATAATTAGTTTCTGGGTTTGCTACTTTCGATACAGACAGTTCATAGTAGTTTTTTTAAGATAGAGGAAGAAGATGATCTGTTATGCAAATTCTCTCAAAAGATAAATTTTGGGTTTTGTTCTTCAGAACTCCAACTCTCTGTTTCAACTTCGATTACTCTGTTGTTAAGGTAACCTCGATTTTATCATTTTTTTAATTTAAATAGAGAAAAAAATTCATCTTTTTTTTGTCATTTCTCCTCCTGGTTCGTCGTTTTCTTAGGGGGATTTTTTTTTTGGTGGATAATTTGTGGTTGAAATGCTCATTTGATCTTCCATTTGGCTCCTCTGAGCTTTGAGAGCTAATTTCGATTATCTCTCCTGAATCTTTGAGAAAAAAATTGTTTTTTTTTGGGATCATTTCTACATCTGTGGTAATTCTTGAAGGATCTTCAAGAATTTATAGTGGAATGAAGTTCAAATTCTTCTACTCTGCCCTCAGAATCTCTCCTTCAACTCGTTTTTTTATAGAGTTTCGAAACATTCAGTCTGTTCATCTTTGCAACTCCGAAAATTCAACTTTTTTGTGATTCGTTGTTTCAGGTTTCACAGGTGAATTAGATTCAAAGAAGAAATGGGTGGAAGCAGCGAAGGAGGAGGAGCAGTGAAGCGCAGAGGATGTTCATGCTCAAAGGAAGATTTCCTTCCCGAGGAGTCTTTCAGGAGCTGGGGAAACTATGGCAGAGCTTTAAGCGAGACAGGGTTGAGATTGAAGAACAGAGTTCTGACACGGTCCCTGGAGATCACCGAGATGACTGAGGTGAAAACTCAGAGTGAACATGAGATGAAGAAGAATCTCTCATGGTGGGATCTCATCTGGTTCGGCATCGGTGCAGTCATTGGTGCTGGAATCTTCGTTCTCACTGGTCTCGAGGCAAATTCCGTTGCAGGACCTGCTGTTGTTCTCTCCTACGTCGTCTCCGGCATCTCTGCCATGCTTTCCGTCTTCTGCTACACTGAGTTTGCCGTTGAAATTCCAGTTGCTGGTAACATTTCTCTTCTTGCTTAGTAACAGTTCGGATGATTCAAACCTGTTTTTTTTTTTTTCTTTTTTTTTCCAAAGTCCAAAACAAAGTATCAAAATCAGTTTTTTTCACAGTTTAGGAAATTGAAACATGAACTGGTTCGGTTTTCTGTGTTTTTTCCTAGGTGAAGGGTGAAATTCTGTTATTGATTTGGTTGATTAGGAACAACCGTCATGAAAATAAGAAGATTCTGAGAATTGAAAAATCTAAATTTCAGAATGATTTGGAACTTTCAGGGTAAATTAACCCTAGAATTCCAGAATCAACCTTTGATTCTGAAGTGGTTTACAGAGTCAAGATAATTAATTCTACCCCAAATTTCAGAATCTGGAAACCATGGCTAACCCATAAGCACAGAAGGATGGTGGGTTTGTCAATCTGGGCTCACATAGGAAGATCTATGATCAATTAGAGTGTTCATACCACTAATTTTCTTTGTCACACAGGTGGATCCTTTGCATACCTGAGGATTGAGCTAGGTGACTTTGTAGCTTTCATTGCCGCCGGCAACATCCTCCTTGAGTACGTCATTGGGGGAGCGGCGGTGGCTCGGTCATGGACATCCTACTTTGCCACCCTCTGTAATCGGGACTCCAATGATTTCCGTATCAATGTCCAACACGAACTCGGCGAAAACTATGGCCATCTTGATCCAATTGCGGTAGTGGTATGCGCCGCCATTTGTGTTCTCGCCGTCCTGAGTACCAAGGGTTCGTCTCGCTTCAACTACATCGCCTCTATCTTCCATGTCATTATCATTCTCTTCATCATAATTGCTGGACTCACCAAGGCAGACACCAAGAACTACACCCCATTCATGCCCTTCGGTGTTAGAGGTGTCTTTAAGGCCTCAGCAGTGTTATTCTTCGCCTATGTTGGATTCGACGCGGTCTCTACATTGGCAGAGGAAACTAAAAACCCCGGACGGGATATCCCAATTGGACTTGTTGGGTCTATGTTGATCACTACGACAGCTTATTGTGTTCTAGCAATCGTATTATGCCTAATGCAGCCTTATGGTAAGATAGATCAGAATGCACCATTTTCTGTTGCATTCCAAGCAGTTGGAATGGATTGGGCTAAGTATATTGTGGCTGCAGGAGCATTGAAGGGCATGACTACTGTTTTGCTTGTTGGTGCAGTGGGTCAAGCAAGGTATTTGACTCACATTGCTAGGACCCACATGGTTCCCCCATGGTTTGCTGAAGTCCATGAAAAGACTGGAACTCCTATTAATGCCACTGTAACCATGCTTGTAGCTACAGCCATTATTGCCTTCTTCACCAGCCTTAATATCCTCTCCAACCTACTTTCCATCTCCACACTCTTCATCTTTATGATGGTAGCCCTTGCCCTTCTTGTCCGCCGCTACTATGTGAGTGGCGAGACGGCACCGGTGCACCGGAACATACTCATTGTTTGCCTTGTTACCATTCTTGGCTCTTCAATTGCGACAGCCATTTACTGGGCTACGAGCGAACACGGATGGATTTTATACGTAATATCTGTGCCAGTATGGTTATTGGCTACCATTGCTTTGTGGTGGTTTGTTCCACAAGCAAAGAAACCTAAGGTTTGGGGGGTGCCATTGGTGCCATGGTTGCCTTCAGCTTCCATTGCTATTAACATTTTCCTTCTGGGTTCAATTGATGGGGCATCATTTATCAGATTTGGAGTCTGGACTGGACTGCTCTTGCTTTACTATTTCTTCCTTGGGCTTCATGCTTCCTATGATACATCCATGGACTTAACTAAGAAAAGGGAAAAGGATGCCACATCAGGGAAGATGGAAGAGGGAACTACAAATTACAGAGGAGTGAGTGGTATGAACTAAAATGGATTCTGTGGTTCTTGCTGCTTCAAAATAATTCAAATATGGTGACTTATGAGGCTCCAGAAGAGCTTTGCTAGTCCACTACTTAGATTCATTATACTTATTTGGAACCAGACACTATTTTAAGGATCTGAGAAACTATGCCTTGTACAAGATGAACTACATACAAGCAGTAAGAATGTTTAGTAATGTGTGTTAAGAATCTCTGTTTGTTGTTTGATGTCGGTTATTTGATTGTATACATTTTATTTTTGGGAGCTGAAAGAACAATCTTTTTCTGTTTTTAGTGTATAAACATTGATTTACTGTGGCATCTATCTATTTTCCTTCTAAAGAAAGGGTCATAGCAGCAAATTCGCCTGTGATAAGCTTACAAGGAACTGAAAAGATTCCAAAATCCACACTAATAAAGAAGGGCTAGCTGTCTGAATTAAGGTGTCAAAATTGGGCTCAAACTAAACTAGCTTGGTTCGGCACACATCGAACCGAAACCGAACTTTATTGAGCCATACTTTGGCTGTGATTTTAGAACCTGATGAAAAACCAAAACCAGACTTAACTAATTGATAAACCCCAACCAAACTGGATCAATATGACCGAAACTTAACCAACCCGATAATGGATTGATGAGAGTCCATTAAACCAATATTTATTAAATATATATGTATGAAACCCAGCCAGTCTGATAGAGCCCATTAAGCCAATTTGTTACTATATATACATGTAGTAAATCGAAATCGAACGTGTGGTGGACCGATAAGAGCCCATTATGTTATCTCAATAAAAACCCAAAGCTGAATATTTTTTTTTATTGGATAGTAATTGGCTGAGGTGTGTAGGACCAAAACTTAATCGACCCAAACCAAAATAGGATCGAACCGACCTGTTGACACCCCTAGTCTAAATGACACCATTATAGGAACCTTTTTTTAATTATCCATTATTTTATTCCCAAATTTTTTTTAAATCAAAGATAAAATAAACTTTTCACAAACTTTTTGAAAATGATTCCCATAATGTCATTGTCTTCCATTTTTTTTTTTTTTTTGCAAATAAAAATGTGACATGACAAGAACTATTGTCACCAAAAATACAAATGTATTATAGTAAAAAGGGGGAAAAATGTTAAGGTTCCAAATTAGTTGAAAAGGTTTCAATAAGAAAATACTAACTGTGCCTGGATGACACCTCCATATGTATATAAAACATGAAACATTTTAATTGCCCCTTGTCTTATTTATTTATTTATTTTTTAAATTTTATGTCAGGGGTAAAATAGGTTATTCACAAAATTTTGAAAGTGACCTGTAATTATATCGTTGTCAAGATTAGTTGTTGTTCACACGCTAATGAAAGAAACTTACCGTGACAAAAAAAATTAATAAAAAAAAGGATGCCTCAGATTCGTTTCGTGATTTTCGAAAACATTACATTCCATTGTTTCATCAATAACCACCCACAACAAAATCCCAATATGTATTATTCAAACTATCTAATAATAAATCATCAGATTGAGATCATAATCTTACGAACAAGAGCTGTGTTGTAGGGTTGCGGCATTTGATAAATATTAACAAATATCAAGCCCTTCAAATTTGAGTTGAGCCCAAATTTCTCGTTGAGTACTACTGGTCCAGGTTGCAACTCTACTATGCTGTGAATTTCAAGAGCCCAATGCCCCATGTTTTTCTCTTTTCATGTGGTACTGAAATGAGATTCTCCACAGTTTTAGGATCCAAAAAAAAAAAATTAGCTTGTGGGGTAGACAGCAAGGTGGGATTTGAGTTACATTAGAGATTTTATATCCAGTTTGGGACCCACCTCTTAAATTAGAAAATCCTGTTCTCAGCCATAAATTTGCTCTATAATTAGACATTTCCTTATGGCCTAATGCCATTTCACTGTTGGACTTCCTCCCTTCTTCAAGGAATTCTTTTACACTAATGGTCAAGAGTAATAAGTGTCAACCTTCCTCGTGGGATCATATACTTTTTTCAAAACCATTCAAACTCATTACAGCATATTACCCCACTTGTATTGGCATAATTCCCTTATGATACGGACACCTAATTATATTTGTTGAATTGAGAATCTATTCCAGAAGACAAAAAGCACAAGATCCTTACTTTTTTTTGACAAAAAGCATCTGATGTTATTGTTCTCAAAACCATCACAACAAACCACTTTTTATCCTCTTTTTCCTCCCCCTCCTTTGTTTTCTCTTAAATAGGCATTCTATCTGACTTGTTTCCTTCTATCCCCTCCTTATGTTAAATTTTTTTTAAGCTTTTCTGAAGAGCATTTGTCTCTTCTCTCGATCATCTTCCCCAAATCTGAAGTCCAAGGTAAATTAATCTGTCTTTTTATTTACTTAATTCTACTTTATTTTCCTCTTCTGTATGACTTTATTCTTCTGAAAAGACTCAAATAATTGCTTTCTCCATATATAAGAAAAAGGATGGTGGGTGCAATAAAGTTGGGATTATAATGACTACAGAGCCTAATAGAAGAAAGGAAAAACAGAGAAAAGATAGAGAAGCTCCGCAGGGGGATTCAAATCCTTTCTTCCGAGAGGATCTAGAGGAGAGGTGGCACCCCTATTGGATGGACAACACCTGGGACTCGGATGAATCTGAGCCCACCATCCTAGCTGACACCGAGTCGACAAGCTGAGCCGATAGGGGGGGGTGTCAGCTAGAATCGAGAGCTCAGATTCACCCGAACCCTAGGTGTCGTCCATCCAATTGGGGTACCACCCCTCCTCCAAGAATCTGGAGGAGAGGATGTTGATCCCCACAGGGGAGGGTGGAAGTCATGTTTTCATAATTCTTTTATTTGTTTCTTTTAAGAATTTTGCCAGAAAAATAGTGCTTCTTTGGTATATTGTGTTAAAAGAAAGACAAAAGAAAGGGCATTACATAACCTCTCCCCAAAGCATATATGGCATTTGAAAAAATGCCAATAACAAAATTAAGTACCCAAAAATCCTCACATTCTGATAAATTTAGCATCTTTTTCAATTTTATCATAGCTTCAGAACCATAAATGGAGGGTGAAGGTGGAACAGTGAGAAGGAGGCTATGTGGATTTAGAAAAGATGATTTCTTGCCGGAGGAGTCCTTCAAGAGTTGGGAGAACTATGCCAAAGCATTGGGACAGACAGGCTCCCGGTTCAAGGACCGACTTTTGGCTCGGTCCCTCGATTCAATTGAGCTCAATGAGATGAAAGCTGAAAGTCAGCATGAGATGAAGAAGAACCTCACTTGGTGGGACCTGATATGGTTGGGTGTCGGCGCTGTTGTTGGTACCGGTATCTTTGTTCTTACTGGTCAAGAGGCCAAAATGGATGCTGGTCCTGCAGTTGTTCTCTCATATGTTGTCTCAGGTGTCTCAGCCATGCTCTCTGTATTTTGTTACACTGAATTTGCTGTTGAAATCCCTGCAGCAGGTAACATCTAAAACATACAAGCTTTATAGCCATTCATTCCATTAGTACAAATTTGTCTGATTTCATTGTTTGTTTCAGGTGGGTCATTTGCATATCTGAGGGTGGAGATGGGTGACTTTGTAGCCTTCATTGCAGCTGGAAACATCATATTTGAGTATGTTGTTGCTGGTGCAGCTGTCTCTCGTTCATGGAGTTCTTATCTTGCAACCCTTTTCAACCACAGTTCTAATGACTTTCGTATCATTGCCCACAACCTCCCAGAAGACTTCAACCAACTTGATCCCATTGCTGTGGGCATCATTATTGTTGTCTGCATTGCAGCCATATTCAGCACCAAACAATCTTCAAGATTCAATTATGTTGCATCTGTAATACATATTGGCGTCATTGTATTCATCATTGTTGCTGGGCTTACGCATGCCGATGTCAAGAACTATTCTGATTTCGCACCTTTCGGCACCCATGGAATTTTCAAGGCTTCAGCAGTCCTCTTCTTTGCATATGTTGGATTCGACGCGGTGTCAACCATGGCAGAGGAGACTAAGAACCCAGCTCGGGATATCCCTATTGGTCTTATAGGATCCATGGTACTCGCCACAGTTGCTTACTGCTTAATGGCAGTCACACTTTGCCTAATGCAGCCCTATGCAGATATTGATGCTAATGCTCCATTTTCAATGGCCTTCAAGGCTGCTGGAATGGACTGGGCTAAGTACATTGTTGCTCTTGGGGCCTTGAAGGGTATGACCAGTGTCCTACTTGTCAGTGCAATGGGTCAAGCAAGGTACCTTACCCACATTGCTAGGACACATATGGCCCCTCCTTGTTTGGGTTATGTCAACCAGAGGTTTGGGACACCCATAAATGCTACAATTGTGATGCTTCTTGCTACTGCTGTCATTGCTTTCTTCACTAACCTTAATATCCTAGCCAACCTCCTTTCTATCTCAACACTTTTCATCTTCATGCTTGTTGCAGTCGCTCTCCTTATTCGTCGGTACTACGTGACCGGTGTTACATCATCAAAACACCAAACCTTGTTCATCATACTCACTCTAGTTATTATTGTATCATCTGTTGCAATTTCTGTATTATGGGCAATGGAAGTGGAAAGCTGTATACCATATTTGATTGCAACGATTGTCTGGTTCCTATCGACACTTGGGCTAAGGGTCTTTGTGCCACAAGCTAGGAACCCAAAGCTATGGGGTGTTCCTCTAGTACCATGGTTACCAGCAGTATCAATTCTGATCAACATCTTCCTTTTAGGCTCCATCGACGCGGCGTCTTTCATCCGGTTTGCCGTATGGACTACAGGCCTCCTGGTGTACTATTTGTTGTTTGGGCTCCATGCTTCATATGATGCAGCAATGGAGACAAATGAGAGAATGGCAAATGCTGCTAAACCACAGAAGATGGAAGAGGGGTTGACGAAGCCTGAAATGGAGCAGACATGAATACATGTGGTCAAATTTGTGGACATATGATTTGGTTTGTCAAGATTAAAATGATGAAAAATAATTTCACTACAAAATGAAATCTTTGTAATTTGAATGACTTCCTCAACTCATTTATGAAGTAATTTTATCAATGATATGGTTGTGGAGTCTTCTTTTTGAAGCTTGTTGGGAATGAAAGCATAAACAAAAGAAAGATAATCAAACATACAAGCACACAAATATGAGGATTCACCATAGTTCGGCACTCAATGTGAATGCCCACATCCACTCCAAAGAACCCGAGAATTTTTCTTATTAATTCACCAAGAAAAAAACTACATAATATCTCTCTACCTCAAAAAGTGATCCATTATGCTATTACCTATGATTTTCCCACATAGGTAATATATAGGCTCCCTAAGAACTCTAATTTTATACAATTATATACATGTGGTCATGTTCAACTACAAGAAAGTCATTTGAGATGGTATGACCATATTTAATGGAGGCTGTTAGATGCTCCCGTTCGCAGAAGTGATTTGATTCAGATAGAAAGATCTAAAAGATCTAGGGGTAGGCCTAAGATGACTCTAGGGGAAGTGGTGAAGAAAGACATGTATATTTAGGCCTTGCTTCAAGTATGACATTGAACATAGCTGATTGGTGGACAAGCATCCATGTAGCCGACCTCATTAGTTGGGATAAGGATTTGTTGTTGTTGTATATACATGTGGTCTCAATTATCTAACCCAAATAACATATACAAGTCTAATTAACTACCTAGAATCCATTGAATACCCCCAAAAAAAAAAAGAAAAGAAAAAGAAGACGACAACCCCCAACAGAAGGAGGCGGCGTATGTATGGAAAAGGATTTTTAGGGGAAGAAATTGGAGGGGTAGAAAAAGATTTTTGCGTTCACTGGTGCTGGTTCAACCTTTCAATCGGCTTAAAGTATGCTGCTTCGGGTAACATATATTGCTAGGTGAGAGACTGGACCAACTTCCGGCAACATCAACTTCTTAACCTACTACTGTTGATCTGCATAATTGATTGCGGTGGTACCCTTTAACCCTTACTTAGGCAACTTTAACCACACTTGATCTCCCACCTGGAACTTATGATCGCTTCCATGTAGGTCGTGCCTTTGCTTTTGTTGTCTCGAGAATAGTTCACCTGCATGTATTTGTATCTTCCATGGGATTTGATCACCATCCATATCCAGAGTGTTCCACACTCTAGAGGTGGGTCCCACATCACATCGACGGTGAAGGGATCCCATAGAGAGTACATGTATATGCTAGTCCAAACTCTGTTGGCTACCACAGTTCTCCAGAAAACTAACGACTCTCATCTGTCCACCTGCTTCCCTAAGAGATGTGTGCTGCTGACTGAGTTTAGGACACAACCATCGTCTGAGAGGGATCGGGTTCCTCTCAAGTTCAAAATGAACTTGAGTAGAGCCAGTGTCGGTTTCCTCAAATCTGACGGATGAGAGTTATTGTACGAAAAGTTAAAAAAAACTACAAAAAAACTCATCCGTCAGATTTGAGGCAGTAATAGGTGTCGGCCATCCAGCCGACACTGGCTCTACTCAAGTTCATTCTGAACTTGAGAGGAGCCCAATCCGTCCGAGAGAACCTTCGGCACGAACTGGGTCATAGATGGAAAAGATCTCACTATTTTTCAGAGTAAAAAGACAAAAAAAAAATGAAGAGATATTTTTTGTGTGTGCAAAAAATGAGATAATTTGGTTTCCTAAACAAAAGAAAATAATTTTTTTTCCCAAATCTTTCTAACATAATTAATAAAATATTCATTAATTAAATAAAATAATAATTTTTTAATTGTTTCAATTGAGGATTCTCATTCAATGAATAAACTAATATTAAAGGTTTACATTTATATTAAAAACATAAAAGAAAAATTACAAGAATGCCATTCATATATGGGCTTATATTTAACACAACGAGCTCTTGATGCTTGATTCTGTTGGCAAAGGGTGTTCAACTATCACGAAGCCCGTCTTGACTTTGATGTTTTACATATGATTTCCATGTGAGACTGGTGGAGAATTATTTTCCTTTTTTTATAGAATTGCTTATGATTTACATCTGATGCGAAACATATTAATACTCATGATTTGAAGCAGTCGCAGTCAGATGTAATATCATAAGCAATTCTATCGAAAACAAGGATGTAAAATCATAAGCAAAATACTTACTCCCAAGGAGATGATTCTGTTTGAAGGACATCGATGCTTCTTGGCTTCTTTTCTCCGACCAGTCAGTGAACTTGGGATTTGGAACAGTGACATCACCTACTGTTTTCGTATATTTGGTCTGATCTTGAAGAAATTTTCCTCGTCGGCTAATTATGTTTCATATCGATATTCGGACAACTTTACTCTATACATCCAGTATAGTATCTTCAACGATGGCCAAGGAACCAGGTCAGTTATCTGCAACTTTGCAATTAATTGTTTGCATGCAGATAACCGTTTGCTAAAGACGTACGATAACCCTATTTTTAGGTTACTCGAATTCTTTCTTGTTTTCTTTGTACATATGCTTTTGTTAATTTAATCTGATTCTGGGTCATTACACTTTGTAAACATTACATCGTTTTCCCATACATTATTCATCCCTCAGTCAGTTTTATCAATTCTTAGTTTTCTGGGATCTAAGATTTCCGCTACAGCAACAAGATACCGAACGTCTTTTGTTTCAAGTATTGACTACTGCTTGTTTTACTCACTTTTTTTTTCTTTTAGTTTAGTGTGGTTTCTGTATAATGATGAAAGTGCAAAATAGAAAAAAATGAAGAACAATAATTTAAATGGTTCAACACCCCAACGATGCCTACCTCTATCCAGAGAAAGAGAGAATTCATTTATTCCCAAGAGAATTCATTTATTCACAAAAAAATTCTACAGTCATTTCCACTCGACAGAGTATTCTCCTATGTCACACTTACCTAAGGTTTTCTCTACTAAGACAATATATAGTAACCCTAGAAACTCTAATCCCCTACACAATTATAGATTTACCCCATACTTGTAATATACCCAAAACCTAATACAAGTATAACTCAATAACTATGTGGATCCTACAGAATACAAGACACAACTCAACAAATCTCCATCTGGCTTGAATTTTGTAAATCACCTTGAAGAAGAACCCATTGTTGTCAATTCTATAACTCATCCATTGTCTCCACCAAACCGCTACACCCAAACCGGCATAGCCCACACCCTGTCTGGGTGTTCCGCACAGCTCACTGCCATACGATGTGATGTGACTCCACCTCTCCCACTGCCATAGCATCTACCGGAGAGATCACTATCACTTATAGTCCTCTGCAACTCCAGTTGAACCAGTAACCCGAGTTCTCACCACTACACCTTCAGTGCAGACCCAAAGATCCAACTCTTCACCGCAACCAATCAGTTCTCCTTTACCTCACTATGCAACATCAACTGACCATTATGCACACCTTACCGAGATCCAAATCCGCAGTCAGATCTAAGGAAAAATCTCCCGATCTGATCAGATTCACGAACAACTACCATCGCCCCATCAATCCGATCACAATCTCCCAGCCGTCACTAACCATCCGCTCAACTAGCAGATAGACCCACATACGATAATACCCAGTCTGCTTAGCGCAACCCTAGACAACTTGGCAAAAAAGCCACACATGTGATAACATTCTCACATACCATGTCACATATGAGAATAGCCTCTCCTCCGGCATCGTCTTATGATCACCATTAGATCCAAAAAACCTGCTTACGTTGCTTAACCTACCAACCATTGTCGCCCTAGTTTCCGTATTCGAAAACCCGAGAAAACACCCAATATCCAACCTACGATTTCTTTCCAAGAAGGAATCATCTTCAACCTCCATCTGTGGTAACAGATTCTCCATATCAGTTGCCATCCTTATGCTATGGATCAAACTGATAAGATCCTGGACAGGTTCCGCTGTAGAAACCAGAAGTTGCACATGTGATAATGGATATGGTGTTGTCTCTCGAGTGCCTCTAGCTCCTAGATTTGATCTTTCACCCACCAGCGAAACCTCATCATCCCTGACCAAACGCAAACCATTGCCATCCATAATGGCACCTGGTAGCCTCTGCGCAGCAACCTGATTCCTGCGATCCAATATCGCCCTCTAGTTTCCTGCGGCCACCATTCTTGAACAACCTGCCAAAATTACTACCGACGACATCAATCGCCCAGCCGTAGTCAGACTTCCGCCGTTGCCTGTACATACCAGAGATCCACCCAAGTCCATACCGATGATACCCGTATCGATCTGCCCTTCTCCCTCTGTAGATCCAATGTTGCCAACTTCCTCATCTGAAGCTACATATGATGTCGCACTCATCACCTACAGAGCCTGCACATGACCTCTGTCATTAACACCTGCACCAATAGTCACCAGAGGAGGCCCAAACAGTCATCAGATGAGGGCCATTAAATTGATCGGGACCTACCCCCCTCTGCATTCGCTGATTCGCAAGAACCCCTGCTGCAACCTTCGATAAAACTAAACCAAGCGTTTGACCTTGAACCATCTCCTGTAAGTCTCCATCTTCTGGGTATACCGCAAATCCAGAGGATTCATAGATCCACCATAACTCAGCCCTAACCCTATTGCCATCATATCATGACCACTAGCCACCAGATCTACACTCTGATCCGCTACTACTACCACTGAGCCTACAACCTGCTCACCACTAGAGCCGAGAATACTCTCCGCAACAGTTTGACAAACCCCCACATGTGATATCGCATGTATTGCTGCAAACAAAAAAACGTCCAAGCATTCCTCCTCTTGGCCCGATCCTTGTCTACAACCCAGATATAGGCTTCTCAAGTCACCACCCCCAACCATAGTAGATCGCCGTAATGCGAACCTGCTTGGTTTCCAACGTCCGACAAACATTACCGGCTCACTCTTCTGGATGGGGACCTCCAACATCATCCACCTTACCTCCAACGACCCTACCATGCACATTGCAGCCGACGGCAGACCCATAGTGAAGGTCCCTGAATCTCCCGAACCAGATCCAAGCCATACCGCCGATGTACGGGATCTTTCAATCGTCACCAGCGACATCATCGCAGCCCCGATCGGCACTACCTCTGTTGGAGGGATCTCGAACACCCTTCCTGCTTCACCTGTCTCCTCTACTAGGAATCAAATGCAATAATGGTGAATTTTCTAGCTACAAATTCTAGGTTTCCCACACACCTGCCGTAGACAGTGCCCCTCCTGTGGTCGCCCTTGTCGCACCGGTTAAGAACAAAACCACCAGCCCCGTCACACCTGACTTGGGAACCTCCCCGAACAACCTACCAAAGCCTCCCTCCTAGTCTTATGACCCACAGGTGCTACACAACCCCTAACTATATAAGCTCTAAACATGTTTTCAATTAATTTTTTATTTTCTTCTTCATACCAACTTTTACGCACATCCCTCCTTTTTCCATATCTGTAACCAATCTTTCGAACCTCACTTTGATACCAATTGATAGGGGTGAAAACATAAACCAGAAAAAAAAAAAAAAGAATTTAACGTGGTTTAACACCCCAACGCAGGATGCCTACCTTCACCTAAAGAAAGAGATAATTTTTTTTATTCCCAAGAAAATTTTATATCCATCTCCACCTGACAGTGTTCTCCCCTGTCAGCCTTACTTAGGGTTTTCCTTCTAAAGACAATATATAGTGACCCTAGAAACCCTAATCCCCCTTACAATTATAGATTTACCCTCATACATGTAATAGACCCAAAACCTAATACAAGTACAACCCAATAACTGTGTGGACCTTACAAAATACAAGACACAATCCAACATTCTATTCATCAATCCACCATCTATTCCAGGATTAATAGCAAGTCATCAATATACAACTACTACTCTCTCTCATATTACTCTCTTCTACTTTTTATATTCTCTGCCAATACCTAATCAACTAATCTAAACCACCGTTAACCTTCCCTTAATCATCCTCTTCAAGTTAATGAGGATTCTAAACCAATCTCAGATCATGGTTCTTGTTTTAAGGCTCTCTCTTGTGGTGGCTGGAACCAAATAGCACCATAAGCACTTATGAAAATTTGTAGCTGGAACTATCAAGGAATTGGGAGACCCCTGACTACTAGTTCTCTTGTTTACATATCCCATATTATGCCTTGTGATATTATTTTCCTCATGAAAACTAAATGTGCTACTGATAAGTTGGACCATTTGAAACGAAGATTGAGAACGTCTGAAACCAAATAAATATTCAACACGCTGATGAGATGTGTACCGATAAAGTTGCTCTAATGGAGGATAAGGATTGTCGTAGAAATGTGAGCCCTCTATTCTCCTAGGCACTCTGCTAATATTTCCTCCACCTTGGTGAGTTTCTCCACAAGGTTTTTGACCCTATGCTCAGCTCAGTACGATCCTGAGTTGCCCAATGCCAAAAGAATCCAACCTCACCAAGACATCTTTTCTGGTGTTCGGCGATGTTAAAATACTTGATGTACATGTGTTGGAATTCTTTGGCTTTCTGCATCTTGTGCCGTAATATCTGAACTTGTTTGGACCAAGGCTCTTCTAGCACCATCAAGGTAGCGGCAAGCCCATCTCAGTTTTCCTCAACCTCCAAAATCTGCGCACGCATGAAGGGCTTCTATCTCTGAAAGAAGATCAGTTATAGCCCCGTCTCCTAGTCTAAGTAGAAAGACATTATTAATGGAAAGAAAAACATTGCGGGAAGAGCAAGGAAATGACACCGACAGTTGTAAAAACATAATTACAGTCATCAAAGTGTTTCTCATGTACAAGGAGTGACATATTCAGAATACAAAAAAAAGAAGAAGAAAAGATAAAAAGGGGTCAGATCGTCTTCTTCACAACCTTTTGACCCTTCGGAGCCGTCTCCATAATAATGCCCTCCTGAGCTGCCTTGACTGCGATGCCTTCAGTTCCAGGGACCTATGTAGTTCCGCTTTCCTCAGTTGACTCCACTACAGCACCTTCGGCTCCTATGGACTAAGGGATCCCTGACCGCAACAAAGACTAAGGCCAGTGTAGTCCGACCACCGACCGTACTTTGAGTCTCCACGATATCGCTCTCATGAGCAATCTCCGTTTCAGAGGGGATCAAGGTCAATGCAGTGCCGTCGCCCTCAATCAAAACCTCAATAGCCTTATCCTCAGTCCCAAGAAGAGTCAATTGAGATGCGTCCCCAACAGCTCCTATCCCAAAAACTTAAGGCACTTCTTTAAGCACTTGATCTTCAGGGGAGGCCTCTTCCTCCTCCCCGTTACTAGGGAGATCCTCATCGAAGTGGTACCTTGAGAAGTGGTAGTTGGGCCAGGCTTACTTGTGCACATAATCGCGTAAATCGTGTACCCCTTGGAAGAAGGCACTCGAGTAGAGCTGAAGACAGAACCACATAAACCTTTGGGTCGTTAGAAGCTTTGAACTCAGCAATGGCCTGGCTGATCTTACCAGGAATACTATCCTCGAGCTCTTGGACTTTCCATGTAGCGGTTTTCATCTTGACCTCAAACATGTTGGCCGAATGGGCAAGCTCGAAAAATGTCTTCTCGTATTCCTGGGTTCTCTTCTCCTCGGTCATTGCTTTCTTGTCAGACTCTTCCTTGGCCTTCCTCAAAGATGTACATTCAGCTTCCAGGTGAGCCTGTTCCAAGATGGTGTCACTTGCCTTTTTCTTCTAGGCCGACAGTTCCGTCTTCAAGTCAGCCTTCTCCAAGTCAGCCTTCTTCTTGTCATCAATAGCCAGGTCTTTAGCCACCTTCAACTCATCAGTCAAGGACTTAATTTCCTCCGTGTAAGCCCTACAGACCTTCATAGTATCATTTCTCATCTTCTCAGTGGAACGGAGTCTTCTTTGAAGGCCCACATGATGATGCATGGTCACTTTTATGTAATTCACGAACTACAAGAAAAAAGACGTTATGAGGGACTAACATATACGACATAAGTGAAAGACAACCAAGGGTAATACTTACACTGACAATGCTCATCTCGAACAACCTCATCAACTCATCATCATCTTGCTTCGATGAAATCGATGTCCCTCAATAAATAGATTTTAGGAGTTGGTAAACCACTGGGGGAGTTTTTATCCCACTATCCAAGTTGTTCACCGTCCATTTTAGCCAAAAGGGGGAATTGGGACTCGAAGCCTGTGAAGAAATTAGAGTTTGCCCTTCAGAAACCTTTGTCAATGCCGTCGATGTCCCTATTGAAGGAGGTGCAACAATGGGCACATTTGAGCCCAAGCAAGGAGTCCCTGACCCCTGAAGAGGAGCCATGGTGATGACTGTTGCTGGAGAAGTCAGAGCAGACCTAACTGCTAAGGTAGAAGCTAAAATTGGTGTGACCTTCGCTTGAAGGGTTAAGACCGAGGCAGTTGTGGTCGATGGTGTCACCAAACGGGTTGCTGAAGCCATAACTACACCCTCTTATGAGGCTGGAATTTTTGGGGGAGTGCTTACTAGCTTAGCCTTCTGAGTAGCCAAGGCCTTTTTACCTATCGAGTCTTCTTCTCCCTCAGACCACGCCTCTTTGTCCATGTTTTTGAGGATGGAGGACTGAGGAGCAAATTTATCATTTTTCCCCTCCCTTGGGGGCACTAGGACCATCTTGGCAGACCTCTTCTGAGGTCGCAATTTCTAGAGCTCATCCAGATCAAGGTTCACCTTTCCCACTGCAAAGATTAAGAAAAAAAAATAAAGGATCAGTTAACAGGTCGAACAATGATGAGTTGAAACAACGCATACACGACACCTATCTTACCAGGGCCACCCAATCCACCTTGGGCACCTGAGCTGGAGCTGGGATCTCATTGTCATATACATCGTCTCTTATTCCCAAGTTGCCAAAATGTAGGAAGAAAAGAGAAATGAGCTCTTCATCATCAATGGGCACCCTTGCCTTCGCCAAGCCATAGCTCTCTTTATCGTAGGGGGGCTAATTTGGGTCGTATATTTACCAACATGATGTCAGGGAAATGCCACATGTTGACCAGCGCATCCTCTTCCTGTCCTTACGAACTAAGAAAAATAACTTTCTTTGCCATGGGGGAATCTTCGACCTTTTATGCCCCAAGATAGGGTGTGCGCCGGCCCGTTTGTTGAAAAAAATATCATGCTGTCTTCTTCTCACTATTAGGGTCTTATTGGTTGAAAAGGAACATGTACCTAAACAACTCTACTAAGGCCTCCCTTTTAAGTCGACGGAAGAAAACGATGAATGTAATGATCATCAACCAAAAGTTGGTCAAGAGTTGGGCTGGTGCGAGTCCATAATACTTCACTATCCTAACAGCTTCTAGGGGAATCAACAACTTGAACTCGACGTTGAAGAATTTGCTATATAGACATACCTCACTCTTACTGGGAGTGTAAGCTGGTTCCTTATCAATGATGATTTGGTAGTAATACTGGTTCTAAATTCTAAACTCAGAGGCTAGACATGACATTTGATGGCCACTTAGTTCACATGTGATCCTGGCAACCACCATCTCGCTAGGGGTAGGGATAGTTAAACCTATAGGCTCCTGAGGATCGACAGGTTCAGTCACCATTTCTGCACAAGTTAACAGGGGTCTCTCATCACGGTATGGTATTGCAACGGTAGCCTTGAAAATGGCTGGTCTCACCGGTAGGGTTGGGGCAGCGACTAATCCTGAAGGCACCCGGGCACTTATGAATCCTAAAGCTGTTGTTTGTTCTTCCGTCCAACCAAAAATAGGTGATAAGTCATGTGTGTAGATTGTCTTAGGATGATCGAACATGCGAACCATAAAGGAAAGAAGAGAAATGAAAGAAGTTTAAAAAGGAAAAGGATAACTTACTAGTTAAATTGCAGATGTAAAGAAGGCCAAGAAATTTCTTGCAGACTTGAAGAAGATGAAGTAAACAATAGGACTTTGGAGCTTCAGATGCTTGGAGTTTGTAGAGGTAGAAATGCTCAAATGTCGACCAAACCCCCTTTTTAAACTCATTTTTGAATAAAATTATCGTGGATTCGAAAGGCTTGGAGTCTGAATGCCATCATTGTAGAACCCATTAAATCACCTCTAATCATGGGCACTACTAGGAAAGATGTTTCATCCTCACATTTTGATTAGGGGGGGATCCCGGAGCATTAAATGCTAAAATAAAAAAGGAGGGGGCAAAGATCAAGGCTTACATCAGCGCTAGAAGATTATGCATCGTGTCACAAAATTGATGGTCATGGGGCACACATGGCAGCCATCCAAGGGTTGTCACCTCAAATTCGTCAGAGATCCCACCATCATGAGATCGTGTTAGGGAAAATTTTAAAAAATCTCTTAGGTTTCCCTAACGAAAATGGTTGTTATGATTCCCCTTGTCTCTCGAGGTCAATGATATCAGGTTTCACCAATGTCCTTCTTGTTCCAGGTCATCACCTTACATCTTGAGTCACCTGAATTTGATGACCTGAAAATCACTCTCACCTTCGGCTCGTACCTTGCATTGAAGTCGGGCTATGTGCCAACGAGAACCTAGTCCCAAAATGGACATGTAGTTTTTTTCAACTCGGGACATGCAATCATCTACACCACTCAGGCAGAGGTCTGCCTTGGGAGGTGAATCCCTACAGCTCGGAATGATAAATTAGATGAAATAAGTACGAATATTGGGATTGCTCCTTTGAATTCGATGAATCCAAAGAAGCAAGGGGCAACTATTAATACCATATTTCGTCTACAATGACAAGTCGACACGTTTCTGTCCACATGTTGCCGTAAGAAGGCTCCATGTCTTTATACATGTGTCGCCTCCAGAAGAACCCGTACCGAAAGAGGAAGCAGATGCAGGTCAGCATATCCTAGGTTTCCAATCGGTAATATAGGTCGATGGTAGTTCATCTATATTACGTCATTAGGAGTCAGACCTGTGATAGGACTCCTCCATAGCAGATATCCGTTAGCTACCTAGAAAGTCGATAATATAAACTTATCCTAACCTTGGGATCTTCATTCTATGGTGATAAGGCATAATCAGTTGAGGATTACTAGGGGAGTTACTCTCCTCATCTAACTCCAACACCTAACAATGTATCCGGCTCCAACTGTTGGTACATACCCTATATAAACACTCGACGGTCACAGGTAACAGGATCTGAACTTTACTTCACCATATTCTCTCTGAGAGAATACTTAGGTTACCCCTCTCTAAGAAGCTTACTCTCTTCTCTTAAGCTCCATACTATGCGCCTTATTACTGACTTGATTGTCGAAGTGGACACCAGACTACCCAGTACGACTCCGATAACATCTTCTTTCTTGTAGGAGATTAAACACGTTAGCCAGCCCAGTTTCAACAACAACAGGTGTCACACCCCAATTCCGACTGAACCAGAAGTGTGAGTGAACCGGCTCTAAACCACGGTTCACACCAGGATCTCAATAGACCGTGTCAACCAATCATTCTCAAGCAGTCTAACAAAATCAGAGATATAATACATAGCAGCGGAAATAAATAAATGAGCCAAGATCTAAATGATAATTTAAATAAATATCCAACTTATTCCATCATCCATCAAAATTTAAATACTAATTATTACAACGCTTTAACTGAAAATAAACCTATCATTGAGAAAAGACACAGAACGAGCACTCGCATGACGCATCATGCTCGTCCTCCACTGACTGAGAGTCCAGGGCAGCCACTGTGCTGTAAGCTGGAGCAGTCCTGAAGTCCTCCACCGTATACCCTGCATCAAGATCTAAAAAGAAATATATATATATATTTGGGTGAGCTCACAACTTAGCTCAGTAAGTACAAGACCAATGCAATAGTACAATATGCATGAGATAACATTACAATTTGGGCCAGGTATAACTTGCAAATATGCTATGGTAAGGTTTGGCAGCCACCGCACCTCCATGCACGAGAGTGTGAGCACACCCAACAGTCAGGCACCTACCACACTACTGCTGTTGTCCCACAACACTCACTCCGGTATGGAGATATGACTCGAGTCTGGCGGGTAGGAAGAACCACAATCCTACGTCCTCCCCCTGATACCCCATACCGTACCAATACCTAAACCCCTATTGGCAAGGGCTTGCAAGTGGGTTCCGTTTCTAACCAGTCCTAAATACAGTATCCAAGGTCCTACCCCAGCACGGCTCCCTGCGACATAGAGATAGGGCTCGAGTCTGGCGGGCAGGAAGAACCACAATCCCACGTCCTCCCCCTGATACCCTATTCGCACCAAGTCTGCTAAGGTCAAGACTATATAACCCTACCCCAACACAACCCCCTACGACATAGAGATAGGGCTCGAGTCTGATGGGCAGGAAGAACCACAATCCCACGTCCTCCCCCTGATACCCTATTCGCACTAAGTTTGCTAAGGTAAGGGCGATACGAGAAAAGTGTTAGCTGTGGATATATCCAGGGGACATCCCCTTCACATTCCACACACTAATGAAAACATACACATGCCTAAACATACAACAATCCTAGCATATGAAATGCATGATTATAATAAGATAAAAGAAAGCAACTACATGGCATGTGAAATGCACAGACATCAAACAATATGTATTTACAAATACAGAAATATATCACAGAGGTTTACTTTTGATTAGTTATTTAGGTTTGGGGTCTTGTTCCTTACCTGACGCGTGATACTGATCCTATGGTGCGTTAGAGAGCTTACTCACAGTGTCTACAGGTCCTACATAACCACATACTTATGTTAGAATTCATTTATTAAAGTTTCAGGGGTCAGAACCAGGTTTGGCCAAGCAAACCAGGCTCAGAAACCCATACCGGTTGCAGGTACCGTGGTGAGACCGGTATGTGCCACCGGTATGTATACCGGTGGCACCATACCGGTTACCGGTGGCACATACCGGTTGCACATACTGCAATCGATATGTGCAACCGGTATATACCGGTTGCACTTACCGGTCTCACTCAGATCTCACTGAGTGAGACCTGTATGTGCCTGTGGTATATACCGCAAGGCCATACCACTGGACCTATAGTCCATCCGGTATACCCCGCGGTTTGGATCCGAGAGCGAGATCTCGGATCTCCCCTCCTTGTCGGCTAGCAGTTAGGTCTCTAGGGTTTCCCCTACCCTTTACTAAGGTCCAAACCCTCTAGTGGTCTTCGGATCTCGGCTACACCGTATCAAACCTAGGTTAGATTCGAATGAAGAAGAACAATGGAAACTATAATCCTTTTGGATCATTGCGCCACTTCGTGGCTCCGATCCGATCTCCTAACATTATTAACAGTACAGAGCACTTACCGGCGTTGTCGGTTGACGGCGTGCTCTTCCTTCCTGGGCGGCCTCCACCTTCTTGCTCCTTCTCAGTTCTTCTCCAGACGGCCAGGGTATTGAGAAGGAGCAATGGAGTGTCTCCTTCTCTATTAATAGAGGGAGACCATCCATGGAAGGTTTTTTCTCAGAATGGAAATTTTTCCAAGTTTCCATTCTGAGAGACAGACTCACTGGAGTCTGTCTACAGCCAGAGTCAGGCATACCGGTTGCACATACCGGTTGGAGACCCCAGACTCACTCAAACCAGTATAGTCCAACCGGTATACCATACCGGTGGCACATACCGGTTGCACCATAGTGCAACCGGTATGGTGAGGCCGGTATGGCATTATGGGCATTATATGCCCATACCGGTGGCATGGGCATTATATGCCCATACCGGTGGCACATACCGGTTGCACTATACTGCAACCGGTATAGTGAGACCGGTATGAGTTTTTAGGCATTTTTTTACAGTTTTTCTTACCTGAACTTTGAGTGGTTCGTCACCCGGCTTCGCCCTCCGGTCCGGTTATAATTGGAACACCTGTCATCACATAAAACCATGGTTTAGACCCAGTTTTAGAACATGGTTCTTACAACAGGGTGGACCAAAGGATGGATATTTTTCAATCAAAAGTGCTTATCATTTCCTATGTAATAGCATCAGTAATAAGGAGAAGCAGCTACCTTCCACGCATCACCATTTTCAAGTTGTTGTTCCTAGCATAGTGTGGGATCACATTTGGAAGTACCTTACATAACCTAAGATCAAGATTTTTTTTGGAGGGCATGCTTTTTGGCTTTGGCAATTGCTGAAGTGCTTACTCAACGTTGCATCCCCATTGATAAGGCTTGTCCATGATGTGGAGTTGTTTCAGAATCGATGGATCATATATTGTTTGATTGTCCATATGCTCGTGTGACATCGTTTGCAAGCTCTTTATCCTACTTTCCATCCTCGTCGCGTTCTTTTATAGAATGGATTAAGAATTAGACCTACTTCCCTAGGGAAGGTAAACTAAAAAGTCATGCGACGTTGTGTCATAGTTTATTCTTATGCTGGTTCCTTTGGAAATCTTGGAATGACTTTACCTTTAATGGTCCAACGTGGTCACCTTCTGAATTAGCAACAACAGCCCAAAGAGCAAACAATGAGTTTTTGGGCCTAACAGACTCCTCAGCTAATGACTCACAAATTCCAAGTTCTCATTCGAATCCTGCTATTCATTGGAATCATCCACCTGTGGGTACCATTACTTTAAATTCTTATGCATCTTTTTTACAGTCGAAGTCTAGAGGGGCTTTGGGCTATATTCTTCGTAACTCTTCGGGTTCACAAATGTTTGCAACTTCAACTCCTATGAAGCTTACTTTAGTCCTATAAAGCGAATGCTTGGCTATGAGAGCTGGTACGTTACAAGCGATAGGGGATTGCATTGATCATCTGATTATAGAGAGTGGTTGCAAGTCTCTTATCTCTTTTGTTCAATAAATGGATCAGCAGCCACCTTTAAATGTTGTATCACTTGTACATGATATGCGATCTCTATCTCACTACTTTGTGTCATATTCTTTTAGATACATTTCACGGGAGATTAATAGCAATGCTGACTCCCTCGCTTTGCATGCCCTGTCTAAGTCGTGCCTGATAGTTTAGCAGTTATGCACTCCATGGCTGTACGACATTATTAATACCAATCTTCGTTAAGGAGATTAAACCAATAAGCGATGGATATGTGTTTTCCATAAGAAGCAACCTTGTAGCAACACGTGTGGGACACATGTAATGTCACACCCTGATTCTAGCCGAACTATGAACCGCTAAGAAATCAATGGTTCACACTAGGATCTCAATAAGATCGTGTCAACACACAAACCATATACAAACCATAAATCAGAATACATAATTAACAACGAAGGCTTAAGTAAGTGAACTGAGTTCTATGTTATAAAATAATAATTAAACCAAATTATTCTCCAAGGTTGACCAAACATAAATAAAATAATCCCATATAAGTCTTATAATGTAAAACCCGCACTCCACTAACCCGGTTTAACCGTGTCGTGCCAGGTCTTCCCATCATTGCTAAACCAAGTGGACCGATCGTGTGAAGTAGGATCACAAACCAGGTATGAGAATTGAGTTGAAAACATTAAAAGTATACGTAGGGTCGCATACCTGGGTAGGTACGGTCGACCATATGGTAAGAAACAATCGGGATTGTCCGCTCATAGCACGATGGAATTGTCCGATTGTAGCCCGATGCGCTACTTCAATGGCTCGATATGAAAGACGACCAACTCTACAACTTTTAGTGCCATATCTTCCAAAACCAAGTTGTGTACCGTCCGGTTCGCGACCCTTACTACATCTGCCCTTACAATATTTACTGTATTTCGTATGTTTCGGATATAGCACATCCCTTATTTTTTTGACTATATGAGATCCGCACTTTGACACCTGAGATTCTGTAACAAGTAGATACTTCCACAGGAGCATAATCGATTTTCTGGTTAAATACATTATGAGATGTTTTTCCATACTTTCCGCATTCAGTTTTAGCTATTTTTGCACCTTCTGATCGACCTGAACAACAAATATAGATCCTCTCCACCCCTTTTGGCATTACTAATGGAATATCCTTCACTATGGTAAATCAGTGTATCAAGATGTCAATCTGAGATCTTATTTTGGTTTGATACGTCCACCTACGAGACTCACCTTTGGCTTTCGTCTCGGTAGGTGTATTATTCTACATTGACAATCGATGGGTTCTGTGACCGTAGGCCATCAACCGTAAGACACTAGATTGGACTCCAAGTTTGAAAACTTTCCTAATTTGAGGAGGATTTCTTTCCTATTATTAGAGAACTCTATATGGAGAGTTTTTTTTTTCTATATAAAGGACGTCCCTCAACCATTTTTCACTCTTTTAGAACATTAGCAAATCCTAAAGAAAGAGAAGGAAAGAGAAGGAAGAGAAGTAGAAGAAGAGAAGACTAAGGAGGAGACTGAGAGAAGAGTTCTACAGACTCTCTGCAATAAGTAAGGTATGAACCTAGTCTCTGTAGACTTAGAACACTAAGAGTAAGAGTTTCTAATGTAAATTGAGATACCAAAACCAACGTAAGGATTCAACCATGTGGTTTGCCAAGCAAGTCTCAAAGGGGAATCATGGAGAATGGGTTAGAGTGATTAATTGGTAAAACTAAGAAATCGAGTCTTAGAATGATCATTAGGAGGACCCTATTGAAGAGCCAAGAGGAAGTATTCAGATTGAATGTAATTTGTGATCATAAATCTTAAGGTTGCAGCTACAGTCGACCATAGCATAACCAGAGGATCGACCATAGACATTTGATAAGAATTCAGAAATCATACGGTCACAGGTATGGTCACTTATGGTGCGAACGTAGGGTATCGACCGTTGGCAGTAAGGTCAACACAGAATAAGACCATAGGACTGATCATACACCTATAGGTGATCTCTTTTTGATTTTTGACTACTGTAACATGTTACATAGGAATCCTAACTTAAAGTGATTCAAAGAGAGTTACAAGACTTGGAAGGAGATCGAGCTTTGCTAACAGGTGAGGGAACAAGACCTAAATTAATTGGATAATAATAAACTGTTATTTTATTGAGTCCAATGTCATGCTTGATTTTATGATTATATGCTTGTAATGTGCATCTTACATGTCATCTAATATTACTGTTATTACTACTCATGCATATTTACTTCTGTTTATTTGCTACCACATGATGATGATAGGAATAAGCATGTGATTGTGTGTGGTTAGTGTGCTTGATGCGAGTGGAGCATCAGGGGAAGGACGTGGCATTGTGGTCTCTGACCTGGTCATCAGACTCTAGCTCTATCTCTACTTAAGTCTTGCCCACTGACATCATCGTATTGCCATTACTTTAGCAAAATTATTACGTCGTAGGGCATCAGGGGAGATGGTCTCAGACTGTGTAGTCTCTGACTCTGTCAAGGGGCCTTAGCTCTATCTCTATGGATGTATTGATGGATGCTGGGGTGAGGCCTTGGATACACTGGATGACATTTAGGATTGGTTAGTTGCGAGCCCAGTTTGCAAGCCCTCACCAATAGGGGCTTACGTGTTGGTATGGGTAAGGCATCAGGGAAAGTATTAGCAGTGTTTGATCCGAACACTTTAGCTCTATCTCTATTTCATGGTGGGTGCATGTGGGACGAAAATAGTGTTTGATCTATTTGGCAGATTCACACACTCGTGTATAGAGGTGTGGTGGTCGCCAATCCTTTCTATAACATATTACAAAGTTAAAAGCCATACCAAATATATGAATTGGATGCATGCATATGTTTGTTGCATTGTTTTGTTTTGCTCACTAAGTCGTGATGTGTGCTCACCCTTTCGATGTCGAATATTTTAAGTTGATGATGTAGGTCCTACTGTAGAATAGTATATGAATGCGCTGACATATGGACACATGGTGGCTATGGATGTTGAAGTTATAGAAGATACGCATGATCCTTCATGCGAGTGCAATCAGTGCATTTTTTGTTAGTTTAGCTATATTTGATTATTAGTACATGTAATGGATTAATTACTTTTATGTCTTGATTTTTGAAGATAATTGGATTAAATAACTATTTATCATGGTTAGATGCTCAGTTCATTATTTATAAAGACTTTCTCTTATTTGTTTATTATCTCTGTTTATTACAGTGGAATGTGTGTGTGGTTGATATGGTGGGTACTACCTAGCAGAGATCCTGATTGAACCGTTATTTTTTGACGGTTCATCACACTATTCTGGTTAATCCAGAATTGGGGTGTGAAAACTTGGTATCAGAGGTCTCTCAGGTTCTACCCATTGACCTATCTATTTCCACATGAGTCATGAATTGAGTTAGGATAAATTAAAACCTATAATAAAAACACACCATAAGCACCTGTGTTGTTGAGACATAAACAAAGAGAATAATGCACTTATGTAAAGGAGAAAACAATATATATATATATATATATATATATATATATATATATATATATATATATATATATATATATATATATATATATATATATATATATATATCCGATATATATATATATATATATATATATATATCCGAATTAGAGTACAGTCCACAAGCTGGACAGTTACTCTGCAATATAAATGGAAATCAAGGAGCTAGGGGTACAGGAGGAGGAGGTGCCTCACGGTCTCTATCATAGTCTTCTGCATACACTCTCGCAAGTCAGGCTACCTAAGTCTGGGTTGTTCGGAGACTAGCCGTCAGATCTACTACTCGCTAGTCTGTAGCACGCTGAGCCTCAAGAATCTCACGTAGTAGAGCCATCATGTCATCTGACGGTGGGCGTGAAGGGCCAGCTGAGTGAAAAGTCCAAGAGGACCAGCTCCAGTAGAATGGTGTGGTGATGGAGGAGGTATGGCATCCACATCCATGAACATCCGATCATCATCCTTATCATCACTCTCGTATGCCCTTGTTGCTGCTGCTGCCGCCTCTGCATTTGCTGCTGTTGCTGCCTCTGCATCTGCTGCCGCTACCCCCAGTGAAAGGATGTCTCATGGTATTTCTCTCGCCATCACTGACCTGTATCTCTCTCATGCCCATCCTACTGATGGCTTCCCAATCAAGGTCAACTGAGAAGGTGTCCTCATAAATCCTCTCATACTCTAAGTTCACCTGGAGACTAGCAAGCAAGGTGGAAATCAGTCATCCATAGGGCAAGTTACCTCTCGAGTCAGGCGACGTGGCTCTGTACATAGTCCAGAGGATAATGTAAGGGAGGTAGACAGGCTGTCTAGTACAGATACAGTACAACAAGTACTGTAAGAACCGTGCTCTAAAACCCGGTCTAACCATGGTTTTATACGATGACAGGTGCTCCAATAATAATCGGACCGGAAAGCGAAGCCGGGCAAGGGACCACGCAAGAAGCCGGGTGAAGAACCAATCAAATTCAGGTACGAAAAAGGTGAAAAAATGGCTAAGTGCATACCGGTCTCACCATACCGGTCTCACCATACCGGTTGCACTATCCTGCAACCGGTATGGGCCAGCGGTATGTATACCGGTCTCACTATACCGGTTGCACTATCCTGCGACCGGTATGTGTGAGATCGGTATAGTTCGGAGCGGCTGGAGTCTATCTCCAGCTGTGTTTCTCTCAAAAATGGAAACTAGAAGTTTCCATATGAGGGGGGAGCGTGCCTTGGACGGCCTCCCTCTATTAATAGAGGGGGAGACACTCCGTGAACCTCTTTGTAAATCCATCCGTTCGGAGAAGGAGTGGAGGAGGTTCAAGGAGGAAGACGCCGCCCAGGAAGGAGCTGCCGGTGGAGGAACACGCCGCCAACTGACAACCGCTACCGGTAAAGTGCTCTTTCTTTCCGATAGTGTTGATTATCGGATCGGAGCCGCGAAGCGGCGTGAGATCTGATGGAAAATGCTTAGGTTCCCTTTTGCCTTTCTTTCAGATCTGGTTGGTTTTTGACATTCTAGCCAAGATCCGTAGGACCCTTCAGAGAATGGACCTTAGCAATTGATAAGGGAAACCCTTGGGATCTACCCGTAGGGTGGATCTGATGATTTATGCCCTAGATACCTTTTCTTGTCTCTTTTCGGATCTGGGTCGCTATGCGGCGTTCTAGCCGCGATCCGTAGGACTTTACAGGGATCGAACCCTAGCAGAGGATAGGTGAGACCTTAGGAAGTTATCCGTGGAGACCCCGCTCTCGGAATCACGCCGTAGGGTACACCCTTGGGAGAGTCCAGCGGTATGGGCCGCGGTGTATACCGCTGGCACCATACCGGTCGCACTCAGCCAGATCTGAGTGAGACCGGTATGTGTGCATCCGGTATGCATACCGCTGGCACCATACCGGTCGCACTCAGTCAGATCTGAGTGAGACCGGTATGTGTGCATCCGGTATGTATACCGGTCTCACCATACCAGTTGCACTATCCTGCGACCGGTATGTGCGAGACCGGTATGTGTTCCGAGCCCTGTTTATTTGGGAAAGCCAGGTTTTGGCTTCTAAAACTCTAATGAATGGAAATTAACATGTAAATATGGTTGTGTAGGATTTTTATGTGAAACTTCTGACACCGAAAAGGAGTGATACCACGCGTCAGGTAAGGGACAAGATCCGAAACTTAAATTAAAGATTTAATAATAAACCTTAGAGAGCTCTTTAATTTTCTGTATCAATTTATATGCTTGTTTGATGGATTGTGCATATCACATGTCATGTAGTGTAAATTCTATTTGATTTATCTGTTCATGCATTTCATATGCTAGGTGTGATGGATGTTAGACATGTGATTGTTTTAGTTGGAGTGTGGAATGGGAAGGGCCGGGGGCCTGGGATCATTCCTCACCCCGACACCTTTCTGTAGCACCTTATCTTAGCATGCTTGGTATGGGTGGGGTATCAGGGGGAGGTTATGACAGGTGGTCTCCGATGTTGACATTGATCTGGCCACAACGATGTGGCATGGTGATCTCCGATGTCGACGTTGACCTGGCCATGACGCTCTAGCTCTATCCTTATGCCATAGGGAGCGATGTTGGGATAGGGCCTACTTGCGTACAGTTCCATCTTGGTATGCTTGTTGCGGGTAGGGTATCAGGGGGAGGTGAGGTATTGTGGTCTCCAGCCTGGCCTGCACGCTCTAGCTCTATCCCTATGCCGTAGACGGCTGTACTAGGGTGGAGCCTACTTGTATGACATCTAGGACTGGTTAGAAACGGAACCCACTTGCAAGCCATTGCCAATAGGGGTTTAGGTATTGGTATGGTATGGGGTATCAGGGAGAGGACGTGGGATTGTGGTTCTTCCTGCCCGCCAGACTCGAGTCCTATCTCCATAGCGGAGTGAGTGATGTGGGGCGACAGCAGTAGTGTGGTAGGTGCCTGACTGTTGGGTGTGCCCACACTCTCGTGCATGGAGGTGCGGTGGCCGCCAAACCTTACCATAGCACATTTGCAAGTTATACCTGGCCCAAATTGTAATGTTATCTCATGCATGTGGATGTTGCATTGGTCTTGTGCTTTACTGAGCTGTGTTGTAGCTCACCCCGATATATATATCTCTTTTTAGATTTGGATGCAGGGTATACAGTGGAGGACTTCGTGACCGCCCCAGCCTACAGTACGATGGCTGCCCTGGAGACACAGAGTGTGGAGGACGAGCATGATGCGTTATGCGAGTGCTCCTTCTGTGTCTTTCCTTTGTGATTGGTTTTAATCTTTTATTTTCTGTTAAGCTTGTAATTAAATATTATTTAAATTTTGATGGATGATGGAATAATGGGATTATTTATTTTAATTTATCATTTAGTTCAGCTCATTGTTATTAATTATTTCCGCTGCTAGTATTACTCTGGATTATGTTAGCTTGCTCAGGGATGATTGGTTGACACGGTCTTTCGAGATCCTGGTGTGAACCGTGGTTTTGTACCGGTTTACTCACACTTTTGGTTCAGCCGGAATTGGGGTGTGACAAGTACTGAGTCAGCTGAGAGAACATCTCGTAATGTCCCCCCTGAAGGATCAGAAAATGCTGGTTAATCTTACAGTAAACCCGTGGCTTTGGATGTAGGTTGACTGCTTTCATTTTCCAGCAATCATCCCGAAGAATCTAGTTGCATATCTCTGCACGCACCTGTGCAGATAGAAACTGGGGCTCCCTTAGGGCGCAATAGACCAATTACCCATTGTTGGGAATACCCAGGAAATCAGCCAACTCCTGACATTTTAAAGAGATAGGAACCCCTTTCACCCAACTAGGGATCCGAAGCTCTATACCCCTATCCGCATTTTCTAGGTCACCCTCTACGTGTAGGTGACAGTAGAACTGCTTCACTAAATCTGGGTGAGTGCAAGCCTCATACAAGATCACTAAAAGCCAGTCCATATCACCAAATGCCCGTTTCACATCAAACAGGGCTAACTGGGCCAGGTTCACACACTGACCCCCTTCAACTTTCTTTCGATCAAACCATGAATATTGTACCTCAGCTTCGATGGACCGGAAGCGGCGCAGGTCATGGACTCGAGGAACCTTGGTGCGAACCATGATAACTGCAAGAGAAAAAAATAAGAAAAACAAGTTCAAAAATTTAAATTTGGACAGCATAAAGATGTAAAATGGGAAAAAGCCTCACTTATCACCCAAACATTTGGGCAGGAGGACTTATAGTAGGCACAGATCATCCTACAATGATTAAATTAATAGAAAACAAACCCAATCAGAGAAGAATTAAAGAAATTTTGAAATTTGGGTTTTTCCCCAAATTTAGGTAAAAAATTAGAATTTTAAAATTTCTACCAAACCAACGAATGAAACTTAAATTTTCTTGAGGGCTTTCATCTATTAGATATCCAATAGCAATAACCCCCAATAAAAATCAAATTTTTACAATCAAATAGATGTTAATTTGAAGAAAACCTTGCAAATGGTAAAAACCTAGGTATGAAAGCTTAAAAAGAAAAAAAAAGAGTAGAGAACATACCTTGAGGAATGGAATAAAGATTCTGGATCGATGGAAAAATCGCCAAGTTCATATGGTTGATACTGTAGCAACTCAGTGGTGGAAATCTGAGTTGAGACCGTAGGAAAGAAAAAGAGAAATGAGAAGAAAATTTCGGAAAACAGGTTTAAAAACCTGATTTTTTTAATCATATGGTCGCACAATTCGACCAAAACATGCGACGTGTCATCGACCGTATGATCGACCATATTGTCTCGGAAAGTTGCCAAGGTTCTGATGGTCAAACCTATGGTTGCATAACATGCGACCGTAGGCCATCGACCGTATGACTGACTATTGTCTACTTTTGATTCTGTTCGAACTTTATCCTATTAACTTTGTTTCTTCTCTCATCTTCCATTGTGAGACTATCCCAATACTACCATTATGTCTTGTTTCACAGTGTAGCCTTTTAAATATTACTTCATCCAGGAAATTAAATGGCTGGGCATAGAGTTAGCAGAAGGAGACAGAATGCAAACCCACCTCCACTACCTATGGGGACCAATGACAACGAAGGTCAGGAAGGACAGGAAGAAAATGTTGGGAATCAAAATACTGTGCCTCAGGATGTTCATCCCCAAGCCAACCTAACCAACTTACCTGCACCACCTACGGATTTGACTATTGTGGTGATGAATTTAGCACAACAAGTGCAACATATACATCAAATGCAAGCCAACATGCAAGCTGCTATGGGAATTATTTTTCAAGCTGCAAACACAACACCTATATCTGCAGGGCAAGCTAGTACCGTACCTGGTGGTAGCAATACGGTACCCCAAGCACCTCAAATGCCAGTGGTACAAGCTCAAGTACAGAATACTGAGGCACCGCAAGGCGGATATAACCAGGGTAACTATCAGTACCAACCACCTACTTATGGAGCATATGCTCAGTATCAGCTTGATCACTCCAGATTGATCTAACATTTTTTGAAGATGAAACCTAAGAAATTCAATGGCAAGCCGTTGGATCCTGTGTGGCTAGCTCACTGGATCGATGAGATAGAAAGAAATTTTATGATGATGACTGTAAATGAAGAGGAGAAGGTGTTATGTGTCACTTTTATGTTGAAAGATGATGCATACCATTGGTGGAAATCTGCTCGAAGTTATCTATTAACAAAGCACACCCAACTGACCTGGGCTATTTACAAAGAAGCTTTCTTCGAAAAGTATTTTCCCTAGAGTTTTAGAGACCAGATGGAAAAAGAATTTCTGAGTCTATATCAAGGACAAATGTCTATAGACACTTATCGCAACGTTATGAAGAGCTGTTTTTCTTTGCTCCCTCTAGCATGCAAGAGGAAAATACCAAAACCCGAAGGTTCATCATGGGACTTAGGGAAAGCATTCATGAGCATGTACTGGGACTAGAAAAGAAGATTTATAATGAAGCGATACAAATTGCTCGAGTACTGGAATCGAGCCAGAGGGAGAGTTATTTTGCTCAAAACAGGAGTATAAAGAGGTCAAATGGGAATACATTCAACGGGGGAAACACAAACACTTTTAAACCCTTTCATACTCAAAGCTTCAATGCTGCAGCCAAGACTATCCCAACAGCCTAACCTCAACAAAAGCAAAGTAGTGCTAGAGTCAAATGCTTCAACTGCGATCAAGTGGGGCATTATTCAAGAGATTATCCTAAGCCGAGGAAGCAGCTACAGCAAGGAAACGTTTATGCAATTACTTATGAGGATGCTGCCACATTGCCTAATGTAGTCACAAGTATGGTTCAACCTTTTATTTTGAAATACCTTGTGTGAGCATGTAGACTCAATTAAATTAAATCATAGGTATCGTACCTATTAATGGCATATCCGTCAAAGTACTCTTTGACTCTGGGGCCACACATTCTTTTATATTTGTATCATTTGGGAAGAAGCTAAGTCTGCCCCTCAGGTCTTTAGACTGTAAACTGCTTGTACGATCACCTATGGGATTAGAAGTAGAACTAGAACAAGGTTATGAACCATGTCCAATTCTTATAAATGGATGAAGTTTGGATGCCAACCTGGTGCAACTTGAGATGGCAAACTTTGACGTCATCCTAGGGATGGACTGGTTATCCCAGCATTATACAAGTTTGCTTTGTACTGAGAAGATATCATTTAAAGACAAGTAAGACGTAGAGTTTAATTTTGCGGGAACCAAACTTCCTCGTAAACGAAAACTCATCCTCTTTGTATTAAAGGCTAGAAGATGCCTCGAGAAAGGAGGAGTTGGGTACCTAGTGTCCATGGTCGACCTTACCAAGGAAGCACCAAGAATGGAGGATATTGAAGTTGTGCGTAAATTTTTGGATGTATTTCCTAAAGATTTACTAGGATTGCCACCTGACCGAGCGACTGAGTTCGTTATAAACCTATTACCAAGAGTTGCACCAGTATCTATGGCACCATACCAAATGGCTCCTACTGAACTGAAGGAATTAAAGGTACAATTATAGAAATTACAAGACAAGGGTTATATTTGACCCAGTATATCACCATGGGGAGCCCCAGTACTATTCTTCAAGAAGAAGGACGGTAGTGTTCGACTTTGTATAGATTGTTGGGAGCTGGACAAGCCCACGATCAAGAATCAGTATTCGTTGCCTCGGATCGATGACTTATTCGACCAATTGCAAGGTGCCAAAGTATTCTCCAAAATTGATCTCCGGTCAGGATATCATCAGTTGAAGATCAAGGAAGGTGATATTTCGAAGACAGCATTCAGAACAAGATATGGACATTATGAATTCCTAGTTATGTCATTCGGATTGACTAATGCACCTGTAACTTTTATGGAACTTATGAATCGGATATTCCACGATATGTTGGATATGTCTGTCATCATATTTATTGACAACATCCAAGTTTACTCCAAGGATAAAGAAACTCATATCGCAAATCTTAGAACCGCTCTGCAGTGACTAAGAATAGAAAAGTTTTATGCTAAATTTACTAAGTGTGATTTCTAGCTAAGTGAAGTTGCTTTCTTAGGCCATGATATATCCGGTGAAGGAATTAAAGTGGATCCTAGCAAGATTGATGCTATAGTGAAATGGGAAGCACCTAAGAATATTGCAGAAATTAGAAGTTTCTTAGGTTTGGCTGGGTATTATCGATAATTCATGGAAGATTACTCCAAGATCGTCGTACCTCTCACTAGTCTGACCAAGAAAGGAGAAAAGTTTGTTTGGACTGACAAATGTGAGGAGTGTTTCCAAACACTGAAAGCAAGACTGATATCAGCTCCCATCTAGACCATATTGGTACCAGGAGAACCATTTATCTTGTACACCGATGCGTCTGGGTTAGGTTTGGGATGTGTGCTCATGCAAGGAGAGCAAGTAATTACGTATGTTTCCAGACAATTAAAGACACATGAGAAAAATCACCCAACCCATGACTTGGAATTAGCAGCAGTGGTACATGCTGTCAAGATATGGAGACATTATTTGTACGGAGAGAAATTTCAGATTAAATCAGATCATAAGAGTCTCACTCATTTTTTCAATCAAAAAGCATTAAACATGAGACAAAGAAGATGGCTAGAGTTGCTAAAGGATTACGATTGTGATATCCAGTATCATCCAAGAAAGGCTAATGTAGTGGCCGATGCACTAAGCAGAAAAGCAATAACAAAGTCATAGGGAGAAGCTAGCACAAATACTGCAATGTGTGACACAGGAAGAGTATTCAATTGTGACAATGAGCAGTTCGTGATTGATAAACCAGGTGATTCAACTGATCTAGGGTTTATTCATCGATTTTTAAACATATTTGCTACATTGAAGATTATACCAAATCTGATAGACGAAGTAAAAGTAGCTATTTAATCAGACCCCTATCTGAAAATAGTGCAAGAAGACCTTGAAAAAGGTAGGACTACTCCTAACTTCACCTTGGACCTTGAAAGGGTACTACGATACAAAGGGAGAGTATGTATCCTTGAAAGTGAAGACTTAGATATTTGACACAGATTAATGAAGGAAGCCCATACTACTGCTTATTCGGTACACCTCGGGAGTACAAAGATGTATCATGATCTAAAGAAACTATATTGGTGGAGGGGAATGAAAGCAGATGTAGCTAAATATGTGTCTCAATGCCTGAATTGTCAGCGGGTAAAGGCTGAAAAACAAAGGCCTGCAGGCTTATTGCAACCATTACCACATTCAGCATGGAAATGGGACTGCATCACTATGGACTTCGTCACAGGGTTATCAATGACTCCCAGAGTAGTTGACGCAGTCTGGGTGATTGTAGATCGTTTGACTAAGACAGCTCGTTTTATAGCTATACAACCTCAGTATACACTGAAGAGGCTAGCTAAGCTGTATGTTGATAATATTATCAGGTTGCGTGATGTACCTTTGTCACACCCAATTCTGGACTAATCAATGGTGTGATGAACCGTCATGAGAACCAACGGTTCAAATCAGGTTCTCGTATAGGCTACGCCAACCATGTTAAATCAAAATATATTCCACAATAATAATCAAAGTAAATAAATAAATAACGAAAGTCTTATTAATAATGAACTGAGAGTCTACAGTGATAATTAAATATTTAACAAGTTATCTTCAAGTAACCAAAACATAATTAATACTGATTACAAGTATCACAATCCGAAAGTTAACCACTAAGCGTAAACATAGTTGAAACACTAGCTTGACAAGCCATATTCGTCCTCTATAGCTTGCACATCCATAGCCGCTGCATATCCACACGTTGGCGTATTCATATAATATTTAATCGTAACACCTGCAATATCAGAAACTAAAAAGAATTGCGCATGCAAGGGTCAGCTCTCCAACTTGAGCTCAGTGAGTAAACAAAACAATGCAACAAACATATGCATGCATTCAATTCATATCTTTGGTCTGATTTTTAAGTTTACAATGCGCTATAGAAAGGTTTGGTGGCCCCCGCACCTCTATATATGAGTGTGTGAATCCTCCCAATGGATCAAACACCATTGCCATCCTACATGCACCCACTATGGAATAGAGATAGAGCTAAAGTGTCCAGATCAAACACCGCCAATACTTTCCCTAATGCCCTACCCATATCAACACGTAAGCCTCTATTAGCGAGGGCTTACAAACTGGTAAAGTGTCCAGATCAAACATCGCCAATACTTCCCCTGATGCCTTACCCATACCAACACGTAAGCCCCTATTGGCGAGGGCTTACAAACTAGGCTCGCAACTAACCAATCCTAATGCCAAACAGTGTATCCAAGACCTCACCCCAGTATCCCTCAATACGTCCATAAAGATAGAGCTAAGGTCTCCCGACAGAGTCAGAGATCACACAATCCGAGACCACCTCCCTTGATGCCCTACAACGTAATAGTTCTGCTAAGGTAATGGCAATACGATGATGTTAGTGGGCAAGACTTGAGTAGAGATAGAGCTAGAGTCTGGTGATGAGGTCAGAGACTACCATGCAACATCCTCCTCCTGATGCTCCACTCTCATCCAACACACCAACCACACACATACAAGCACATGCCTATTCCTAGCATCATCATCATCATCATGTTATAAATAAACAAAATTACATATGCATGAGCAATAGTAACAGAATTATTGGATGACATGTGAGATGTATATTACAAACATACAAGCATAGAATAAATCATGGGATTGGACTCAATAAAAGAAACAGTTTGTTATTATCCAATTAATTTAGGTCTTGTCTCATCACCTTTGATTGATGTTTGTTCCTCTCCTAAGCATTGGAAATCACTTTGAATCTATTAGGAACCTAAACAATTAATGTATATAAGTTAGGGTTCAAGTTTACCAAGTTACAGTAGTCAAAAACCTTGTTTGGTCTTAAAATATGCTTGATGTTTCCCTATGGTCGATGCTATGGTCGATCATATGGTCGCAATATATGCCATTGTAGGACATACGGTCGATACCCTATGGTCGCATTACATGCGACCGTACCTGCAATCGTATGTTTCCTGAATTATTCTCGAATGGCTGTGGTCAACTCTTTTCTCATCCTATGGTCGACCATAGCTGCGATCATACGTAGTCAAGTTAATTTTTACTTCTCGTATGAGTTTCTCTTCATGAATTATCAATGGGATTCATCCTAAAATCATTCTATGGCATTTGATCACAGTTTATCCTTATCAATTATCCCTAACCTATTCTCTCATGGTTTTGCTTAGAAATTCCATAACAGAAATCGTTACATTAGATTCAACACATCAATTTGATGGAAAAGAACCTATCCTATCTGATCTACCCTACAGAGTCAAGTCCATACCTTAAGCTTGTTGCAGAGAGATAGAACTCTTCTCTGCAAAACCTTCCTCTCAGCCTTCTTCTCCAAATCTCCTTCTCCTTCTCTTCCTTTCTCTCTTTCTCTTTTAGGTTTAGAGTTTCAATATGGGTTCTAAAAAAGTGAGAGAGGCTAAGGAAAGTCCTTTATATAGAAGAAAAACCTCTATATAGAGTCCTATTTTAATTAGAAAATAGTCTTCCTCAAATTATGAAAGTTTCATAAACACAGAGTCGGTTCTGGGATCTCACGGTCAATGGCTACGGTCACAGAACCCATCGATCGTAGGGTCAAAAACATCAACCGTAGGGTCTTGGATCCGAGATCTTCATTCTTACCATATGGTCGACCAAACCTACCTAGGTATCCGACCATATGCATACAGTTTTCAGTGTTGAGTAGATTTTTATACTTGGTTTGTGATCCATCTTCACACGCTCGGTCCACTTGATCGAGGAATGATGGGAAGACCTGGCATGACACGGTCGGACCAAGTTAGTGGAGTGCGGGTCTTACAACCTGAAAGCATTGTGTCCGACGGAGACCCATGCTTTACCTTAAAGTTTTCGGAAGTATTACAGAAGGCCATGGGTACAATGTTGAAGTTTAGTACCGCATTCCATCCTCAGACAGACAGATAGATAGTCGGAGTGCACCATTCAAATTTTAGAAGACATGCTCCGAGCTTGTGTCATTGATTTTAAGGGACCATGGGATGAGAAACTATCATTGATTGAGTTCGCTTATAATAACAGCTATCAAGCTACAATACAGATGTCGCCCTATGAAGTACTGTATGGTAGGAAGTGCCGAACTCCTTTATTTTGGAATGAAGTTGGAGAACAGAGAGTTGTTGGACCAAAATTTAATGAAGAAACTTGTCGAGTAGTAGACATAATCAAGGAAAGAGTCTGAATAGCTCAAAACCGTCAGAAGCAATGTGCGGACAATCGACATAGAGACCTTGAATTTATGATAGGTGATAAGGTATTTCTGAAAATATCTCCTATGCGCGGTTAAAACGGTTCAAACAGAAAGGGAAATTATGTCCCCGATATGTTGGACCATATGAGATTTTGGCAAGGCGTGGAAAGGTAGTGTATCAGTTAGCACTACCACCATCAATGTCTAGTGTACATGATGCATTCTATGTCTCACAACTGAAGAAGTATGTCAGAGATCCAACACACGTGTTAACAACGGATCCACTGGATTTGACTGAAGATTTGATGTTCGAAGTGGTACCTTTTGAAATCACTAGTCAGAAGGTTCAATGTCTTTGCAACTGCGATATATATTATGTGAAGGTTACTTGGAGAAGTCAAGATGTAGAAGGAATCACATGGGAAGAAGAGAACGCTATGGGGAAGTAATATCCTCGCCTATTCAATTCGGGAGGTATGTACAAATTTCAAGGACGAAATTTGTATAAGGGGGGGGGGAGTTGTAAGACCCACTGTAAAACCCGCACTCCATAAACCCGATCTAAACCACGATTTCATGTCGTAACAGGTCTTTCGATCATCACCAGGCCAGACGAGACGAGCGAATGACAATCATGTACGAAATCGGACCAAACAGACCAACTGAAGTATGAATTTTGTTCATACCAGTCGATGGTACCGGTCTATGGTACCGATCGACCGGTATGGTCTGCGCAGCAGACTACCAAGATCTGGAATTGGATCTCTGCGGGTCCCACTTTCCTAATTCTGAATCCTAGGACTTTCCTAATCCTAAGAGGCTTCCTAAACCTAATTCCTAGCCTATTTAAACCCCTCTAAACCTCCTAGAATCCCTTCCATTGATCCTCACAAACCCTAGAGAAGAGAAGGAGATTGGAGAAGAAGAAGGAGCTAGGAAGAAGAAGGAAGAGCCGCCGTTGCCGTTTGACGACACACACCTTACGTCGGTTGACGGTAAGTGTTTAAACCCTTCCTCTCACATTATGACTCTAGGTTGGTTGGGTTGTTTGGATCAATACTATGCAAAGCAGGTATTGACCTAAACCCTACTTTGCCGTCAAACCCTAATTTAGTCGTTAAACCCTAGATTCGAGTTCTAGGATGAATACCATCATAACTAGGACTTGAATGGAGTTGGAAACAACTCTAACTCAATGCTCAGACCTAGATTGGGTAGGAGAAACCCTAGAATCAATAGGGGGTGACCGACGGAAGTCGAAGATCAGACGTATAGTCTTCCGGAGACATACCGGTCGACTATTTAGGTTGCACCCAGTGAGACCGGTATGTTGCGATCGGTACCTTTCGGGGGCTGGTCTGTGGGGTTCGGCTGACCATACTGGTCGCAGGTTTCCCCATAGTGCTGCGACCGGTACTGTGACCGGTCAGCTCTGTGAGTGTATTTTTGTAACCTCGTTGGTTTTTCGACCAACATAAACCTATTCTAATTAAACCCTAATATTGTATAGGACTTTGTGATAGCACATTTGGATCTTGCGACGTGGAGCAAGCTATCAAATGAGCGTCAGGTAAGGGAATCGACCTAAACCCTAATAATTAATGGACAGTAAACCGTTGCTAATAACCCTGAATCTTTGGTATGATGTTTGTGCATTCTCACATGTCATCTGTTATTTCTAGTTATTATATTTGTTCATGCATATTCCATATGCTAGGATGTGATTGTTAAGCATGTGATTGTTTTCGTTAGTGTGTGGAATGAAAAGGATCTGGGGTCTGGGATCATTCCTCACACTAGCACCTTTTGTAGTATTCTATCTTAGCATGCTTGGTGCTGGTAGGGCATCAGGGGGAGGTCGTGGCACTGTGGTCTTCAGCCTGGCCACCACGCTCTAGCTCTATCTTTATGCCGTAGGGAGTTATGTTGGGATAGAGTCTACTTGCGTATTGTTCTGTCTTAGTATGCTTGGTGCGGGTAGGGCATCAGGGGGAGGTCGTGGCACTGTGGTCTCTGGCCTGGCCACCACGCTCTAGCTCTATCTCTATGCCATAGGGAGTTGTACTGGGATAGAGCCTACAGTGATGACATATAGGATTGGTTAGTTGCGAGCCCAGTTTGCAAGCCCTAGCCAGTAGGGACTTATGTATTGATATGGGTAGAGCATCAGGGGAGGTAGTGGATGCCTTAGCTCTATCTCTATTCCATGATGGGTGCATGTGGGTCGACAGCGGTGTGATCTACTGTGCAATGCTACACACTCGTGTATAGAGGTGCGGTGGCCGCCAACCCTTTCTATAGCACATTGCAAACTTAAACCAGACCACAGCATAAAATGATTGTTACTCATGCATATAATATTGTTACACTGTCTGATTATCTTACTGAGCTAAGTTGTGAGCTCACCCTTTGTATATACACCTTTTTAGATGTTGATGCAGGTTACACGGTGGACGACTATATGAACGCTCTGACGTATGGAGGTGTTGCTGCTCTGGACGTACAGGCAGGAGAGGACGAGCATGACGCTTCATGCGAGTGCCCTTTCTGCGTGTACCTTTGATTTTATTTTATTTGTTTTAGTTATTTTTTAATGTGATGTAAAGATATTTAATTACGTTTGGAATTTAGATAATTGAATACTTGTTTAAATTTATCAATAGAATACTCAGTTCATTTATTTGAAGACTTCCGCTGTATTTATTATATTCTGATTGTGGTTATGTGCAATGGTTTATATGAGTGGACATGGTCTTATTGAGATCCTGGTGTGAACCGTTGGTTCAGTGACGGTTTACTCACACCATTCTGGTTGGTTTAGAATTGGGGTGTGACAACTTGGTATCAGAGCTCTTAGGCTCTATCCAACAGACCATATTGCACTTAACTAAGTCGTTGAACTGAGATAGAAAAAATTTAAAAGTCTTAATATGAATAAACCTTAAGCATTGTTTGATGTTTGAGATTAAATATGAAAGAGCATAACACACTATATTAAATATGGAATTAATAAATACACATGTTCCAGGAAAAAAAATCATAAACTTCTTTTAAAATATTTAAAAGTTGTATCAAGAGTTAATAGTGCTACAGGGTACGTTTGAAGTTATAGATGTTATTTCCTTAGAATTAGTTTTGATTATACCAATCTAAGCTACTCCTATGATCGACACCATGAATAGAGATATGAAACGAATGAACATTTAAAGGTTTAATCATTCTGAATGTACATCTTTTTGATTTTATACCTGATTTACTGATGTACCAAAACTTCTCTAGATTTACTCCTATAGTGCCTTGACCAATGACACTATATACTCGATAAAACCTGTAACCATGAGGTTAAGAACTGTAAAACCTCTATTTCCATATATTTGGACAACCGTGTAACTTAACAACCTTTGGATTCCGGTTGGATTACCATAGATTTACTTCTGATCCTTAAACCTAAGTTCACTAGATAAAACAAGTGTTCGTCATTATACTGAATTCGAAAGAAGGAAATGAAATACTTTTGGATAAACATTATGATTCATATATTCCTTGACATCCGTTGATAGAGATACTTAGTTAATAAGGGAATTATTGGAAGGGAGATGATTAAATTCAGATTAGATTCTATAGCCAAGAAACCTCAAATGAAGTAATGGAGGATCTATTTCGAGATTGCTGAATGGATGGATTTGTGTCATGATCTGTAAAAGAGTGCATAAGCAGGAAGTGAAAACTATCAAGAGTAGCCAGTAAAGAAATAGATAGCACTCAAGTAGAGTTAAAGATGACTATATCGATATGAATTTTGACAAGACAGAAAGTTTCTAAAGGCAGATCTAAGAGTGGATACAAGGATGAAGTCAAAACTTATGGCATTGATAGTATTCAGATTAGTACAAGTAATACAGAGTTATGCCCAATGTCAAGTGAGATGATTAAGTAAAGACCAAAAGAGTTTGGCTGAATTAATGAATTTATAAGCATATACCCTAATGCTTATAGATAGACTTAGGATATATAATGAAGCTGTGCAGATTGCTAGGGTAATTAAATCAAGTCAAAAGGATAATTTCTTTGCTCAGAACAGGGGACTGAAGAGACCGGCTACTAAGACTTCAGGTGGCGGTAATAATAAATCCTTCTGCCCATACAGGGCTTAGTCCACCATGGTGCCTGTAAGAAACACTACTGCACCACCACCGCCACAGTTCCCTGGACAAAACTCAAACATTAAATATTTCAACTGTCAGCAACTGGGTCATATTGCAAAGACCTGCACTCTACCTAGGAAACAACCTCCACAGCAAGAAAAGGTATTTGCAGTTACCACTGAAAAGGCAGCCACATCACCGGATGTGGTCACTGGTATGATTCTATCCCTTCCTATTTAGCTTACTATTTTATTGTGTGCGAGCATGTAGAACTAAGGGATAATTAAATTTCAAGAACTGTAAATATAGCTGGTATACCTGCCAGAGTACTCTTTGACTCTGGGGCCATGCACTCCTTCGTTTCTATTTCTTTCGGGAAGCGAATAGAATTACATGTCAAGCATCTAAACCCAAGCTTGATAGTTCATTCCCCACTAGGAGTCGAAGTGGCGTTGAACAAATATTTTGGACCATGTACAGTTAGCATTGACGGCCAAGATTTAGAAGCTAATCTGGTTCAACTCGAGATGGCAAACTTTGACGACATCTTGGGAATGGATTGGTTAGGCCAGCATTCAGCCAGCTTATTATGTGGTGAAGAGAAGCTTGTGCTTAAAGATGAGAAAGGAAAAGAGTTTAGCTTCACCGGGACCAAGTTACCCAGGAAGCGGAAGTTGATCCTATCTGCCCTAAAAGCTAAGAGTTGCTTAGGGAAGGGGGGAGTGGGGTACCTAATGTCTGTGGTCGACATCACTGCTGAGGTGCCAAGGATGGAAGATCTAGATGTGGTACGAGAGTTTCCAGATGTGTTTCCAGAGGATCTCCCAGGTTTACCTCTAGACAGGGCTACAGAGTTCGTGATAGACCTAATGCGGGGATCGGCACCAGTGTCTAAAGCACCATACAGGATGGCCCCTACAGAATTAAAAGAGTTGAAGACCTAATTACAAGAATTGCTAGATAAGGGTTTCATACGACCAAGCATATCACCATGGGGAGCACCTGTATTGTTCGTTAAGAAGAAGGACGGTAGTGTACGGCTATGTATTGACTACCGAGAGCTGAACAAGTTAACCATCAATAATCGATATCCTTTGCCTAGGATCGATGATCTGTTCGATCAGTTACAGGGTGCAAAGGTTTTCTCGAAGATTGATCTCAGATTAGGGTATCACCAATTGAAGATCAAGGCCGGAGATATTCCAAAGACTACTTTCAGGACAAGGTATGGGCATTATGAGTTTCTGGTAATGTCGTTCGGGTTGACTAACGCTCCAGTGTCGTTCATGGAACTGATGAACCGAGTGTTTCATGACATGTTGGACACTTCGGTCATCGTATTCATCGATGACATATTGGTCTACTCAAAGGACAGGGAGGCTCATGCAACACATTTGAGAGCAGCCCTACAACGGCTGAGAAGGGAGAAACTTTATGCCAAGTTCAAGAATTGTAAATTTTGGCTGAAGGAGGTGGCTTTCTTGGGCCACGTAGTATCTGAAGATGGTATGAAGGTATATCCAAGTAAGATAGCTGCTATTGTAGGATGGGAAGCACCAAAATCAGTTGCGGAGATTCGTAGTTTCCTTGGATTGGCTAGTTACTACAAAAGATTCGTGGAAGACTACTCAAGGATCACCGTTCCACTTACCAGACTAACCAAGAAGGGAAAGAAATTTATATGGTCAGATGAGTGCGAGAAATGCTTTCAGACTTTGAAGTCAAGACTAGTCTCTGCACCTATCTTGACCATCCCAGCACCAAGCTTACCATTTACCTTATATACGGATACTTCAGGGTTGGGTCTTGGATGTGTATTGATGCAAGGAGAACAGGTGATTGCCTACGCATCAAGACAGTTGAAAGAGCATGAGAAGAATTATCCTACACATGATTTGGAGTTAGCAATGGTAATACATGCAATCAAGACTTGGAGATACTACCTTTATGGTGAGAAGTTTCATATTAAGTCAGATCACAAGAGCTTAACATATCTTTTCACTAAGAAGGACCTGAATATGAGACAAAGGAGATGGCTGGAGTTATTAAAAGATTATGATTGTGACATTCAGTATCATCCGGGTAAGAAAAATGTCGTGGCTGATGCCTTAAGCAGAAAGTGGGCATTGAAACCTGAGGCAGGACCAAGTACAAATGCTGTATTATGTGCTGCAGCCTCGAGCTCAACAGAGAATGATGAAGAGTATATAATAGAGACTGCAAGAGATCCAGTGGAACATGGCTTAATTCATAAGTTTACATTGATGTTCGGAGCCTTGAAGATCTCATCGGATCTTATAGATGAGGTCAAAGTAGCAATCCTACAGGATCCACACCTCAAGACTATATAAGAAGATCTAGAGAAGGGCAACAACAATCCTGACTTTACCTTGGATTCAGACAAGGTACTCAGGTATCGTGGACGATTATGTTTACCTGAGAGTGAGAACTTAAATATCAGAGATCAAGTCATGACAGAAGCTCATTACACTCCATACTCGGTACATCTAGGAAGCACCAAAATGTACCATGATTTAAGAAGATTATATTGGTGGAGGGCTATGAAAGCAGATATTGTTCGTTTCGTATTCCAATGTCTGAATTGTCAGCAAGTTAAAGCGGAAAGGGAGAGACCCGCAGGTTTACTACAACCATTATCGGAATCTGCATGGAAGTGGGATTGTATCACAATGGATTTCGTCACTGGCCTACCCTTGACACCAAGGTCGGTGGATGCAGTTTGGGTTATAATCGATCGACTTACCAAGACTGTTCGATTCGTAGCGGTCAGACCTCAGTATACCATGGACAAGCTGGCCAAGCTATATGTTGATAATATAGTCAGACTTCATGGCATCCCAAAAAGTATGTTGATAATACACTGTTTTTAGATGTTGATGCAGGTTACATGGTGGACGACTATATGAACGCTCCGGCGTATAGAGGTGTTGCTGCTCAGGACGTACAGGCAGGAGAGGACGAGCATGACACTTCATGCGAGTACCCTTTCTGCGTGTACCTTTGATTTTATTTTATTTGTTTCAGTTATTTTTTAATGTGATGTAAAGATATTTAATTATGTTTGAAATTTGAATAATTGAATACTTATTTAAATTTATCAATAGAATACTCAGTTCATTTATTTGAAGACTTCCGCTGTATTTATTATATTCTGATTGTGGTTATGTGCAATGATTTGTATGAATGGACACGGTCTTATTGAGATCCTGGTGTGAACCGTTGGTTCAGTGACGGTTCACTCACAGCATTCTAGTTGGTTCAGAATTGGGGTGTGACACCCACACTCTACTAACCCGGTTTAACAGTGTCGTGCCAGTTCTACCCATCATTGCTGGACCAAGTGGACCGACCATGTGAAGTAGGATCACAAACCAGGTATGGAAATTGAGTTAAAAACATTAAAAGTATACGTAGGGTCGCATACCTGGGTAGGTACGATCGACCATATGGTAAGAAACAATGGTCACTGATCAATGACCCTACGGATGATGTTTTTGACCCTACGGTCAATGGGTTCTGCAACCGTAGGCCATCAACCGTAAGACCCTAGATTGGACTCCGAGTTTAAAAACTTTCCTAATTTGAGGAAGATTTCTTTCCTATTATTAGAGAACTCTATATGGAAAGTTTTTCTCTATATAAAGGACGTTCCTCAACTCTTTTTCACTCTTTTAGAACATTAGTAAACCCTAAAGAAAGAGAAGGAAGGAGAAGGAAGAGAAGTAGAAGAAGAGAAGACTCAAGAGGAGACTGAGAGAAGAGTTCTACAGACTCTCTACAACAAGTAAGGTATGAATCTTGTCTCTGTAGCCTTAGAACACTAAGAGTAAGAGTTTCTAATGTAAATTAAGATACCAAAACCAACATAAGGATTCAACCACGTGATTTGCTAAGCAAGTCTCAAAGGGGAATCATGGAGAATGGGTTACAGTGATTAATTGGTCAAACTAGGAAATCTAATCTTATAATGATCATTAGGGAGGACCCTATTGAAGAGCCAAGAGGAAGTATTCGGATTGAATGTAGTCTGTGATCAGAAATCTTAAGGTCGCAGCTACGGTCGACTAAAACATGACTATAGGATCGACCATAGGCATTCGGTAAGAATTCAAAAATCATACAGTCACAGGTATGGTCGCATATGGTGCGATCGTAGGGTATCGATCGTAGGCAGTAAGGTCGACATAGAGTGAGACCATATGACTGATCAGACATCTATCAGTGATCTATTTTTTATTTTTGACTACTGTAACATGTTACATAGGAATCCTAACTTAAATCTATATAACTTTTAGGTTATTAAAGTGATTCAAAGAGAATTCCAAGGTTTGGAAGGAGATCGAGCTTTGCTAACAGGTGAGGGAATAAGACCTAAATTAATTGGATAATAATAAATTATTATTTTATTGAGTCAAATATCATGCTTGATTCTATGATTATATGCTTGTAATGTGCATCTCACATGCCATCCAATATTACTGTTATTACTGCTCATGCATATTTACTTCTGTCTATTTGCTACCATGTTGATTGATGATGATAGGAATAAGCATTGGATTATGTGTGGTTAGTGTGCTTGATGTGAGTGGGGCATTAGGGGGAGGACGTGGCATTGTGGTCTTTGACCTGGTCACTAGACTCTAGCTCTATCTCTACTTAAGTCTTGCCCACTGACATCGTCTTATCGTCATTACCTTAGCAGAACTATTGTGTCATAGGGCATCAGGGAAGGTGGTCTCAGACCGTGTAGTCTTTGACTCTACCGGGGGGCCTTAGCTCTATCTCTATGGACGTATTGAGGGATGATGGGGTGAGGCCTTGGATGCACTGGATGACATTTAGGATTAGTTAGTTGCGAACCCAGTTTACAAGCCCTCGCCAATAGGGGCTTACGTGTTGGTATGGGTAGGGCATCAGAGGAAGTGTTGGCAGTATTTGACCCGAACACTTTAGCTCTATCTCTATTCTATGGTGGGTACATGTGGGATGAAAATGGTGTTTGATCCATTGGACGGATTCACACACTCGTGTATAAAGGTGCGATGGCCATCAATCCTTTCTATAGCATATTGTAAACTTAAAAATCAGACCAAAGTTATGAATTGAATGCATGCATATGTTTGTTGCATTGTTTTGTTTTGCTCACTGAGCCGTAATATGTACTCACCCTTTCGATGTTTAATATTTTTAGTTAATGATGCAGGTCTTACTGTAGAAGAGTACGTGAATGCGCCAACATATAGACACATGGCGGCCATGGATGTTGAAGCTGTAGAAGATACGCATGACCCTTCATGCGAGTGCAATCAGTGCATTTTTTTTATTAGTTTAGCTATATTTGATTATTAGAACATATAATGGATTAATTACTTTTATGTCTTGAGTTTTGAAAATAATTAGATTAAATAATTATTTATCATGGTTAGATGCTTAGTTCATTATTTATAAAGACTTCAACTTATTTGTTTATTATCTCTGATTATTACTGTGGAATGTGTTGTGGTTGATATGGTGGGTACTACCTAGCAGAGATCCTGGTTGAACCGTTGGTTTATTGACGGTTCATCACACTATTCTGGTTATTCCAGAATTGGGGTGTGACATATAATCCATACTTAGAAAATAAACCATCCTAGAGGTACATGTAGAAGTGGCACTCGCATGACGAATCATGCTCGTTTCCTCCTACTTGCACATCCAAAGCAGCAACACTTCCATAAGCTGGAGCACCAACGTAGTCCTTTACGGTGTAACCTACATCAACATCTAAATAAAAAGCGTATACGCGGGGTGAGCTCACAACTTAGTTTAGTAAGAGACAAAACAATGCAACATGCAAATGCATGAGATAACATTCAACATTAGGTCTGGCAAAACTTATAATGTGCTATGATAAGGATAGGTTGCAACCACACCTCTATGTACGAGAGTGTGAGTACGCCAAACCATCAAGCTCCAATCACACTACTACTATCACCCTACAACGCTCACTCTGGAATAAAGATAAAGCTAGAGTCTGACGGTCAGGCTACAATTTACACTACAGCCCATTCTCCCCCTGATACTCTATCCCGTACTAATACGTATACCCCTATTGGCAATGGTTTGCAAGTTGGGTTCTGTTACTAATTAATTTTACATGTCACCACAATGTATCCAAGGCCCCACCCTAGCATAGCTCCCTACGAAATAGAAATAGAGCTAGAGTCTGATGGTCAGGCTACAATCCATACTACCACCCGTCCTCCCCTTAATACCCTACTCATACCAAGCACGCTGGTAGATGACAATACCGAAAGTTATCAGTGTGAAAATTGGTCTAAGGCTCCAACCCCTTCCTATTCCACACACCAATGAAAACATACACATGCCTAACATCACATATTAGCAATAACAATATGCATGAACAAGTTACAGTATTAATAGAAAAGATGACATGTTATATGTACAATCATCACACAATAACAACAAGTAGAATGGTTTACTGTATTAATTATTTAGGTTTGGGTCTTGTCCCTTACCTGATGAGTGATAGTAGGTTCCCTCTGAGCCATAGAGCCTAACCTTGCTGCTCACAAGTCCTACATGGCAATAGGATTCAATTAGAATTTATATTATAGGTTTTCAGTCAGATCCAAGTCTAGATTGACAGAACAGTCTCATAGGCACTGTCCGGTCGCACTTATAGGGTGCCAAACTGTCAGACTGGACAACTCTCCAAAACTTCCCAAATAGGTCCAGAGGCTTGTCCAGTCACACTCTATGTGCCACCGGACACTCCAACTGGACAAGGTCTGAGTATCCTTGTCAGACCTTCTTTTCAGTTGATCTTCGAATTGGTTTTTAGGGTTTCTGCTAAACCATTCTATGATTAAGATTTATTAAGTTTGGTCCTCCATTAACAACTTAATGGGTAATGCTTCCTACTTAGGGAATTCAACCGTTGGTGGTTCATGGTAAAAATCATTGATCCATCAATGCATTAGTCATTGACCAAACTAAACCATGATTCCTTCCTCTGGCATAAACCAGTCCATCTTCTACGAGAATGAGGGTTTTACCATAGGTTTCGTATAGCATTGATGGAACTACGGCGAGCACCTTCTTCAAATGGTTGGTTCTCCCCACAATCTCTTCTTCTTCTCCTTCACAACTCTTACTCAACTCTCTCTCAATCCTTTAGGGTTTAGGGTTGATCAAAGAATGAGAGCGTGTGGAGAAAATAGTTTAAACGATTGGGTTAACTTCCCATTGTGGGCTCCTACTCGACTAGGGAAAGAGTCCATTCCAATTAGGAAACTTTTCCTAATTTTCGAAGACTAAACAAGCTTGTCCGGTGGCACAACTCAACTAGTCAGACCGGTCAGCATAAAACATGTCCATTTATCCGTTTTCGTAGATGAACTCATGGTCCGTCTTCCGATTGTCTCTTCTAGCCTGGTTATGATTGGAAAACCTATCACGACACGAAAACCTAAATTATATCGGGTTTGTAGAGTGCGGGTCTTACATGTAATGCCAGCACTTGAGTAGTTATCTCTACATCAAGTGGAATTGTTTATAAGATACGAAACATGTCTCCTTGTTTGGCAGAAGGCAACTCACTTAAACTTCAGTTGTTATCTTTAATAGCAATCGTATGATCTTCATCTCATGGTAAACTACTAGAATGGAGTTGTTGACTGTATTTCCTTATATCCAGACATCTCGGATCACACCATTTAGTTATTCTCTCAACTATATATATCTCACCCACCGAAGGTAAGTGGATGGATAGATTCAGATTCAATTTTCCTTTGAAAACTCAAACCAAACCCCATGTTTTAAGAAGTATTTTCTTTGATACTTGATATTGTTTGATTTGGGAACTAACTTGAGTGTCAGAGTGGCCACTAGACTGCCCAGTCCTCCCTCTGAAGTTTTTTTTATCTTTTTCAAGAAGGACATTACAAGTCACGATGAATCACTTTAAGTCAGTCTCCACAGTGGTCATGACAAGTATTACATGAACAACCCGCTATGCTCTACCTACAACTCGTTTAAAACATCTATGCCTTGTTAATACAATTTTGAGCATCAACAGACATGTATGTCCATCACTCCATGAGCATGTCATGATCTAATGAGTAATTATATTTCCTACCAAAAAAATTCATATATTGATAAAGAAAAAAAATTAAGAGAAAACCAGATCGAGGTTTGTCCTGGAGATTAAAATGAAATCAGATTAGAACTGATTGTTATTGGAGATTAAAACATAACTAGAGATGAAAATGCAAATTAGTCACCGGAGATTAAACGAAATCATAAATGAAAGCACATATCTGATAATTTCATAATGATCAGATCAGATCACCAGCTAAACTTGGATATCGAACAAACCAGATCAACTTGTTTTTACCGGAAATGAAACGAAATTAAATCAAGTATTCACCGCACACATGGCGACGACGACGACAAAGCTCCGATTCTTTTTTTAACACTCTCACATCAGTTTAGGAATTTCATTCTAACTCCTTCCTCCTCCTCCTTTCTTCTTCTTCTCTTATGGCAGTGGCGGTTGCTGCTGCTGCCGCCCTTCTTCTTGTTCTTCTCCATCTGGAAACTTGCGAAAAGCTGTAAATTAATGGTTGGGGAGAGGGTAAAATAGTAAGTTACTGCTATTAAAACAAATGATAATTTCATCATTGTAATATTTTTAAGCCACATCATCACTTAATAGACAGTTCTATTAAGTTAGGACCTGTGTGATATATATTTAACATCTGAGGAGGGGTGCATGATATTATTAGCAACGTAGGGATTGAGTGACTTAAAAAAAAAGTACAGGGAATGGGTGAAAATTTCCTTATAATTTATATAAAATTTAATAAAATCAATATGTATAGTTAATAAATCATTGTTAACTAGTATAAGGGAAAACAAGAGCCCAAGCCAACACCTGTCAAGGCCCTGGTTAGGTTGGGGCCGGCTTGGACTCGTCAAGCCGAATTGACACCCTAGGTTTGCGAACATTAGTATCCCTTGGCAAAGTATAACCCTTTAAAACCTTACAGTGCAACGAACTAAAAATTAGGGCTGGCCAGTCCATTCTTTTTCGGGTCTTGATAACATGGGAGCACTTGATTCTGGTGCTGTTGGATAAAACGTGTCTTAAACGCGTACCATACCACGTTCGACCATTTAGTACATGTATCGTATTGCCGTACCATATTCGTCCGTTTAACACATGTATTTATCTCAAAGATATGGTAAAATACTTCATACTCCAAGTCTTGTCATTTAAAACACGTGTCATACTTGTATTTGTACCCATATTTTCACCTGTATCTTCCATGAGTAAGGAGTCGATTAATCACACATCGTTTAATACTCTTATTACTTTCTACATGTAATCGATGTGATGTTAAAGGTTGACCACTTCCTCATAAATGTTTCTAAACTCATTACTTTATTACTTTTTTTCTCATAGTTTATGACTGGACAAATCACAAATGCTTCATTGATTTAGATATAATTCTTCGATTTATGGGAGTATATTGTTGTTTTTTTGCCCTACCATTTTATATCTAATCCATATAAAACTGTACTATCCATTTTAGTCTTTTTCCGTTCTCGGAATGTTTCACCTTTTTTTGATAGTACCGTTCGTGTTTTGCTCCGTTTAAAATCTGTTCCATATCCAGTTCGACCAACTGGCTTGGCCGGTTTTAAAAAAGACAAATAGATGAAGATATCAACAGAATCAAAACATTGGATCTCTTGGTAATACCCATTACTAATTGAAGTTTATCAACAATGCATCTGTGACCATGGTTCCAAACCAGGGATCCAAAACCGATCCGATTCGGATCAGATCGTCATATGGATCCAATGGGAAACTGAAACGTTCCTGTTTCTTATTTTTTTTAAAAAATATTAAATAGATTTGGATAAAAAATCGACCAAGACCAAAACCAATACAAACTGACCGATACATAGCTTGAACCATGTTTGTGACCAAAGTAGATATCAAGACATCACTGAGTCCATGGATAGATTTCCTCTTCTCTGTCGTCGACGTCGGAGAAGTGCGGGCCATTATCGCTGTTGACATCGGAGAAGTACTGGCCGTTATCGCTACATTGGTATACGCATCGGATGAAGACCAGCCACTGGATCACAACTGGACGACGGAAGAGTCTTCAAGTGAAAGAATATTTCAATAGTCCAGTCTATACGCATAAATTTCTATTCAAATTTAGGAAACCAGGAAAAGTCCACTAGAGTGAGTCTCATGTGATATGACCATGAATTCAGCTGTTACAGACGAGAAGCTCAGCGAGAGGATCTCTGCTTCAGCTACTGATGGTGGAAGCAATATTGGCAGCTTCGTGGGCTTTGAAGCTTCTGGGCATGACGGTTATGGTCTTAGAGAGAAACCCATGAAGACTTTGAAGCTCTCTGATTCATACAACGACAAGGGTATGCTTAGGCAAGAAGCACCGACTTGCAGAGCATGTGGTAAGGGATTTCACTCATGGAAAGCTCTGTGTGGTCACATGAGATGTCACTCTAAGAGGGTAAGGATCTCTTGCAGATTGAATGATGATTCATTGACGAATGGGAAGAACGAAGATCCTTCTCTGCCACCGAAGAAATCGAGAAGAATGAGGGATTGCAAGATTGCTGCAACTTCATCTTCTTCTGTTTCGGAGATTGACCAAGAACAAATAGAGGGAGCCCTGTGTTTGATTATGTTTTCTAGGGATGTGGGTCGCTGGGGTGGATTCAATTCTGTTGAAACGGCGTCTTCAGATAATGATCCTGTGATTTCAGAAGCTCAAACTAGATCGTCAGGTCTGGGTAATTTCAACCCTGGAAAGCGAGATGAAAATTTTGATTTTGCCTGTGACAGGGATTATGAGAATCTGAAGAATTTGAAGATGAAGAAACCAAGGGTCCAGAATTTAGCCGATGCTGCTTCTGATTTTGGGTTTTTGAGGGTTGGTCTAGAATCTAAAGTTTCTATTGATGGGATTCTCAGTGATGATCAGCTGAAGAAATCGAATCTGGAAAATGTGGGTTTGGGTAAGGATTTCTTCAGGAACAATCAGAGCAATCGTAAGAAAAGTAAATTGGATTATTCTGAAGATGAATTGGGGAAGGGTTCCATTGAAGAAGCTGGAATGAATCGAGCTGATTCGGTTTTGAGGAAATATAATGGGTCAGGCAAGAAAAGCAGAAGTAATGGTTACAATGAAATCTGCAGGGACAATCTAAAGAGAAGAAAGTTTGAGTGTACAACCTGCAACAAGATCTTCAATTCTCATCAGGCTCTTGGAGGACACAGGGCCAGCCACAAGAAGATCAAGGCTCGTTCTTCCTATAGTATTAAAAGCAGTAAAAACAGCATTGAAATAGATGTTTCTGATGATCCAACAACTGATTGTAAACTAAACAAGTCTACTAGTAATGATACTCTGATTGAGGAAGAGAAGGATGGGGACATTGATGATGTTTCAGGGATGAGTTATGAATCAAAGAAGTGTAAGGGCCATGAATGCCCAATCTGTTTCAAGGTTTTTGGTTCAGGCCAAGCATTGGGTAGCCACAAGAGAATCCATTTTGCTAGGGGTTCTGAATGCAGAGACAATCAGACCATTCAGAAATAGCTTCCTGAGATTAGTGATTTGTTCGATCTTAATCTCCTTCCTACAGAAGAAAAAACCAGTGGCAAATATGGGCTACAGATTCAAGGCCATTCTCAACAAAGATAACAGTTCCATTGGCAGCTTGATGTTGCAGTTTCTCTCTCTCTCTCTCTCTCTCTCTCTCTCTCTCTCTCTCTTCTCTCTCTCTCTATCTCTCTCTCTCTCTCTCTCTCCCTCTGGAGAACAAATTTCCATTTTCTTACCTTTCATTCTGAGACTTAAAAACTAATAAAATTCATTTTATGTTCTTCTTCCAATTTTACTGTCTGATAAAGTTGCAGGATGAAGTCTCTTTCGGGAGGACAAGCTGAAATCAAATTCCCTGTACTGGATATGAACTAGTATACTGTATACTCTTCTTTGGTCTCACTGGCTTTACTATAGATTTCTTCAGGGAAAGGTCATCTGTGTTTGATCTTGCTATTTTAAATGTTACATGGCCACTGAACTAGCAGAGATCTGTTAGACATGGTTGACAGTCTCTCCATGTTTGTAGACCTCTTAAAAACTTTGAATTTTAGTCACCTCTATCGACATAAATTCATCAATTAGCTTGCATTTGTTCTAATAATTAGGTAATAAAGCAGGAGAAGCTATGCTTGATGTTTAAGCAGGTTCAAGAACGTAATTTGCGGAATTATTCTGACGAGCCTTGGTGTGGCGGTAAGGTTATCATATCATATCCTGATAGTCATGGTTCGAAACAAAGAAATAGCCGCTTAACGTTGTGGGGTAAAGCTGCGTACATTCTGTCTCTCCCTAGATTTTACAGTAATGGGGACCTTGTGCACTAGGACGCCCTATTCTAGCATGAAAATTAGGTTAATTTTGTGGATCGGATTGAGGAATCATGAAGAACAAAGGAAACATGCTACCCCAAAGAGGTCGTTCCGTTGATAAGAAACAACACCTCAGAAATAAGAGGTCAAGAGTTCAAATCTCAGTGGGACCTATCTACCTAAAAAAACAAAGAAAAAATGATTGATGACCTTCAAAAGCATTTCATGCCATACAAGAAGCCATGTGAGCTCAAGGGTAATTCATGACTACCCATCTCACTTATTATTATTATGTTTTTCTTTTTGGGTTGGACTACCCGTCTGATAGAACTTCTATATGTTTGCTGTATTTTACTTGGTCCATGACAGTATTTTTTTCTTGAACACTTACCCAAATTTTTTTTTCTTCTTTAACGATGCCTGACTCAGCTTGAGTGTGACTGACCCCACCTAGCAAAGGGAAATCTGTATTGGTTGAAATTGCTTAAGCCTCCGTCTGCTTCCATGTAACATGTAAAAGGATGGAAAAAGAAATTTTTTTTTATATAATAATTTTAATTTTTTTTATAAGAAATGCATCTATTCACTAGAAGTAGCAGCTAAGGAATCGATTATTCAAGGAGTGGAGTTGGGCAAAGTTACTTTCTCCTGCTAATTCACGACCTTTGGGGTTAGGGAATGAGCTAACCCTTTAGCTACCCTAGGAACAACTTTAACTGGACATACTCCCCATAATCAGCCCACAAAAAGATATCCTCTATAATAGATTGGACACACATATCAATCGTAGTATCATTTACTGTTTGTTTTAATGTAAAATGTAAAGAAGTGGTTCTATAAATTATTAGTTATTCTATTTAGTTGATCTTCGTCCACAAGTCTTAATGGGGATTTTATTTTATGGCCGTTCTGGTTGACACACTGGCCTGTACCAAGGCCCATTGACATAGATTCCGAAGGAGGATGGGGATTGGGGAGCCGAAAATAGAGGTTATTATGGGAAACTCGTAAATAGAGAGAGAGAGAGAGAGAGGGGGGAGGTAAGATGTTAACTTCACAATTAGGGAGGAGGGCTATGTGCGGCTTTGAAAGACACCGGGGTACTGGTGTCAATGCTTAATTGACATCGATCCAATCTTGACTACAAATACCATTTTATTTTGGTATTATGCAGAATGGACTATTCTTTGTAAGAATCAGTTTCCGCAATTCAAGTCAAGTGGGTCAAATAGTCCTTCCTTGCTTGCTTCATAGCAATTCTGCTCATGTCGCCTTTGTATTGGTTTTGCCCGTCGCCATTATCGCTGCAACTCCCTTCCAACTTTCTTCTCCGATTCTTTCGAAACTTTGTGGATGAATAACGGTGAAATTTTTTGTCGTTGAATCAAAACCACATGCTTGGTTTTAATTTTGATTCAAACTCATATGCTTGATTTGTTTCAAACTCATTAAAATTGAACCGATCTCTATTTAGTTACGGAAATGAAACTGGTTGAATGTACAATGGACGCTTAATTTAGGCATTTTGAAATCTCAAGGGAGAAATTGAAGTGAAAGTTCCCATTTCTAAGGGAATTTGAAAAAAAAAAATTGAGTAGGGGAGTTTTTAAATCAAAACCACATGCTTGGTTTTAATTTCTAAGGTTTCTTGTCCGGTTGTGTGGCTTCTGCATTAACAAGTAGACCCATGGGAGTGCACGCACAGGCATCCAATTAGGGGATAGAGTCGTCATTTCATGCCTCTTATGTCTGAGCTTGGGTACACTCTCCCAGATTGGAATCTTTTTCCCATTAAATATATTAAGTAAGGGAAATGAACTACCTGAACACTATCATATAAGATTCCCTCTCACATTCTCTCCCTCGATTGATGCTTCTCTCTCCTCATCCTGCGGTTCCCTATTTAAATGATTCTTATCTTAAAACTAAAAGTAAACTAACTAGTGTATAAGATTCAAATATATCTCATTAGCGTATAAATCTTTCTCTCAATAAGTAATTAACTAATGGCCCTATCAAAGAATTTTACTATAATTTTCTATAGGGTGTAATACTCCTTTTGTTAAATAAATCAAGAATAAAAATTGAATTGTCTGGACTCAAGTTTGATTAGAGATAACTCAACTCAATTAAGTTTTTTCCTAATTAAATGGGTTGGCAATATGAATCCTATATATTTGAAGTCATTCATAGTTAAACCTAAAAACATCTATATCTTTTATCACTATTTATCCCCAAATAATCTTTGCATAGTTTTATCCCTTGTTCTTTTAGTTCCTCTAATGAATAATTTTGACCCCAAAAAAAAAAAAAAAAAAAAATTCTACAAATGATCACTCTTTCTTACTAGGCAGTCAATGGCCTCCGTTCTATGTGGGCATTACCTATCCAACTAGAAATAGATATTGTCATTAAATGTTTATACCGTTAGATCTTAACATCATCATCCCTTTAAATACTAAAACTCTCTCTTTAGACCTTGGTCAGGATGCAAAAGTGACAATTCGGTGATAACATTAACACCAACCCTTTTACATGCCTCAAGCAACTCAATACACTTTTACCAAAAAAAAAAAAATATTTACCACCTCCACCTCAATTAACTCTTCTTCAACTTGTCACATATCAAAGCTATAACTTAAAATAACCTCTAATATGCTTATTTCTTATTGACACCTCTTAAGGTGTCAAAATAATTTGGAATTTTATTATTTTGCACTTTTAACATAGTAATTTTTTTTTTTTTTTGGAAAAATATCTATCACACCATTATAGTTTATCACCCCTCTGTTCTTGTTTGCGATAATATCCTTGACACCCCCTGAACACACCCAAACCTTGTTTAGAAGTTAGAAAGATTTTTTTACCTACAATATTTTTCAATTTCATATTTATATTTTCTTTTTGAGATTTTTTTATTTTCTTTTTTATTTTCAAAATTACCTTATATTTTCAAATTTATTATTTTCACGCATCTTTTTTACCCCCTAAACCAGTGTCTTCTTCTTCTCCGACTGACAAGAGGTATGCGAGCCAACGATGCTTCTGGGGTCCCTCCGTCTCCTCGGAATGGAACTTGGTTTAAAGGAAGCGTGAGGAGTCGTGAGGGCTTATGCTTCGGTTTCCTTGCTTTCTTCTTCTGTTCTAATTTATTTGAAGCTTTCGATGTGATCTTCTCTGTTTCCAGGTCCCCTATAACATCTGCTAGGGTTTTTTCGGTATCAATGGAAAATGCATCCGAAGGAGTGCCAAGAGAGAACCACGGGGCTTTGGAGGGTGGAACAACCCAAGAGAATTCTTCAAGCTCTATTCTCGATCTCAACAGTTACCAGCTCCATGACCTAGTCGTCGAGCTCCCTCCGAGCTTAGTCGAGTTGGATTTAACCGCCAACCACCGATTATCGGCATTGGATCCTCGAATCAGTCTCCTCTCGCATCTCAAAAAACTCTCTAAGCACAATAATCAGGAACTACAACTGTAGTAAATGACAAACTGAAAACAAAGGGGGAAAAAAAAAAAATTCATATTTTCAACAGACGGAGACTCCATTGGATTTCACGAACACCTGGATCAACTTATGGAATGAGGTCTAATTGAATTTTATAAACAATCCATTGAAGATCAAAAGAGAGAAAAAGTGTTAGTTTTATTAGATAACTCCATTCAACGAAGGAAGTGAAATCGATTTCAATTGGATTGGGTGGAATTCGTAAATCAAAAGAACCTTGAACCGTAGAACATTAAAGAACACCGTAGAACAGAAACAGAGTATACCAATGAAAACACAAAAAAATTCGATCTGAAAATATCGCCAGAAAAATAGAAAAATGTTGTGCGGTTTTGATCGATGAAATGTTGTGCTTTGTTTCAAAGCCCGTGATTATGATCTTTGATTTTTAGGTTATGAGAGACTTCATGGTCTGAATCATCGGATCGTGAAATCGTATTTTACTCTTTTTTTTTTTCTAATATTTAATATCTGATAATGTAATAGAGAAAATAAATTTTTAAGTTTATTTAAATTAAAAAAAATCTAGGGGTAGTTTTGTCATTAAATGAATTAAAATAGTACCACGTCATCGGCTAAAAGACATATCTTAAAGAAAGGGGTCTGATGGATACAATTTTTCAAAAATAGGAAAAGTTAGGGATATTATTGTAAACAATGGCGAGTGAAAACAATGGCGAGTGGATGACATTAAAATAAATTGAAGGAGGTGTGGCAGATATATATATATATATATTTTTTTTAAAGATAATTTTTATTATATTACATATTCATTTGAAAATCAGTAAAACAATGATAACTTTTGACAATGACATAATAGTAAATCATTTTCTTATTTTATCCCTTCTAGTTTCTACAGTCATTCCAATTTTAGATACACTTATTTTATTTATTCATTGTTTCCTTGTCATCCAACAATGGACTCTATTAATGGGTTTGGCTAGATTTTTTCTTTTAGGCAGACTACCGACTACTCACCTAACACATAAACCCTCTTTTACTAGGGATTGGGATTAGCAATACCAACAAGTTTTGTTTTAAGTTTAAGGTATCGATGGAGTTAAAGTTTAATTAGAGAAACCTAAAGGAGGGTGAACAAAAGGATCCTATTAAATGTAACAAGGGGTGGTACAACATGAAACTGTAACCAATTCCCTTTCATGCACATTCATTGGTTATCATGGAAACCTCAATATATATAAGATAGTTTTGATATTTAATTTCGGAGCTGATGCAAGTGAAAGACAAGAAACATGTAATTGTAACAAGGTTTTCAACTTACAACTAGAAAAAACGCAAAACAAAAAATACATTTCAATTCAGGGTCCATTTCTATAAATGTAAAATTTTATGTGTAAATTTTTTTTTTTAATGTTTGTTCCAAGAGATAAAATAAAGATACAGTGATCTCTAAGGGTGAGAGAAAAACAACTTCATCTTTCTTTTATCTCATGAAAACAGGCATTGAAAAAAAAATTATATATAAAACCCATATCTTTACTGACATTACTTATTCGTAATTAAACCAAGTACTTGATAACTTGATAACTATGATTCACGGAATCTCTATTCAAATCATTATCCTGTCTAACTAGGATCCACACAAATATTTTGTGAAGGTTTTAGATTCTGACCATGATACCGAGACACATCAACCAACAACCTGCAATTCAGCCATTACACTACTTGTTGACCAAACCCTTAATAAAACCATTTCTAAAATAATCTAATCATCTCTATCATGTACATGGGCTTTAACCATAAATCTAGCACATACTTCACAATCAACATAATTTCTAGTCTACTAAGAGCATTTGGAAAAAGAACAAAATAAGGCTTCAGATCCTCTTCTATCACTTGACAGATATAATAAGAAAAAATTCAGACTTCTAATTGCAGAAAACCAAAGACGGGAATATTGAATAAGAACTCGGTCTTAAAAGAAGATAGATTTTTAAAATATTTTCTGAGTTATGACAAATGTTTAATGGAACACCCCTCAAGAAATTCAAAATTGTACCAAAAGAAGAAGCTTCTTTGAACATATGCTTTACTGATTTCAAACATTCTTCCTAAAACAACCCCATTTCTTGAAATTAACCAAAAATCAAATAAAAGATTTTATATAAACACTATAAAAAAAAAGGAGTGTTAAAATAAAATTCTAATCATACATGCACAGGCACATGCAAAACTTCCAAAAACACAAACAAGAAAGGGAGATGAGAACCAATACACCTATTTTTATTTTTTTCAATTTGAGATGCATTTGTTCCAGGTTTGGAGTATAGGGAGATGAGTAATACAGTTAATGCTTAAGCTAATTCAACTTTATCACGCAAAGAACCTATAGACCCATACCTGAACTCCCATTACCAAATTTATGTAATAAACAAAATTTCCCCCTATACTTATGATTATACTATGGTAGACGACCCCCAAAAGTGACTTTTCAATCAACTATTTTGATGCAGATCAGGCAACCTTGAGTTCCTGACTGGATTGGCTTGTTGTGAAACCTTGACTTGAACACCTTCTTGGCTTTTTTTTTTTTTTTTTTTTTTGGGATGAGCTGTATGAAATGAACTTCTCATATATGGTTCTCAAAGGAACAGTCTCCTTGTAAATAGAAATCCAGATTGAAAACTGATGAAACAGAAAATTAAACCTTCACAATTGCAACCAGAATTAAAAATTGGCCCAATTGCCAAGGTGGTCATTGAGTCTGTGATGGTGGCTGCGCCTCTAACGATGATTTTGACTGCAGCTGTGACTCGTGAAGGAGTTGACTAAATGTACACAACTGTTCAGCCATATATGAGATCAATTCTCATTGAACTCACACGGCTTCAATCAATTTTCCAAGTTTTCCATCTAGATTATGGGACTGCATTGCCATTGTACCAAATACATCTTTTGGTTTAACTCCAGACCCCATTAGTCAAACCCTCTTATGAGAATCTGGACCCAAAACTTCAGTAAATACCGATTCATGAACTTTGGGTTTCTTACTAAGATTCTCTTCAAGTTTTTCCTGCAAAGTATAAGGTAAACAATTAATAAACATTTGTATGATATAAAAAGCTAATGACAAAAATGAAAGGAAAAGTAAATGAACTCTTTGGGAGACTAATTTAAATACCAAAATCTTTGTTGAGTCAGGATCTTGAAACATGGGAAGCTTCAAACATCTCAATTCGAGATGGAGGTAATGTCCCTGGAACTCGAATTTGCTATTGAGGATAAAAAAAACCCAATAATTAATACGCAATTGTAACAAAATGCGAACTTAATGTTAACATAATTAATAATAAAAATAAAAAAATAAAAAAAGAAGAAGCTCATTTACCCTTTCCACGCTAACGACAACAAAAGGAGTGTTTCTAGTCGTATATTGTAATTTTTATTATCTTTATGTTGCTTATTTCTTTCACAAAGGCTCTAGATAGAAAGAATTCGAAATGAGGTTAAAAAAATGAATATTGTGAAGATAAAATAAAGATCATTCCAACCATTGGATAGAAAGAACATGGTCTAGATTATTCACATGTAGAATTTCAAGTTTTAATGTGAACTTAATGTTAACATAATTAATAATAATAATAAAAAAACTCATTTACCATTTCCACGCTAACGACAACAAAAGGAGTGTTTCCAATCGTATGTCGTAATTTTTTATTATCATTATGTTGCTTATTTCTTTCCCAAGGGCTCTAGATAGAAAGAATTCGAAATGAGGTTAAAAAATGAATATTGTGAAGACAAAACAAAAACCATTCCAACCGTTAGATAGAGAGAACATAGTCTAGATTACCGGAATTCAAGTTTTAATTCAATCAAATACATGTGTACGGACACTCTAAACATTACTATAACGCTCCCCAAGTTCACAAATCTACCTTCATCATATATATATATATATATATATATATATATATATATATATATATATATATATATATATATATATATATATATAGGAAAAATATTATTGTAACAAAGGTTTGCTATTTTTCTAAACGTAATAAGAAATCTATTTTGCCACATGGGCAGATGATGTGTCAATTCCAACCGTTGGATAGAAAGAACATAGTCTAAATTACCCACATGTTAAATTTCAAACTCCAATTCAATCAAATATCCCCTATGTATTGGCATGCATCACATATATGTGCATCCCATGTATGTCCATGCATATGCATGTGTACAAGTACTCTAAACATTATTATAATACTATTCAAATTTGAATAAGTTAGATTAAAAAAATAATAAAAATGAATGATCCAGATTTATTTTGTTTTTTTAAACGTTAATAAACCTTTTTTTAACAAACCCATTTATTATATATAACATATATACCCATACATATATATATATATATATATGATGAAGGTAGATTTGTGAAAATAACTAGTAATGGTCTCTAATGGACCCTACCGATCAATGGCAATGCCAAAGGTGGGGTTGTTCCTTTAGTTGACTTGTATTTTTATTACTTCTTTTTTATATAATCAATAAAATATCCTTGCTCACCTTTAGCCACAAAAAAAAAAAAAAAAAAAGGGGGGGGGGGGGGGGGATAAGTATGAAGTCTTGCATAGTCTTGCATGTATACACAAATGGACAGTTCTTAAATTCACCGAAGAATATTACCTTTATGCTGACCCAACCATCCTCTGCATGACCATCTATGACATTTGCATTACATTCTCACATCTCATTTACCATGATGCATGTAACATCAAATGTCTCACTTGCATCTCTCTCTACAATGTCATCACGGTGGTGTAGATGAAGACGAACTTTTCCCGTGGTAAGTCCAATTTGTATAATTCTATAAAAATTCATCACAAATAAAATGTTCTAACACTTCGTGTGCAGTCTTCCATCGTTGATTTATGCAGTTTGAACATGGGCATACGATCCGACCCCCTTTGCACGATGCACTAGAAAATGCATATTGTATGAATTTGTTGACCTCTTGTTTATATTGTGAAGTCAATCTGAAACGTAAATCCCTTGAACCTCCAACCCAACTCCTAGGCATACTATTTACACATAATTGCAATTAAAAAAAAAAAACTTCATGCCATAATCTCTAGAAATTTTCGGTTATAGATAGAGAAAAGTATAAGATGAAGCATTGTTTTTCATAACCGTTAACTGAATGCAAATATCAGATATATCTCCATCAGTGACATTTATGTAATTTTATAAGATAGTAAAATTCTAATTCCAATCTAAAGCTAATCATACCAATCTGAATGAGAATTTTATGACAAATAAGCTACACAGGAATTGACCACAGGTATTATTTATTGAAGCTGGCTTGTAAGAAGGCCATAAAAACTAAAGTAAAAAAAGATAAACACAAAAACTGATAGGACTGAGAAGTACTTCTCATAGTTGCCAAGGCGTCGCCTAGGCATCCAAGCATGATTCCAGGGCCTGGGCGCCTGGGCACTTTATGAGTATTGCATGAGCGGTCGCCCAGGCTCTCTGGGCGTCGCCTAGGCGCCGCCTTGGACGCCTTGGGCTCCCAGAATGTCTGGGCGGTCGTTTTGGGTCTTATATGCGTTTTTTTTTTCCTTTGATCTCTGAATTTGCTTCACAGGATTTATTAGGCTAGACAGGAACAACATTTATCAGACAGTACATATTTATGACTAATATCATTTAAGTAAATGTTTCTTTAATTTTATTTACTTAAGATATTATTCATAAATAAGCAAATACCCCCTATTTGAATCCAATAAAAATAGTTTAAAATTCAAATTCTAGAAGAATAAAAAGTCAACCCTCCATCAAGAACAAAAACCGTATTTTCGAGTACTGGGGTGATTTTCAACTTCAAAATGATAGAATTTTTTCCAAATATAAAAATTACATAAATCTTATTATAGTAAAGCATCACTAAAAACCAAGAGAACGCCAAAATAATCTCTTGTTTTGATGCCCAAAAATAATTTACATTCAGACGATTTTTAACAGTATTCGCGTACTTCGAACAAAGTTTGACTGGAGTGTAACTCTTTCATTGTAACTCGGATTCAAGTAATCTAGGATTTGTTGGAAAACTGATTATACTAGCTTTTTAATGAATTTGAGATTGCTTGAATCCGAAGTATATTAAAGGAGTTATGCTCCGGTAAAATTTGTTAGAAATAAGCAAATGTTAGTCATAAATACGCGTTGCCTACTTAACTCAATTATTTGTTTCTTTATTGGTTTTCTTATATTAATTAAGCTATGTCTTAAATGTTTATTTATGTAGAATGCTGCATATATATATAAACATTAATATAGCATTAATATTTTAAAAATAAAAAAAATACACTGGGAACGCCTTGGATCGTCTTATCGCCTTGACAACTATGGTACTTCTCATGAAACAAAACCAATCTTCACTAAAAGGTACTTAAAAGTCCAAAATTACAGTGTTAGGGATGTAAACGCAAACAAGAAAAAAACTAAGATCAAACAAACACACAATAAAAGGATTTATCATGGTTCAACATCCAATGTAGAATATCTACCTCCACTCCAGAGAATTAGAGAATTTCTTTATTCACCAAAAAAACTCTACCCTTCTCTCCACCTTACAAATTGTTTTCCCTCTGCTCTCACTTACTTAGGGTTTTCCTCATAGAAATAATATATAAGTTCCCTAGAAATCCTAACCCCACACAATTACAGATTAACCTTTGTATATGTAATAGACCCAAACCCAAATACAAATACAACTCCAATAACTATGTGGACCCCACAAAATACAAAACATAATCCAACATATCTCCACCTGGCTTGGATTCTGCAAGCCACCCTGAAAAAAAACCCTAATTGATGTAGATACTACAAACTCCTTTATTGTTTCCGCCAAACCGCTACACCCAAACCAATATAGCCCACACCCCGTCCGGATGTCCTACACAGCTCATCGCTGTATGAGGTGATGTGACTCCACCTCTCCCACTGCCATAACACCACCGAAGAGATAACTTTCACTTACAATTCTCTGCAACTCTAGATATCCTGGAACTCGAGCTCTCACCTCTGCACCTCCAACGCAAACCCAGAGATCCGACTCCACCTGCCAGTCCTCCTTTACCCCATAATGTAACATCAAATGGCTATTATGTGCACAATGTCGAGATTTAAACCCACCGTTAGATCCAAGGAAAACCTCCCCGATCCGTCCCAATCCACGAACAATTATCATCGCCCCATCAATCCGATCAGGATCTCCCAGCCTGTCGCTGACCATCCATTCGACTGGCACCCAGACCCAGATGCGATATCGCTTGGTGCAATCTCTCCACCTCTATAACTGAAACCCTAGCTTCAATGACCAAATCTTGAGTCAACGTTGCCTCCAACCTGTTACACTTTGTTTTTCCAATACCCCAGAACCAACTCCACTCACCGTAGGTTTTCTTGGGAATGGATTCAACAATAACCTTGGTAGCCTATGATAACTTCCTTACTATGTGATAATAACCCACTTTTTCTAAAACAATGACGGTACCTTTTTCAATCTGTTTTCTCCTTCTTTCTTTTCTTTTTCTTTTTTTCATTTTCATGACCTCACCGTGGGAAGCAAGCCCACCCTTTTAATCATCCCACCTCACCTCAGTGGCCGTGAGAAATTGCAATGAAAACTCTTTTTTTCTTCCTCCACGAATGAAATACTTTCTCTTCCCCTCCTTTTAGGTTTTCGTCTCTTTTCTTGTTCTCGTACAAACCTCTGCGCACCTCCCCCCCTTCTTTCAGATCCGTGACGATTTACTGAACCTCGCTTTGATACTATTTGTTAGAGATGAAAACACAAACAAGAGAAAAAATCAAGACCAATCAAACACACAATATGAGAATTTATCGTAGTTCAGCACCCAATGTAGAATGTCTACCTCCACCCCAAAGAATCATAGAATTTCTTTATTCACCAAGAAAACTCTACATCTCTCTCCACCTCACAATGTATTTTTCTTTTGTTCACTTATCTAGGTTTTTCCCCATAGAAACAATATATAGGTTCCCTAGAAACCCTAACCCCACACAAAAATTAGATTACCCTTTATACATGTAATGAACTCAAACCTAAATACAAATGCAACTCCAATAATTGTGGATCCCACAGAATACAAGACACAACCCAGCACAATGATCAGGCTTTGCTTGTTTTTGTAGTTCATAAACAAAAGAAACATGTCCGATGTTTGCTAATAATTGTATTTAAATAAGGAGTTATAACGTTTTTGGCATTCCAGCATATAGTATTTGTAGAGTCCATATACACATTTTGG